>JAQIUQ010007289.1:195000-386632 GCA_030378365.1 Hybognathus amarus | reverse complement strand
ACTTGGTTGGTTAGTCTACTTGGTGAAACTTTTACCTTTGAAAGAGTATGCATAGACTGACATGACACTGTAGTGAAAGTGAAGAACCTTTACTATGGAATGTTTATGACTGTTGTCATTTAGTGTCATTGGTAATATGACGCTTTTAATGAAATTTGACATTGTTTAAATGCTTGTATGACGACTTGACATTAAAATCATAACCTCACTGTCACCAATATGTCATAACAGGTGTAATTGAACTTAAAGATGTTTAGTTTGTGTTAACATTACATTACCATTCATGTTATGCCTTGGTTTAACTTTGGTTGTCATGACACCATTATAACTGTGACATGACATTTTCTTGTCCTTCGTAAAGTGGGACGGTTTACTGTTATGAGATTCATAAAGGTTATTACACTGTCAAATGCCTTAACTACAGTGTCATTAATATTCCCTCCTAGTAAAGTGGAAACACGTTGGACTAGTTGTCATAATCAACTAGTTGCAGCATCTCATAAATCAGACATTTTTGTCTTGGTTAATGTTTAGAGTATCATAACATAGACATTTAAAACAATGTCAGTTTTGCATTAAAAGTGTAAAAATCAAAATAGCCTACATAATATTCAATTTTAACACAAATGAAGGAAGATTTAAGAAATGTATCCAAGTTTACAAAATGTATACTCGTTTATATGACTCAGTAATTCAGTTCTATTTATGTAATGAATCATAATGCAGTGATATATTCAACAGCTATTGTACGTTGACTAAAATTAGACCACTAGTCGATAATGTGTTTGTATAAACTGTAAGTAACAACTGAGTAAAATGTACGCCTATGTCATAAAACATTAGTACAGTTACTTCAATGTCTCTTTCAGCCATGTACAGGCCGTGGTGGAAATCACCTCCTGCTCTGTTGCCTGATTGGCCTTTCACAAGGATTCCTGGGTAGTTAAAGTGCATCTATGCGGGCTTTTTGCCGGAAGACCCGCTTCAAGGGTCTAGAGAGGGCGACTGCTGAGCACACTTTCAGAGTGTGCGAATGCCAAATGGGACAGCCTACAGACTCATGGACTCGGGAGCACTGCGGAGTTTAAGTCCAGCGAGACCACAAGTCCGCGTGGAGTGCCGCGATTTCGGGACAGGGCCTTACATGGCCCAAAATATTCGGGTTGAGAAAGGGTACCGGGTATAATGCGCGGTTTTTAAAATCGGGATATGAGCATATTCGGATTTTTGCTGGTGTCTACATGGCCGTTTGCGACCGGGTTATTGCTAATATCCGGTTTTGAACGGGTTATTGGCTGCATGTCAACGTAGTCATTGCAGAATTCGAGATGTGGTCTGGGAACCACATGTTCATTTCTCGTATTTAAGGCGTGGTTTACAAATGCCCAGAGCCGTTTATTGGGTGCTACGAATGTCTGTGCAAATGTGCCTGTGCATGCGCTCATAGCCAATCGGGTCAATTATACCAGATGACGTATGTAAAGCAAATAAATTAGACGAGGAGAGAAGATGATGGGTCAGAGATTTATTTGCGTTCTAAACTACTTAAAACAATATCTAAGTCTGCATCGAAAGGTAACTTGCGCGTCTGCCGCCATGTTTGATCCATAGGTGTAAACGAACCGCTTTCGGTGTGTCGCATCGACGTTTTATTGTCTTGCTGTTCTGTGATTGTTTCCCTCACTCAGAGTGGGAAAATTTGGTCCATAGTTTTCCAGACTGCCTAGCACGCGTGAGTGGAGATGTCGCTATGTGGGGAAACCCACGACGGCGATCATGGTGTCTCATAGCATTTTCAGGCCCACAAAATGCCATTGTCGGAGTAATAAACATCCAAAACACAAAAAGTTTTCCTTTTTAGTTGAAAATGGTGTTGTGTAAACGACCCATAACTAAGCTGGTCATTCGCATTTTGAAGTTTTAATGTACCCTTATATGAAAATGTTGGTGCCAACACATTTTGATCCACTCTGCTCTTTTCTCAGATAGAAGGATCAAATGGGCCGATGTTGGAGGATGGACGGGCCAGGGTGGATCCCTCCTGGGAACTACAGACGGTGCTTATCCCATTAACAAAGCTTATATCTGCCTGCAGTGTGTATCTTCAGATTAATATCAGTCGAATCTGACGGTAATGTGCTGTGTTGTGCTCAGTGTTTCTCTACAATGTTTTCATTCCCAGAACGCTTCCTGCTAAGTACATTGAAAAAATAGCAGAACCAGATGCGGAAGTATGACATCAATGCGTTGTTCATCGATTCGGGAGGATTTGAGGTTATGTTTTCCAGCCTGGGATTTTAGTCATTTTCAGTGTGTTGCAACAGGGTGCTCATTTTAAGGAATGATTAAAAAAAAAAAAGTAATGTGCTTTGCTCTTAATATTTTATATAATTATTATAAGGTAGATTTTACATGTTACTTTTTGCAGTTTATATAAATTATTGATGTTTTTTTAAATTATTGAAAAATAGGTATTATTTTTTCTTTATATTTTTTAATATTTATTTAAATTGAGAATGTTTTTACATTTATGATATCATTAAATATAGAGTTGTGTGTGTGTGTGTGTGTGTGTGTGTGTGTGTGTGTGTGTGTGTGTGGAGTTAACTTTGACTCTCAATTTTAAAAGTCCATGACTCAGTTTTGTTAAGTTGCCTGCCCTCTCATCATGTTTTCCTGTGTAGCATCCCCTAGAGCGCATCCCCAACTTCCTATGTTTACCTTCTTTTTTCGTAATGAACGTCTAAAATCATTCAAAAATGAGGTGAATGAGTCGCCATCTTAAGCAGGAGACTGGTTCTCTTACAGCTGTTGGAAATGTAACATGCACACAGCTTGAGATGAACAAAGGCGCCATTAAAGACTGAACAATAACCTTCAATTGCAGAAGAGCTCACACTGCTTTCCCGAGTCATTTCATGCTGCTAGACTTCAGGTCTCATCTCTCTTCCCAGTGCACAGAGATCATCAGGGATGTGTGTATGGACTCCAAACAGTGTTTCTATTTGAAAGTGTGTGTATGGAGTGGACCCTACTGTCTCATGTGCTCTCCGATTCAGTGATGGCCATGGCTTTCCCACTCAGTTCCTTCCCAATCTTGCCTCGTGCTTTCTCTACTCGGTCTTGTGTCTGTCCCCTCAGTTCCATCCCCATTCCCAGCGACAAGGTCCAGCGGTTTTCACTAAATCCCCGGATCTGCCCTGCAGGCCCTACCTGGGGATCATGGAGTTGTTAGCAGCCCGCGGATTTATGAGGAGCTGTGTGTGCCAATGGTCATGGTGCCGGCCACCGTCTCCAGTATGTGCCCGGCTCAGACCTCAGCATTGGCGCAGACACCGGCTCTGAACGCTATCACTGATGTAGTGAGCTGGGCTGCCACCCACCAGCCAATCACATCAGAGGCTCTGTCTTTCTCTTTACAGGCCAATCAGGCTCCGGCCTTATGTTTATCAGCCAATTACATCAGTCCAGGCTAGAAGTAGCAGTGCTTTCCTTAACCTAAAGGTGCGGTCACATTTACCACCAGGAATTCAGCCTGTTATGTCTCTAATATCGTGTGAGATACTGACCGAACAGAAAGCAGGGGTGCGTTTCCCGTACAACTATGTAACTCGCTGCTTCACTACCATAGTACGATGCATCGTTGGAGAAGTCAACTAGCCAGCGCGACCTGTTCCCGAAACCCATTGTCGCAACTATCGTTACAACCACGTTGCTTTCGCACGTGGTAGAGTAATAACTACTTTTTAATTAAAAACTGGTTGAGATCCAATTAAAGGTGGAATACCTAAGATTTTTGCATTAAAATATCCCAAAATCACAAGGCCAGTGTTATATATTTAGTTAAGATGATAACTTACAATATTCACAAATGTTTCAAGCAATGTTTAAATCGTGAGAAAATTGAGATTTTAACCAAGGAAACGGGGCGTGTGAGCAGGGGTGAGCTGGGAGTCGCCAGTCAATTCGCGTCATATCCACGTTACCTCGGTTTCCGCTCGTACTACGTGTAGTCCTGGATAAATGCGGAAGTTGTAGTTGTGCGTTTAGCGTCTATCAGCAACAAACATCAGCTTGTTTCGTGCATTTGTAATGGAATGGTGCACATTCTGGTGCATTATTCTTTTCAATTATTCTCGGAATGTGAACTGTTGGCTGTAAAGGGGTCGCACACCGGACGAGAAGAGCCGCGCCACGTCTCAGGACAAAGTCCAGTATCGCACACCGGACGCGCACTTTCTCATCAGTATATGGCCAGCAATATTGTTATGTTTAATGACATGAAAGGAAGATAATGTCTGTTCTATGTTATGATTGTACTGTACAATTAAATACAATCGTTGCTGAGTCTGCAGTCTGAAAATTTTACCTCAGAACATCCGTTAACTGAATGAATTGAGAATATCACCTGAAAAATCTAATAACATCAGTAATTGTCATTCAAGCAGCTGATTTCTGTAAGATGAATGCAAAACTAAATGCATATTGCAGCATAGGGCGAAGTCAGGATCCATTAGCAACGATTTGACTTCAAACCCTCTCCACCATAGCTTCGATCCAGTGACTTCGTACAGTAACATCTGTGATAACTAATTTACTTTTAAACCTGACTTTTCTTGCGGCTATTTCAGTTTAATGAAAAACAAGCATGTCATTAAACGCAACATTTATAGAAATCGAACTTTACCTCATCCATGACAACTAATTTCGATTCCCGTCTGACCTGATTTATCCACGGTGGAGTTGAAAACAACAGATCCCATCATTCCGCGTATTCTACCGCCATGTCGTCATCAAGCAAAAGCCGTTGTTGTTGTTTTGAATGTAGCGCCCTCTAGCGACATGCCAATCTTAGGTATTGCAGCTTCAATGCTAGATTTTTTAAAATATAAATTACAGACATGCCAGCACTATTTCTAAGCAAAAAGTTATTTAGCTTCATTACCAGACTCAATATTTGGCTCGTTCTTACATAGTAGATCACGTTCGCACATGCGCACTCTTCAAACATGGTACTTTAAATCTTTAGACAAACTAAAAGACGTAATTACTAGGGCTGTCAGTTAAATGCGTTATTAACGGCGTTAACGCAAACCCATTTTGACGAGTGTCAATTTTTTATCGCAATCGATTAACAGCTTGTTTGGCCTAGCAAACTTTAATTTTTTCACTTGCTTTTGTAACAAGACATGGTGCTGCGCTATGAAACCCATTCATTTCAATGGCTTGTGCCGCGCGAGGATGTTTTGTTGCTTCGTCGACCAAAGCGCAAGCGGATCTAGCTAGACCAGAAGCAAAACAACAAGCGCCACAAACACTTGTTTAGGCTCGCGAGCTAGCCAAATAGTAGATTAACGTTACATTGAGTGGACGACGAGCGTGAGACGCCGAAACTGGATGCCAATAACGATTCTAAATGGAAAATTTACTTTACTAAAAAGTTGCCAAATGGTTCAATTGACAAGACCAAAGTGATCTGTGTGTTTTGTCTGTAGTGAACTGAGCTATCATCACCGTCGGCACGTCCAGTCTGAAACACCACTTGATGATGGCCAAGCACACACACACACAAACACAGCTGATGCAAATTCTCCGCCCTCGTCAATATCAGGACCTCGTCAGTATTTCTTTCACCCTTTTATTGATGGACAGTGTTACATTGTGTGAGAGATTATTTGCTCCAAGTGAGAATGTTTAGTGTGAAATTGAACACAGTATATGCCAATGTTGTTTTCAATAAAAAAAAAACATTTGCACAAAGCAAGCCGATCCACTTTTCCATATTGATAAGAGCTTTAAAATGAGAAAAATAATGTGAGAAAAAGAAATCAAGAGACATTTAGAATAGATAAAAATGTGCGAGAGGGCTGGGACGGTATGAAAATTTGATATCACGATTATAGTGTCCAAAATTAACGTGATTATCAATATTATGACTGTTTTGTTAAAATTAGATGAAAGTGTTCAAAAAGAACTGATACTCACACTGAAAACATTTTAACAAGTTTTATAATTGAAAATCAAAGTTTCTCAGAAGTAGTTTTGGTTTAAGGTCGAAGTTAACTTGCCTTGCGTTCGCTATACAACAGTGGGTGATGGTCAGACGACTCGGCAGATTTCAAGTGTTTCTTTTGCCCAGTGACTTTGTTCTGCAGACAGGGTGACTATCCTCGATCAAGTTTCCCTCAGGACTTTTGTAAAAGCCAAAATATGACCACACCTCAGATTTGGTCCTCTTAAAAGGCTGAAAAGTCTCCCGAGCACGGTCACTGCCTTCCGCCATTCCTTCTCGAATAGTAATTAAAAAATATATAAAAATACATTGCGTGCAGTGCGCGCCTGCGTCAGACTGGCCGACGGGATTTACAGTGAGTTATTAAAATCGCGATAATCAAACACGGTTTTAATGATAATTCAATTTTAAACGATAATACTAACCGTCAGTATATTTATCATGGTTTATCGGTAAACGGTTATCGTCCCATCCCTAATGTGCTATTAATCGCAAGTTAACTATTACATTAATGCGATTAAATATTTAATCTTTTGACAGCTCTAGTAATTACATTTGTATGTGTTCTAAATAAAAGGCACCAGTTGTACTGAATGTCAGCTTGCGATATTTTGGTCAAGATACGGATTTATTACGTCCAAATGTAGAAACTATGGCTCTAACAACAGGTCAAGAGCTGTCGTTCAAACCACACAACCTTGCGATGCTGTTTGCGACTGTTCGTTGGAACGATGGTTTCGGGAAACACCGACTCGTTGAAGTATGCTGATAACGACTTGCGACCATAGTTGGCTAACGGTGCTTTCGGAAACGCACCCCTGCTTGGTTTGAAACTGACTTTTGCGTTAGATTTGCTTCATACATCACTATACCATTGACAATTTCGTCATGATATTTCCCAATGTGTTGTTATTGTGACCACAACTTTAGGAAGCTCCCTAGTTTCAAAACAGGATTGCGTGTAAAGGCACCTCCTGAAGGGAACTGGTTTCATACAGGCGTCCAAATAATAATCTAAAATAATAAATTCATGTGAGCTTTAGGCAATTTAATGACTGCAGTGCTCATTTGTGAGATAAATGAGTCATACATTTAGAAAATTTGATGTACTGAAGGAAAACATCTGTCCTGCCTTTCAAAGCAACCACATTAAGATATCTTTGTAGACAGGATGTTACAAAATTAACGATTTCATTCATTACTTTAACAAGCATGCAAGCCAAAATTAAACCACGCTAGTTACTGATCAGCTAGCTAATGACAGGCAATTAAGAACAGAAGGATGAATCTTACAAAGAAATATGCATATTTTAGTTTAATTTTCATTAGACCAATTAATAAACCTTATCGAATTTGGGGGTGAAAGATGACCTGGATGTTTTTTTGGGAGATTTATCCTGAAACGTTTCCACACTAACCCTCAATGTGTTTGGCTGATAAACACAAAGGCGAAGTCGGTAGCTAACAGGGTAAGTGGCGATGACAGTGTGATGGCGGCATGTTTTGAGCTACTGCTTTTTTGTGGTTGTCATGTGACTGAGCCTGTGCTGTGCTACTGACCACACTGCATTTAGCCGTCATAACAGATCGCTCACCCTAGATAACACAGACTGAACTGGAATCTGTCTGCATAGTTTCATAGTTCAAGGTTTAAATGAACACAAGCCTTAGAAAAGCACAAACTATCCAAACTTACTTTTTCGTGTCAGAGATAGTTCAAGCTTAAAAATGAGTTATTTTATTCACCCCTCTTGTCCTTATGAGACTCCTCTTTCTCTTGTCTGTGTGAAGGTATTTTAAAGATATATTGAATTATACATTTTTCTTTTTTACACACTAATTTTTTTTTTTGAATGGGCCTCAGGGAAATCAAGATCGAAAAATGACAAAAAGCGCCATAAAATTAATCATTGTGACTGACAAGAATCGCAAGACTTCCGAACCAATAATCCCCGCACATGACAAGTAAAAAATATCGGTAACACTTTACAATAAGGTCCATAAGTTAATGTATACTCAACTAACATGAACTAACCATGAGTAATACATTGGTCACTGTATTTGTTAATCTTCATTGATGTTAGTTAATACAAATAAAGCTGTTTGTTTTTTGTTCATGTTCATAGCTTCATAGCGCATTTACCAATGTTAATAAGATTTGAATAAAGTATTAGTAAATAGTGAAATTAACATTTACAAAGATTAATAAATGCTAAATAATGTAGTTAACTAATGAACCTTATTGTAAAGTGTTACCAAAATATCATTAAGACACTAATTAAGAATGTTAATATGATTTTTTTTTTCATAAAAAAATTGTCATAATTTACAAATAAAAGGCATTTTTGCTGCCCTGATTTGAACACTTGTTTGAAGGGGCGTGTCTGCTGTGGGACCCACTGCTGTGATTGGCTAACATATTTTGCAAATGAAATAAGTATTACATGTGGAACTCCCTAGAAAACTTTTAGCTCACGTTTTTACTATTACAGCTCTCAAGATTAACTAATCGAGGGGAGTGTTGGATAAACCATCTATAGCATTATATTTAGTTCTATAGAATTCTATTTCGATCTATAGCATTCTATTTTTAATTATTTAGCATTCTATTTAGATCTATATCATTCTATTTAGGTCTATAGCATTATATTTAGATCTATAGCCATTTAAATATATTGCTTTCTATTTAGGCCTATAGCATTCTATTTAGATTCTCCTAGCATTATATTTAGTTCTATAACATTATATTAGGCCTTTAGCATTCTATTCAGATCTATAGCATTCTATTTAGATAGTTGCCATTATTTGTAGATCTATAACATTATATTTAGATCTACATCATTCTGTTTAGATCTATAGCATTATACTTATATCTTTAGCATTATATTTAGACTATAGCATTATACTATAGTATTATATTTAGATCTATAGCATTCTATTTAGATCTATAGCATTTTATTTAGATCTTTAGCAGTCTATTTCCATCTATGGCATTAGATTTAGATCTATGGCATTATATTTAGATTGTGGCATGAAACAGTGCAGCGATGAGCATGTAGGCAATTGTTGAGCGCATTAATGCGGTGATCTCTTTGCAACTCGACTTCTGCACACTGACGAATGCTTTCATTATAACCAACAGTACAAAGACAATGTAAATAAGAGATTATAACCAAAAAGTATAGATTAAAGGAACTTTGTAATAATGGAAGTTTTGGCGAGAGTTCCAGAACTCAGTCACTGATAAACTCGCGCTGTGTGATTGACAGCTCCAGCGATTGTAAAAAGGGAGCATTGTTTGATCACTCTCTATATAATTTAATCACAGTTTAAATAACAGATTATTTTCATAATACTAAGAGACAACAATGTGAAGTTGACCATTTAGTCTAACTTTAGTTTAATTTGTTTGATTTACTGTTTCCAAACCAGCGCCGAAATTGCAACTGATTTACCAAAGAATCCACTGTGAAATGTGCTATGCTAAATGCAAATAAATAATGCTCAACTGAGACATTCACATGAGACATTAATTAGACCATGTGTTATTGGCGTCAAACCTTGTGTTATACGTTTTGGCATGCCATGTTTGAAGATTTTCAGCAAATTTTGGCTTAAATTTGTTTGTCCTCCTCACACAAAGGTATTGCATGACAGTTATTGTGGTTTTTGATTTATGAAAAAAATAGCAATAATGGCACGAAGGGTGAGTAAATGATGAATTTTCAGTTTTGAGTGAACTATCCCTTAAATATACTAGATACTTTAGTATGCAAATATACGTAAGAAAGAAGACAGTTCGCGATTCAGTATGCAGATGTAGCGAAGGCATTATTACAGGACTGGATCATATTTCTGCTTCTACAGTATGTTCAGAATACCTGCCGTACCGCTTCAGTGTCTTGCCACATGACTATCCCGTGTGCATGTGAGTGCAAAAGTCGATCCCACTCCATCTGTACCCCCTTCCTCTTCCCTTCAACTCCTGCAACGGAAGCCATGGCGGCCATCACACGGTGGGTGTCCGGTCTACAGGGTCCGCTCCTGCACCAGTACTCCCTCTGCTGGCCTAACGTGTGCATTGTCCTGTCCCCTGTGGTCCCCTGCTGTGTTGTGCTCGACCTGCCGAAGGCGTTAGAGTGTCTGCTGCAGCTGAATGAAGGCTTTGGGCCCACTGTGAGGAGTTTTGCATCCCGCTCTGTATGCTGCCTGCAACCATTAGTAACAGTGTCCCCGGCACTGAGCCTTTAGTGTCTGGAGCAAAGCGGATGCGAGCCCTCAATGCCATTGTGGAGGGCAAGACGACATAAATAAACTCGTTGCCTGCATCCGCAAGGGGACATATCTTAGGGAATACATATAATTATAATTTTCAAAAGAAAACTATACCAAGCCTGTTAGCATTCACATTTTGGGGTCCAAAGCCGTTAAATGTCAATGGTGTTAGCTTGCAAATATCACACAGTCAGTACTCAAGTGCTCATGTGCTAAATATCCAGTATGTATTCACATATAACAGAGTTGACCTTGGCCTGAACAGGCCAAAATAAGATCGATATATGTGATAAACACTCATGCTTCAGTTTGAGTTCTGTAGTTAAAAATTTCAATAAAAAGTGTTCTCAGGTAATTATAATGTCAGCAACTCTGAAGTACTGTAAAACATGTATTCTACTGATAAATTGGCTGATATTCCAATGAAAAAAAAACCGGTTTCCAGTAAGAATACAGGTTATATTTCCATTACACATGAAAGCAAGGGGTAATCCATTTACCGAAAGTTGAAGTCCTCGTGGAGTTGCCATCTTGTAGCAGAACTTCACTTTGCGTTAGCATTCCCATTGACTCCCATTTCATTTTGGCGTCACTTTGACAGCGAAATAACTTTACATCTGAGGCGTTTGAAGACCCCATTTTGTCCTTTATTTATTTTCTCAAGAACACGTTAACAATGTATAAATTGTGCTCCACTACCTCGTAGCATATGTTATGGCCCCTGTAGAAGCAGTTTTAGTGAAAGTAGGCTAATGATTGCGTCATACCCATGCGACTCTCTGTCGCACAGTAGAGAAAGAGGATTTACCGTATGGGACAGGAGAAGAAGCTCGCACATATCGGGAAGCGTGGAGAAATTCAAAATGCCAAAATATGTGAATCAGGAATACCTAGCAAAATTGTCTTCCTTCTCCTGCAACTCATCGACAGCTCCTACTCACACTCTCCGCGGCTCTGCGAGTTTTCGGAAGGGAATGATTCAGATTTCTCATGCCAGACGCACTAGAAGACAGACGGTTTGCCCTCGCTCACATCTACGTCGTCAGAGCTCTGTTGACTCTGCGCGTCAGGGACGGAAGTGCTCTTTAAAAAAAATCGCCAAAAACGGGCTCCAAATTCGATCTCTAACTGAGTCCCAATGAGGATTGCTTCTGTGCCATTTCTTTTTACTGTACTATGCAATAAACAAGGCTGGCGTATCTATTCAGGGGCGGATCTTAACCATTAGGCAGAGATCGGCAACTGCCTTGGGCCTCGAGCTACCTGCGGGGCCCCCAAATGTCCCATTAAGATTATGCTAAAGTTGTTTGTTCGTTTGTTTGTTTTTCCTTTTCACGAATTATGTATTTCTACGAACTTACAGTAAAATCATTTAGTGTCGCAGACAGAAGGGCTCCTCACCTCAACTCACTGCATTGGACTATTCCGCTGTGATGCGCAAAAAACTTGGCAAAAGAAAAGCAGTGACAGGCAGAGTGTACAGTGTAGCAGACAGTAAAAATGAAGCAAATCTACAGCTAGCTTACCCAAGCGGTGCTGAAAAAGCAGGAGGAAAGCGAAAAAAACGTTTCAAGCAAGCAAAATTGCAGAAGGTAACAAACTTTTTTGTGATGCCCGCTGACAATGACAACAATGCTAACAGTGTTGGGAGTAGTTAACTACAAGTGGCGTGTAGCTGACTAACTTAACTACATTTTTAGGTAGCTTGGCAGTAGCTCAGTTGCTTTTTAAACAGTGTAGCTTTTCCAGTAGCTAACTACTTTTTGCAGCAAGTAGCGGTGTAGCGCGAGCAAAAGCTACATTGCTACATTGTCCAGCCTGCGACAAATCAGCGCGATGCAAGGATATTCTTCTTCTTGTTCAGATTACAAACTCATTTTTGCCATTACCGCCACCTGTTGTTTAATCACACATCTTGCGGCTAACGGTTCACTGACGTACAGAAGTGGGTTGACGCACCCATATTATGATTATATAGCAAGACGTGACGGCAGATTTGGAGGATGGAGAAACAACTAACGTTAATTACCCATGGCCTTATTTGTCCAAGTTCAATCAGTATTTTTGAGAAAATGTTCTACATGCAATTTACGTTGGATGTATATTTTCGATTCTTGCAATGTTGTAGGCTATTTGTTGCACTTTTGACAAACAGTCAGAGATATTTGAGTGTTGTGTGTAATAAAACAATACTCTTTTGAAAATCGTAATTGCATTGCCTTGTTTTAAACACTAAATATTTTACTTAAAACATTCCTCAGACACTTATTCAGTTATTTATAATATACATTGTTCAAAAAGCAAAAGTAGTTTCAAATGTAGCTAGCTACTTTTTGATTGTAACTTGTAGTGTAGCTAACTACTATTCTAACAGGTAGCTTGACTGTAGTTAAACTATTTGACTTACGAGTAGCTTGTAGCTTGTCAAACTACAGTTTCTGAGTAGCTTCCCAACACTGAATGCTAACAATATGTTAGAAGTCCATAGCCGTAGCCAGCTAATGTTTTCTTTTTTTGTTATATTTAAAAATAAAATGTCAAGCTCTCTAAATGATTAATCTAGTCGTTAATCAACCACCTCATACGAGTGCAGTGAATGAGCGCGTTGTGAGTGAGGGCGCGGGTTCAGTCTCCATGTTGCCAGATCCACCATATGGAAAGGTGCAGTAGCTTCTGGACCCTGTTTTTGGTTTAATGTGACAATTTAGGAAGTTATAAAGTGGAAAGTTATATGTTAGGCCTAGTGATATATTTCTGGCAACATTTTACTGTCGGCATTAATATAAAAAAAGCTTATGGACAAACTGTAATTGCATAAAGTTACCACATTCGGTAAGACAAACGCAATGATCATCGTGATTATCTGAAGAAATGTATAACACTATCAAAAACTATAGCATAATATACAGATCTGTATGAATGAAATTTGCCAAAAAACTTACTGGCCAGCTGGAAGACGTCTCATGCTGTTTAGTTAACCTTTCACAAATTCATCATAAAAACATTCATTAAAGCAGTGTTTCTCAACTAGCAATCTATTCAGTCAGCATATTTGTGTTATGATCTGTGCAAATTACAGTAATATAAGACTTGTTAGACCTATTTTTTCTATATTTCTTTGCACAAAACTCTCCAGAAAGTGCCATTTAATTAGGGTTGGGTATCGGAATCGAGTATCGACTTGGAACCGGGACTAACTTTTAGTTTTTTTCCGAAATCGTTCAAAAGTTAAAATTCCAATTCTAAGTTTCGATATTCACAGTCGGTTCGAACCGAGAAGAAACCGCTGAACAACACCAACAAAGAAGCGTCTTGGTATAACCGTGTCGAGTCGAACATGAGTAGCTTACGGTCGGCGGTCCAAAGTGTGACTTCGCTTTCTAAAAATAACGAAATCTCGGCAACATTTGTGACAAAGGAGTATTTGTGACAGAAGGAGTATTTCCTTCAGAAAGACCGTTGGTTAGCAAGGTTAGCTAAACTTTTTTTGATCCTGCCTCTTAAAATAATCGGAATCGAGAATCGTTAGGAACCAGAATCGAAACAAGGAATCGAAAAGGAATCGTTCAAATTTAAACGATACCCTAACCCTACATTTAATGGTTTATTTTTCTTTTTTTTTTTACTTTTTTCGTTCTATTTTAAATATCGGATGGGGGGCCCCATACTACCTTCGCCTTGGGCCCCCATTTTGCTAAATCCGCCACTGCGTATATTGTGACTGATTTAATAATAGCGCTTGTAAATGGAAACACACACAAAGCACACATGGAGTTTACTAAGAATGACTGAAAGATATTCAGTATTAAAATAATTCAGTCAGTTTAAACAGCATTATTAACAAATTGTACGGTGTGTATGCATTTTAGTGTGAGGGCTGTTATTGTGCATCATAAATTGTATTTTATTAGGAAGGAGCTTCATTATGTCACATACAGTAAGTGCTCTTAAGCTCCTAAAAGCCTATTTAATGTAGTTTGTCTTCCCAAAAACTTACACCTTGACCTTGAAAAGCAAATATTATGTCTCCAAACTGATTGTTGATTGTGATAGTTACTAAGGAAAGACATTTTAAGGTATGCTTTTAGACAAGTTGTTGCTTGGCATGCCATGATCTGCATAAGACAGTGACTTGAAGCATAACTCTACAAGAAACAACATGACTAAATGTGTGTGTTTGTCAGACATGTGACCGTATCAAGCAGTCCGCCAGCGGTACGAAGCACCGTGTGTTCATCATCGAGACGATGGGGGTACTGTGGTTATCTGGCCAGTGTTGGTGGTCTAGCGGCTGGAGCGGACGCTGCATACATCTATGAGGAACCGTTTGACATCAGAGACCTACAGGTTAGCAGCGCACACGTGCCGTTAAGTGTCTAGTAATAAAATAAATGATGTAACATGTTTCATAGATCATCACACATACCGTATGGTTATATAAACTTTGACTTAGTGCCAAGTTTAGTGCACTTATAAAACAATTAACATGAGTGCCATCTGCTGGTTAAATGAAGGAACTGTTTTTCTCTTTATTTTAGTCGAATGTAGAGCACTTGACAGAGAAAATGAAGACCAGCATTCAGAGAAGGACTAATCCTGAGGTATCTATCTATCATCTATCTATCTATCTATCTATCTATCTATCTATTCTATCTATCTATCTATCTATCTATCGTGAAATCTATTCAAATCTATTCAATCTATTCATTCTAGTGAAAAAACTGTCTTCATACTAAGTATACTACAAATCCATTAACGTATTTACTGACATACCTTTTGGAGTACTTCTTTATTGCACAATGTACATTTATTAATATTAAGCTTAAAATGTGTTTTAATATCATTGTTAGTTAGGAAAATATGATCTTTGTATAATATCAGTGTTCAAATGTAAGATATTTAAAGTTTACCTAAAGTTTACTTGCAATAGTACGATGGCGTATTGCATTCACTTGAAGAAAAAAAATCTACTCTGTTTTTCTGAATTAACGACTTAATTATCTCAGAATTACAAGATAATTTTTCATGGAAAAAGTTTTGCTTTGTTTTCTGAATTAACAACTTAATTTTTCATTCAAAAAGTCTTTGCTCTGTTTTTCTGAATTAACGACTTAATTTTTCATAAGAAAAATTTTTCATTCAGAAAAACAGAGCAAAAATAATTTCCATGAAAAATTAACTCATTAATTCAGAAAAAAACAGAGCAAAAAAATTTTCTCATGAAAAATTAACTCGTTAATTCAGAAAAACAGAGCAAAAACTTTTTTTCTCATGAAAAATTAACTCATTAATTCAGAAAAACAGCAAAAAAAAATTCTCATGAAAAATTAACTCGTTAATTCAGAAAAACAGAGCAAAAAAAAATTTTCTCATGAAAAATTAAAGCTCCAATATGTAAGGATTTCGTAACAAAATATCCAAAAATCACTTGCACTGATGTGATATATTTCCTGACAGTTGTGTACTTACAATATCCCCAAAGTCTCCAAAGTTCTTTTATTTCAGAGAAATTCCAATTTTAAAAAGTGTCCGTCCCGGAAAAAAATGTCGCCTGTAAATGACGCAATATCCGCGCTATCCTCGGCTATTCTCGGCTATCCTCGTTTCCGCTCGTATTGCCATAGCCATGACGTAAACATGGCGACAGACGCGGAACAACTGCATAGTGAGTAACATCTAGCGGCACCCAGTTCTTGTTTTGTTCAAACACAGACCATGGCAAGCAGACTAGAATGAGGATCAATATCAGCATGATGTTTTTGAGATGCCGATAGCTAGCGTCCGAGACTGACTTCCACTCGACAGAGAGCTACGTAGCGTCCGTGACTAATTTGGACTTGACAGAACTTCACGAGTCACGACATTACAGCTTCATTGGACAGGTGAGCAAAATTATAAAACAAATCAATGTTATAACGTTAGCTTGACATGATGAAATGTTAGAATATGGTCAGTATGTTATTCTTATGTTGATCTAGCTGCTAGTTCGTATAGCAAACCAACTACAGTAACACGTAGAATAACATTATGACTTTCAACACACATTTAAATGCTGTTTAGTGTGATAGTGTAACATTATTCCAAGTGGAACAGCGATGCGTTTCCCTCACAAGACTAATTCATCTAATAAACTGACCTGTGTGAGTAATCCAGCACTTGCGTGTAGTTCAATAGGATGAAATTTCCTTATTCCTTTATATCGCGGGACTCGCGTGTGATATATGTATCTTATTAGCAATCGCGACCTGCTTCATACCACTATAATGTTAAAAAACATGAGTGTTTTCACTTATCCTTAAACATTATTAGATCCATCAGCTTGACAGCAAGTCCCATCATTCAGTTCGTTACTGCGTCATATACATTCGCCTTTGTTATTGTTGGAAACGGCGCCCTCTTGTGCCCAACTAAAGTTACATACTGGCGCTTTAACTTGTTAATTCAGAAAAACAGAGTAGATTTTTTTTCTTCAAGTGAATGCAATACGCCTCTGTACAATAGTTCCAATTTAGCATAATCAAATATATTAAAGTATATATTGTAGTTGGGCCTCAGCACTATTACTAGATAACTTTAAGTACATTAAGATTAAAATTAGTTGTTCCAGTTTGCCAAAAGTACTATTGCAGGGTATTTATATTAAGTATATAATATATAAATGTATTTCTATCTATCTACCAGTCTTTCCACCAGTCTGTCTGTCTGTGTATCTGGATGTGTGTGTGTGTGTGTATGTGTCTTTCTGTATATCGTGCATGTTTAACATGCATCAGGAGATGTTTCATCTCTTCTCAGCTCAGATGAGAGTATTTTGGGTCAGTGTGATTGAGATGTGTGAGCAGAGCCTCAGGCGCCCTGTCAGTCACAACACAAACTCCTCACTCAGCCGGGTGTGTGTGTGTGTGTTCATGCAGGAACGAGAACAGTAATGAGAACTACACCACAGACTTCATCTATCAGCTCTATTCTGAGGAGGGCAGGGGAGTGTTTGACTGCAGGAAGAATGTTCTGGGTCACATGCAGCAGGTACTGCACCTAACTCACAAATCAAAGATCACACTGGCCAACAGGAACCAGTTAACTCCAGTCTAATGAATCAATATTTTGGAGCAGACATACGGTTCCTTTTGCCTGCTAATTCAAGTAAAACGACCAAGAGTATTATGATTGCTTAATACAAGCACAGCTTTAGTCTATAAACAGAAAGGGCCCTATCTTGCAACTGGCACAAATGACTAGGGCTGTAATCAACCAAAGAAATCCTTAGTCGACCAAGGTCTTGTCCTGCGCGACGATTAGTCGACTAAAAAAAAAAAAAACGGATGTTTTGATTGAACATGTTTTAAACAATTGTCATAGAGCATTTATAAAACAACAACGAAAAAACATCGAAAATAAATAAAACTATAATAATAATACAATTCTTTGAAAATTAAGTGATTTGTTTAACTGCAAGTGAGGAGCTCTGTCCTTGGTCTATAGTGACGGTCACAATCGCGCACCTGATCACACCACACGCTACAAAATAATATAACTGCTATCTGCCACATAATGAAAAATCCTAACAAAAGCTCTCGTTTATACAGGCTGTATTCTTCTTTACTTACAAAGCTATGGGTTAACTTTTGTCCAGCCGATCTGTTAGGCGTCTTAAAACAACAGACAAAATAGCCTAAAAAACTATCTGAAATCTAGGCTGTGTTGTAAGATAGCATATAAGTTTAATTTCGTTTTGTTACATTATTTAGGCTACTTTCAAATGAGTCAAGTGTACAGATAAAAACCTATTAAGAAAACAATCTATTGAGTCAGTATGATAAAGCCGTTAAAAGAGCTGCTCACGTCTTTTGCGCGCTCAAGTTTGATTTCAAATAGGCACGCGATGTGCGCGCTCATAATGGAGCAACGCGGTCGCCACCGTCGCCTACCTCCACAAACATGTAGCCAGACAAAAGATTTAGATTTCTTGGACATTCTGTCGACTAAAGTAGCGTGAACTGAATGAATACAGCAAAACCACCTACCAGTACATCCCTTACTGAGCGCGAGCAGCAGCGCAGCCAGTAGGTGCGGTTCCCGAGTGTGTTATGTGTGTGCGCTAAACTGTGGCGCAGTTACAAGAAATAGCCTAAAAGCATTTAAAGTTGGGGATAAAACATAGGCTAATTATATTTAGAATACAGTAATAAATAACTGCTTTATAAAGGAATAAATATCAGGGAGTAAATCATTGAAAATGTATTTCTATTGGCAAAAAAAAAAAAAATGCGACTGGTCGACCAATAAGAATTTCAGTCGACCAAGACGGCATTCAACTGATTAGTCGACTAAACGACTAAAGTTGACAGCCCTACAAATGACTTTGTACACCGACGCATGTATCATTCGTATTTTGCACCTGTGCGAAACGGGCTTTTCCCTCCACAGACGCACGCCAGCAAACAGGGCCGGCCCGTGGCATAGGCGGTATAGGCAAATGCTAAGGGCGCTACCACTCAAGTCGAAATACTACAAAATAAAGCAAAACAACTCCACAAAAACTTAACTAAGTCCCCCGACTCCGGTCCGGTGCATCAATCTCCCCCATAGATCTCCCCCGCCCAGCGAGTGCTTGAAGTGCGCCAGAAACAGAAAACAGAGCATACGCGATCAGTTTACTGTTGGTAATTTGTTGTTTATCGTCGCCGCATCCAATGTAGACAACATTGCTTTCGTTTGAGTGCGCTTAAACTCAAGCACTCCCTTAGAAACGGGACTCGCAGCCATCTAGACACGGTGAAAGTTTCCTCATTGTATGGATGGCCGAATTTAATGACACATTTAAATTAGCATTATAGTCTGCTGCGAATAGATACAGTGCCAAAAAGAAGAGGATACAAGGGGATAAAGACAGAGGTAAAGTGATCAGGGTGGCCGCGGTCATTAAAAAGTATTAAAAAGTCTTAAAATCAATTTTCCTAAAAATAAGGCCTTAAAAAGTATTAAAGTGTCTTAAATTCAGATTGGATAGGTCTTAAATATGTTTGTCATGTCACCGCTAAGATGCATGCCATCGTTCTGCCAGTCAGGTCGAATATTTTCTACAAGGTAACCTAACGTATAACATATCAGTATCAACTGACCAATCGGCTAACCTAACCTTTAAAACGCATTAAAACGCAGTTTTAAAAGCAAAACATATTCATCCAACCCCTGTTTAAAACAGTCTATGTGTTGTAACGTCTGTCAGAGTTTGAAGTCTGCCCAGATGAAGAATAGGAAAAGACTGGTAGTTCCACGAGACCTTTTATAGTTTCTTTCTTTCAGTAAAGCACACTCTTCACATACATGTCGAAAGAGTGGTTGTTAACAGGTTAAAGAAAACACTGTAAAACGCTACAAATCAAAGTGGAAGTAAACGCATATATAAAACAGCCCAGCGATAGATTCTTTTGCGACTTTGCGCAAGAATTCTCACTCTCACTGAGCGTGCGCGCGCTCACATAACAACATCGTCATCTTAAAGGCATATCAACATGTCATGAACACTACTGAACACTAGGTGGCCGTTACAGAGTTCCATCTTTTGGACATTCATCATATCGCATTGGTTTTCATTTCTTGTCCTCAAAACAGGGCACTAATCTGTTTATTTTTAAGTGTTGTAGTAATATTTTATACGGAAATCCATTATTTATAATTCTTATAATGAGAATAAAGTTAGGGTTAATAAAAATCAAGGAAAACAAATATAGTGATCTGAAATATAGCAAACTAATTTTAATTTATTATTTAAAAGGTTACAATTGCCAAACATATCTCAAAGTCTTTTTATCTATTTATTAGTTTAATTAATAAACGAATTGTTTGAAACAATTATCAGTACACTATAAATAAACTAAATCTAAGCCTTTATTAATATACTTTATTATTTAAACATTTATAAAAATGCCTTCTATATTTCTTTTCACTCCATTGTACTCCACAGACGACTGCACGTTCGCAATTGACAATTGGTTTACTTGGAAAATATTACTGTATATTTTCACTTTTAATTTATATTTCCGTCGTAAGTTTGGTCTTAAACTTAATTCAGAAGGGGTATTAAAAGTCTTAAAAAGTCTTAAATTTGCCTGTAGCCACCCTGGTGGTATCTAATTGCATAGTATTAAGATGCTATAATTTAATGGCAGTTATTTTTACCATATAACTTTATGCTAACAATAGTTCTTCAGATCCCCCAGACAATGCGATTTGCAACAAACATGTCAGTCTTTTTTCAGACGCACTTTTATTATTTAATGTTTTACTATACAGTTGGGATATATGGCATTTTTTGTTTATTTGCCAAAATTAATAATGATATTTATAGGCTACAGGTTTATTAAAAGTAGCTACCAATGTTTCATGTAAAATTCACATTAAAGAAATTTTGCAGTTTCATTCATGTTAAAAACATAAACGTGCCATAATTTAGTGGAAGATTGCTGCCATCAACTCCCAAACAAACACTTTTGCTAGTGCTCAATGAATAGTTTGTGCATGAATGACATTTAAAACAGACATCACTGTTTTATCTAGAGTGGCTATATAGAAATGAAATAAATAAATAAAAAATTACAACAAAATAAACCTTCACTGAACATACTTAGCCTTGATTATGACACTATTTTTCTTCTAGATCTGCTGTACAGGAGAAGCAAACTTTGTTGCATTATGTTCCTGTTATTACTTTAAAGGAGCATAACGCAAGTCTCTGAGTTTTTGCAGAACTACGCCCCCTCTGGTGACAAATGAAACTGCGTGCGCGCTCATGGAATACCATAGACTTTATGAGTAGACATATACACGGAATACACGCACGTTTGCACGAGCTGTTCATAACCAAAGGAGCATCAGGCACACATCTTTTGTTACAGTCATAATGAGGTAATACAGTTATAAATCTGCAAGTCATTTAAAATATATGAAAGGAAAGGAATTTGAGTAAATTACACACTTATGTAGGCCTATGTGTGTGTGAGGGGAAAACAGGGGTAGTAGAAAACTTCGGCTTTTGTTTCCATTGATCTCCATGTTGAACTGTTTTATGTGCTTATACTGTATCCACTTATGATTGTATTATTATGGAAACACGTTCATGAACACGTTTGAGCCCTAGAGCAGACTGCCCGAGATCTCTCCGTTTGTTGAAAGCCTTCCCGACGTTGACTCTCGTCTTATTCCGACGCCTGGCACTGGACAGACAGAAGTTGTATTTTCTTTGTCTTACGTGGAGTTTGCGTTGGGGTTTGGAATGAACTACAAGCCGGTCTCTTTGGGGCTGTTTTTACACCTGGCCACAATGCGTTTTCTCAGATCTATTTAATTTATCAAAACGATTCCATTACACCTGGTCACATAAATGTGTTTTTGCAAAACGGATATTAATCTGATATTCAATTCCCGCGTTATATACAGATTTCATGAAGTGCACGTCACCGAAAGCAACAGATGAGCTGCATTTTATAAATCATCGAGCTTCGGCTATTTCAAAATCAGCAAAGACAGCAATAAGAGAGAGCGGCAAAAGCTCTGGTATGAGATCATTTCATTTCTTAGGGCTACTTTTAATGAAGACAGTGGAGGTAGAAGGTAACTTAGTGATAATCGTATGCGTCTTACTTTCACTTTCATTTGCGATAGATTGCGCGCGCTGGCTTATAAATACACTCGCCTGCTCATCTGATGCACGTCGTCATATATGACTAAAACAACATGAAAAAGCCTGTTTTCAACAACCAGATGCATTTACACTTGTCCAGTTTCGTCTGGAATACGGCCCAGACCACGTCCTCAATGGTTTGAGCTGTCGGATTCAAGTCCGTCTGGATTCAACCTGGTCTTTTCACGATCGAATAAGTTATCCGATCACAGAAAACACATGAAGTGACCAGATGTAGACTAAAACAGCCCCTTTGAATCCATCTTCTACTTTTGGGAAAGTTGACTAAAGTTGCGTCGCTCGAGTTGTCTTCTCTGATACGGAGAACGGCGGCGAATACACTATCCTGCAGGCACATAGCCAGGCGAGCGTGAACGCGCATGACGTCACGCCCAGGCTCGGATTCGAGCCCGAATCCCTCTTATATATTTCACTGTACAGGATTATAGAGGCGATCGCAGTGATCAGAGAAGGGCTCATTCAGCCCATCAGGCGATTGTTTCAGCATGTATGGGTTAGAAAACGGCTAATTTTAACATAAAATGTTGCGCAATGCACCTTTAAAGCTGCTTGAAATAATCTGTATTGTAGGCTAAAAAGTGTTATATAAAAATAAAGGGGACTTGACTTGAATGCTAGATGTAATGCTCTTATATGATTATTATGACTAAATAATCACTAACACAAATGATGGGGTGCTGTAATTCATGGGGCGCCAGAAAACTAGGGAATGAACTTGTGCTCTCTGGGCGGGTCGACGCAAAAAAGGAGCCGTGTTTCGGCGCAAACAATCCCTGGTGCTATTTTGCAGTTCCAGAAAACAATTGCACCAATGACCAGAAAAAAATAGTCTAAAGTCAGTGCCACGTTCCGCGTACATTCAGATGCTATTTTAAGCGTGAAGAGTGTTAACAAACGCGCATACACTGTAGATGATTCTCTCCATCTACACAGATGCATTTTACTTTTTGCAAATGATACATTATTATAAGGAAAAATATATAAACATGAGGGAAATCATTGTTGAGTCCATGACGATGGGAAAAATAGGCATAAACCTTACACTTTTACCCAAATTATTATATGCATATTTAACTGAAGCTAATTTGGGTGGGTTTGTCTCATCCCCAATGTCCCTTCTCTTCTTTACATCCCTGACGAGAAACACTCGTTCTACTCGGCTGTGAACCGATTGTGAAGCGCCTGGTAAATGCGCCGTTATAATAGTATTGCGCCATGGAACAAGCGCACCTCATAAATGAGCAAGAGTGCCCAAGACCCCGCCCACAAAGTTGCGCTTTGCGCTTGACACTTGCGTTTTAGATCATTAAAATAGGGCCCAAAGAGTTTTGACACATCAGTTTAGATCATACGTGTGCTGGATAACTGCATTTATACAGCAAGCATGCTTCTGTGTGCATGGAATACCTGTCCTATAGGATGAATTAGTTTATAATATGCAATACTATTTATATACAATATAAATAAATTAATATGTGTATATTCTTTTTTCACTAGGGTGGTGCTCCTTCTCCATTTGATCGTAACTTTGGGACCAAAATCGCTGCTAAGGCCATGCAGTGGATCACCAAGAAACTGAAAGAAAGCTACAGACAAGGTAGAAATGACACCAGTTTTGAGTGAATTATCCTCCACCACTTGTCCTCCATGTTGACCTGTGCTGTTGTACACAAGGCACTCAGTAACCATCAGTGTTAGTGTAATCATGACTGCACACATACACCACAGATTTTGAAATAATACTGTAGAGTCGCTGCATTGTTTTCAGCTAGTTGTGTGTGTGTGTTTGTGTGTGTGTGTTTACTTCTTTTGCTGTGCCTGTGGATGAATAAAGATGAAGGTAAACATTTGAATTTTATCCAGTGTGATTTTGGTGACCTCAGTGAAAGAATGTCCTTCAGGGTGTGTAATTGTGAAAAATTAACTCTAAAGTTATATTCAAATCTATATGGAAGCTTTTTTCGCCACGGAATACAAAAAAAAAGTAAATATAATTGTTTCATTTTTATCTGAGTTTATCTCTCATGGTAACGTTCACACCGGACACGATAGCGCGTCAGGCGCAAAATAATTTAAATTTTAAGTCAATGCAAAGACACCTTTTGTGCAAAAAAATTCCTGCGACGCGAATGAGGCGTAGAGCCGGCGCAGTAGACGCCTCATTCACGCAATAAGTTTGCGCAAATTAGACGTCTGGCGCGTTAAGTGTGAATTATTTATTATGCATTCACGCGTTTGACGTGAATTCGCGACTGCGTTAAAAAACTTGAACTTTGGCGTCAATTCGCGCGCGTTAACCAATCAGGAGTCCATTCTGCTCTCCAGAGTAAATACAGAGCGGTGACTCTCTCGATGAATGTCTCCGTTGACATAAAAAAATGGCCGCCAGTGGATTTCAATTTCAGACTCGCGTAAATTTCGCTTCAAACTTTAGTTTTTTACGCTCTTCATGGATTCAAAGTGGTTCGAAGCGTTTAACTATTATATAGAGTATAACAAGCATATAGTAATTTGATGCGCTATTCACGTTCAGTGTGACGTAGTATCAGAATTCTCACTTTTTTTCTTGCAAGTGCAAGTTTATATCTCACAATTCAGATGTTTTCTCAGAATGTTTAAATATAAACTCACACTTGCAAGAAAAGTCAAATATGTGACAGAATTAACTTATCAAGTTGGCTTACAATTACATTTTTTTATACTGTGGCAGAAACAAGCTTTCATAGGTTTATGCATTTTATTTATTTATTTTTTGTAATATTATCTAATAATTTGTCTAATAATTTTGTCATTTATAATATATTTGTATTTATTGATACAATTTATTTATGTTTTATTGCAAATAGACCAGAAATTATTGCGAATGTTTGAATATAAAGCATGCATTTATTTGTTATTTATTGATATAATGCAGTTATTCTCATATGCAAACTATGACACCATATCAGAATCTTTTTAACTCTTTCCCTGCCTGCGTTTATTATTATTTTTTTTTTTTGACAGTCAGCGCAAACATTTTTGATAACTTTCACAAAACGTTCATGGCCCTCAGAATATTTAGTTGTATGAAAATCTGAAGATTCCGAAGATTCTGTACTATTTCAGAAGGTGTGTATAGCGCCCCCTACCATATAACAGTGAAAACAAGGACCAACGGCAGGGAACGAGTTAACACTTCCTGCAGAAATGCTTCACAGTCTAATGAGAAGAGTGATTTTGTTAAACGTGTGTGTGTCCCTTAGGGAGAGTGTTTGCTAACACAGAGGACTCGGCCTGTTTGCTGGGCATGCGGCGTCGCGCTATGGTTTTCCAGCCTGTGGTTCAGCTGAAAGATGAGACTGACTTTGTGTATGTTACAAATTGACTTTGTCCATAAACCTGATAACAATTACAATATATATATATATATATATATATTTTATATATTTTTTATGAAAAATATCTGATCCGCTGTTCTGTGTTCAGTCATAGAATCCCTAAGGAACAGTGGTGGCTGAAGTTACGTCCACTCATGAAGATCCTCAGCCAAGTACAAGACCAAGCTACGACGTGTCAGACTCGGGACAGCTGGAACACGTGGCCCTGAACCGACCCCAGAGAGTCTGAGGCCACGGCTGCCATTTAAACTCATCCAAATATCGGCGGCGTTCAAAGGTCACGCTTCAGACGGGCCTGTCTGTCCCGCGAGCGCTGTCGCCCACACTTTTGTTCTCGGGCCCGCTATTTTGTTTGTTTTTGTCATCACTGTGTTGGAAAAATGTCACCCTTTGTTATTTTACAGAAATCAGTGTTAACCGTAGGAGAGTGTAAGACGACGACGCTGTGCAGTTTGGTTTGACTGTGTTATGCCTCTCTCTCTCTCCTCCATGTCTGCAGTAGTGTTACGCTTCAAAGCACATTTCTCTCTCTGAAGTTCTCAGAAAGAAGGAAAAATCCCACTTTCCGGTGTAAAGCGCTGTATGAGGCGAAGTCCACATTGCTAGAGCACCGTTTTGATGTTTGAATGTATTGCATCATCAAGTGTTAACATTTGCCTGACCAATAAAAACCACAATCACAAAGTGTGAAAATCAATGTCTGCTGTTTAATTTTACACATTATCGTACTTACCATGAACATATACTACCCTGTTTTTTTTTTTTTTACTTGAGTCATGTGCCATTGAGTACCATGTAATGAAAACTGTGTAGTGTAGTGATGGGTCGGTTGGTTCATTTTAAACGAATCTTTAATATGACTTGGACTACCGAGTTGTCTCAGAGAGTGATTATTTAATTTTGTGTTGACCGCATATGCGAAACATCCTATAGGTTCTGGACTGGAAACAGAATAATTAGGTCTTCTTTTGTCACGTGACATGATGTGACAGTGCCCGCAGGACACATAAATAAGTTAATAATTCCCAAACTTTATTATAAAAAAGCACTTAGTCTGTTTTGTTTACAGTTAGGTCTACGTTCTGGGGTTTGGGTCTTAAATTGTAGCTTTTTTATTTTAATTTTTATAAGTGTTTTATAAGTTTTTTAAGTTTAAACAATTTCTGTCATGATGGTTGTTTTCCATATAATTGTGGTACAAAGAGTTGGTAATGATCTAAACTTTAAATTTGATGAGGGAAATCACTTTAATAAATATATTTGAAGAGTTCAGATGCAAAAGCCTTTAAATGCCATTTGAAATTTTCTTCTAAAATGACCATTTTTATCAAGCTTGTATATTTAAGTTCAGTAATTTCACTTTCAATGACAATTAATAGGTAATCTTCATTGCCATTTAAGTGAAATTACTGAACTTAAATATACAAGCTTGATAAAAATGATCATTTTAGAAGAAAATTCAAATAGCACTTAAAGCTGCAATACCTAAGATTGCATGTCGCTAGAGGGCGCTACATTCAAAACAACAACAACGGCTTTGTTTGATGACGACGTGGAGGAACGTGGAATGATGGGAACTGTTGTTTTCAACTCCACCGTGGATAAATCAGTCAGACGGGAATCGAAAATTAGTTGTCATGGATGAGGTAAAGTTCGATTTCTATAAATGTTGCGTTTAATGACATGCTTGTTTTTCATTAAACTGAAATAGCCGCAAGAAAAGTCAGGTTTAAAAGTAAATTAGTTATCACAGATGTTACTGTTCGAGTCACTGGACGAAGCTATGGTGGAGAGGGTTTGAAGTCAAATCGTTGCTAATGTATCCTGACTTCGCCCTATGCTGCAATATGCATTTAGTTTTGCATTCATTTAACGTACAGAAATCAGCTGCTTGAATGACAATTACTGATGTTATTAGATTTTTCAGGTGATATTCTCAATTCATTCAGTTAACGGATGCTCTGAGGTAAAATTTTCAGACTGCAGACTCAGCAACGATTGTATTTAATTGTACAGTACAATCATAACATAGAAACAGACATTATCTTCCTTTCATGTCATCAAACATAACAATATTGCTAACCATATACTGATGAGAAAGTGCGCGTCCGGTGTGCGATACTGGACTTTGTCCTAGACGTGGCGCGGCTCTTCTCGTCCAGTGTGCGACCCTTTACAGCCAACAGTTCACATTCCAAGAATAATTGAAAAGAATATATTGTGCTCCATTCCATTACAAATGCGCGAAACAAGCTGACGTTTGTTGCTTGATAGACGCAAACGCACAACTACAACTTCCGCATTTATCCAGGACTACACGTAGTACGAGCGGAAACCGAGGTAACGCGGATATGACGCGAATTGACTGGCGACTCCCAGCTCACCCCTGCTCACACGCCCCGTTTCCTTGGTTAAAATCTAAATTTTCTCACGATTTAAACATTGCTTGAAACATTTGGAATATTGTAAGTTATCATCTTAACTAAATATATAACACTGGCCTTGTGATTTTGGGATATTTTAATGCAAAAATCTTAGGTATTCCACCTTTAAGAGGCTTTTGCATCTGAACTCTTCATTTGTTTATAGGCTATATAGCATAACAACATTTAGTTAGCCTACGTGACATACAACCAAAGAGACTCAAACCCGAAGACTCGCAAGATGAACTAATCAATTCTGTATCCGGTACTGACTGCATTTCTTATTCAATGTGATCAACATTTGATGTGTTTGTATTGTGGTATACAATGACGTAATATTTTAAATACATTCTGCTGAAATGAACGAAATGCCTTGAAGGATTTGTTCGTTTTGATGAACGAGATTAAAAGATCCAGAGTCAGTAAAATGATCCGAACTTGCTACAATAGTTTAAGCTGCACGGTTATTTTATTTATAGATGGCGATGTCGATTCATATGTGTATATGCTTTAAAGTTTAAATGATTAGTTCACTTAAAAAAAAAAAAAAAAAACTCTTCCTGTTAATTTACTACCCCCATGCATGTCACCCAAGATGTCCATGTCTTTCTTCATTAGAAAAAAAGTTAACATTTCAGGATTTTTCTCCATATAGGGAATGCGGAGTTGACGTCACGCCATGTTGCATTATGGGTCCGCCGCCATATTTACAGGATCGCGCCCAATACCGCTGTATTTAAATGCATGTTTTGGAGGCTGTGTTTGGATTTTCTGTCGAGATTGTAATAAACGTCGATATGGTTGTTCAGTTCAACTGCCATAGCATGTCACACGATCGTTCAGTGAGGAAACCGAACAACGGAATACGTTTTTTCACCTTTCTTTCTTGGAAAAAACAATAAGGGAAGCAGGTCGAGGAGCTGACGAGAAGAAGCCGGATCGCGTAGGGGATGAGGAAGTAATGAGGAAAAACGCAATAATGAGGAAAAACTTTACTTAATGTCCTCCACAGCATACTATGTTTGTTAAAAGTTGTAAAAAGCAAGAGGTTGTGTATTGTATATTCATAGATGACTAACAGTTAGGAGGATAGTTGACTTTGTGGTTCAAGTTCTTGTTAGCAGATGATAAAGCTAGGACACATTGCATGAATCAAATTATATTTATTTTGTTTTCAATTAACAATTTGCTTTGATATTCTGTACATCTCTTTACATGCCTTTCTTTAAAACGTTTGTGAATCATGTTTTATATAACTGCTTAATAAATACATTAAGTGACTTCTCTGTTTCTGTACTGATTGCATCCGCAAAGACCCTTTAAGTACACATAAATGGGCAAAGATACATCAAACTATTTTAAAATAAACTACCAAATACCCTCATTTTTACACGTGTCATCAACATTAAATGATGACAATAAGGCACAGTTGTATTTAACAAGTTACCACATCTTGTGGCATTATAAAGTAATGTACATTGTTTTTCTTGCACAACCTATGAAAACTCAACATATAGACTGAAAATAGCAAGTTAACATTAACTATGAGAGCTACTTTTCAGGTAAAATAGCTTGAACTTTATGTACAATAGTAACGTTAATCAACTTAGCATAGGCTTCGAACACCAAAACTAAATCAGATGCATCAACGTTGTTTATCGCGGATAGTTTGTCCAAATTACGTTTTTTTTTTGGCAGTGTCATTTAGTTTATCCTGGTAGGGTCCCTTCTCTCTTTCTTTAAACATCTCCATTTCTTCCGTTCTTCTTCAAATTTGCCTCGTTTTAGCCAAACACCTACTATTATCCCGAAGGTAAACAAAGATCGTGCCTGTAAAGATGGCGCCCACGTCCCATAATGCAACACGGCGTGACGTACCTCCGCATTCCCTATTGACGAATACGGCGAAACTACCGGAAGTAACGGGCGTCATTACTGAGCTGTTGCTGGGTAGCGTTGCGCCATTGCCTCCTATTGTTTTAGTTGCAACTTGCGTCCACGTCCAATGGAATAAACAGCCCGCGATTTACGCCTGTCACTAACGTTACAACGTTACCCCTTGTATAATGTCGAGTGGGTAAACAGTTTCTGTTATAAATTGTTTCAATGGTGGCAGTAAAATTTTCATTTTGAAGAGAAAACATTGTGAATACCCCGGGTCGACTGCCCCTGTCTGGTGCCGTACTGTTTACACAGATTTCCTGGGCGAGGACAAGACGTGGACATTCGCGTATAATAACAATTATTTAATGACATAAGTAAAAAATATAATGAATATGTGATTTAGTGATCAGCAAAATCTCCTCTCTTCCTATGTTTTCTATTCAATTAACATGCTATGGTCATTAAATGGCTTTCCTGAGCTAAATGTAACGTTATGTGACATAATTGCTCTCCTGCTGTTATATTGACCTCTTTCCATGGTTTAAGAACACTAATTGGTCGATATTATGTATACTTTCTAGCTGTAACATTACCTCACCCTTGCCCGTTGCAATGTGAAAATGAGATAAATAATGGACACAAATGAAAAACATGAATTTGTTTATTTGATTTGCCAAATGGACAGGTCTTTTTATAGTTTCCTCGTTAGCAAACGTTAGCCTAGCTAGCTTGCCAAGCTTTTTTCATAAATAATCTGTAAGATCGTTTGTACCTTCATCTGTGACTGGAGGCCACTAACATCATCAACCCAACAAGTCATTCTGCCTGGCTGTAGCTGTCCTTGGAGGGTGCGTATGCGTTATAACCGAGGTTTGTTTACATACCGGTGCATATGCCGGTGTAACAGCTCAGTAATGGCATCGCCACAAGATGGCAGCCTACACAGAAAGCTCGTCGGATTCGTCTATAGTGCACTGTACTGGGACTCAAACGGTTCAAGGTCCAAATGAGAGTTTCAGTGCAGCTTCAAATGTCTAAACGACACCAGACAATGAATAAGGGTCATATCTAGCGAAAACGAGCAGTCATTTTTTTAAAAATAAATATAAAGTTTAAGTTTTACAAGCATACATTCTCACCTTGCTCGACTCTCCTGTTCGAACTCGTTTATCAAAATGAACGAATCTTTTTGAGTAATTTGGTTCATTCAACGAACTTTGAACCGCTTGAGTCCCAGTGAAGTCCATGGAGAAAATCCTGGAATGTTTTCATCAAAAATCTTAATTTCTTTTCGACTGAAGAAAGAAAGACATGGACATCTTGGACGATGTTGGGGTGCGTAAATTATCAGCAATTTTTTTTTTTTATCTGAACTATCCTTTTATTAACAATTGTATAAATTATGTCATTATGCCACAAGGGGGCGAACAACTGACTGTTAAAAAAAAATGTATTTGTCATTGAATCATTCATTCAAGAGATTTTTTCAAAAATGTTGATACATTCCGTAATGGAACAAGTGAAGTATTTGAGTGAGTCATTGAATCATTCATTCATTCATTCATCCATGATGGGAGAATCATGATATCTGTTTCAAACTAGAAAATCAATTTAACTAGAATTGTTCTGTGGTATAATGTGGTACAGTATGTATTGTGGTATTACAAATTGAATGGTATAGTAATAGGGGGTTTCAAACATTGCTTCATGAACTGCCAAAGTTATGAGATTTCAGTAAACAAGGTTCCGTTACATTTCTATACTGATTAGAAACATCTCAACATCTCAATGGTTCTCCACTAGGGGGCGATGATCTCTGAGAACCCATGAACCAGCGTCTATATGGTTTTTAATTGATCTCGGCTTAGCTTAGGTTTATACATTTGTAATCATTATAATGATATATTTGTCAAATAAACAGGAAGAGTTGTTGTTAATCTCTTATTAGCATGATTAACCAATTTAATAAAACAACACATTATACAGACATTTCGATATTTAACCCTCTGGGGACCAAGGGCTATTTGGCCTCCTTGAGATGTTCTGACATGCCCTGACATCTGTGTTTTTTTTCAGCTGCTTATAAACATATTAATGGCACAGGTGAAATTACACTTATATTTAGCAGAAACAGGGCAACAATAACTTATGAGCAACATGTTTGTATTTTTTGAGAGAATTTTGTTTATGCGTGGTTATTGTAAAAACTAAAAATGAAAGTTTCTGAAATAAGGCCACAAAACACATACTAAATATGCGTCCACAAGACTTTTGACTAATTGATGTTGTTGCCTAGGGTTTTTTCTTCACAATGATCAGAAAATCATCCTCCTAATCGTTCACATAAAACTGTGAATTGGGTTATATTGTGAAAAACTTATTTTTTGTTTTTGTTTTTTGCCAAGGCAATATGCGAATGGGCGTGAACTCAATTAGGTGATTCTCACCTGAGAGACAAAGACACGCATAGAAGAAAATTTTAAATGGCACAGAGGCTTTTGCATCTAAACTCTTCATATAAATATAAAATCAAAGTATAAATGAAAGTCAAAACCCATTTTTAGTCATATCTGGAAACAAATCCTGGTCAAATAGGTTATGGACCGTTTTGTAGAAATGTTTGGTTCAAAGTTAGAGTTTAAAACATCTTGAAAAGAAAATAATATGAGCAGAAACTGTCTAACTAAATGGACATTTCGTTCATACCCGAATCATATAACACTCGTTTTGGTTTTACATAACTAATGTTATCTCTTACTAATGTTATGTATGTTGGAGCTAAATGAATTAACGCACAGCACGCGCGCCTGTGAATTCGTCTATTCCTTCCTATCAGACACGCATTTGATATTTAAACAGTCTTTGTGAAGTTTACTGACAAAACTCAATAACGCGATTAGAACAAAGCACTTAATAATAATGACTTACTGTATCCGCTGAATCCGTGCTTCTCAAAATGAAACTGTAACTGAGGTAATATTTTTTCCAGGTCCTCACTGCGCATCAAGACGAAAGGTTCAGGAGTGGACGAGGTTAGATCCAAAATAAACTGTATGTTTTTATCGATGTGGGCGTTTTCATGGCTTGGCTCAACATTAGTGTTTGAATAGCACGCGCTCTCAGTGGGCGGGGTCACATTAGCACGTCATTCGCTGTAATGAGGTGAAAGGGAGCTCCCTTTTCATACAGATTAAATCAACTGAGAATAGTTATATATAGAACATTTAAAAGAAGAGCATTTCAGCTTCATAAAGCTTCATAAATTTTCGGACGCGTTTCAGAAAGATTTTTGCGAGACAGAGTGAGCTGAAAGCGCACCCTGTTTAATTTATCTATTTTACAAAAACACAAGGTTTTGATATTAATAAGAGTGTACACAAAAAAAGAAGACCCTCTATCAGTTTATAATCATGTATTGACTTTATTTATATGACCATTAATTAAGTCTATGTTGCAGCTGTGTGAAAAAAAAAACGATTAAAACGCAGGATGCTTATTTTCCACAGAGGGTTAATGGTATACAATGATTTGTTAATTGCACATTGATTACACATTCAATATAACATTCGCAGTTGTTTTGTAAAAAGTGTTTTATGTGTGTTTGGGTTTTGAGTTCTGAGTTTAGTTGCATTTATGTTTCAAGTGCTTCCAAACATGCAATGCAATTGATTCAAAGTTTTGAAAAGCTTCGTTTCTCCCATCACTACCATGGCATTTGAAAATGGCAATATTTCTGTACAATGGTACGATGCTAAAAGAAAATTCACAGGGGATTGGGGCAAAATTGACTACATTAAAATGTCGAGGCTGCTCTCACTGGGGCTCTATTTCCATTTTTCTTCACACTCTGAAAGAAAGTGACCTTCAATGGCCAGTTTCTCACAATATAGCCAATTATTACTGATATAGCTTTAATGGCATCATCAAACGAGGAATATGAGACAAACCCACAGAGTCAGTTCTTCAACATTTGTGCTGGAAACATCCCAACACAGCTCCTCAGTGCCCAGGCTGTGCGGCAGGATTACACACACACATAAAGTCTGTAGTATTTCTTTAGAGGACTGGCATTTCACTTTGCTTGGCATTCCTCTAATGGCTTCCTATAGCTTCTTAATTTCCATCTCAGCGGCCTTGAGTGTGGCATAATGGACCAGACCATAGCCTTTAGCTTCTCCATTAATGTCACATGCCATTCTCCTCAACTTCCCCAAAGCATGAGAAAGTGTCGTAAAAGCCAAGTTGTCAATGTCTCTTGCTAAGCCCTTAAATGGATACTTCAGGATTTAGCATTAAGCTTTGTATTAGTAGAAAACCTGTAGTATTTTCTAATTACCATGCTTTCCTCCCTCATATTCCCCTGAAACGAGAGATTTGTGTTTTGTTTTTTGTTTTTTGTTTTTTGTCTGGAAAAAATCCTCAGATGACACAAAAATTTAGTAGGATTAGTAAGAAAAAATTAGTAAGACTGCAGTCAGTAGTAGGGTCTGTCCTGCATGTTCTCAACCCACCCATAGAGGGTGATCTCACTCATAGAATGAAACACATAGTGACAGCCATCTTGTTTTGGGAGCTAAGCTAGCAGGCTCTTGTTCTGTAGAGAAAGCTGACTAGTAGGGGTTACCATCCTCTTTTCCCGGACATGTCCAGCCGTCGAATGTTCGGGATTCAGCTTTTGCTTTCTGCAGTCGACATTCATTGTTTACATGCACAGCTTTTGTTTCAATCTAACAAAATTTATTCCGATCAGTGAATACTGAATGTCGATATTTACATGAGCGCTAAACAAGTGATCGAGTTGATGTGCGTTTTAACATTGCTAAGAAAATTTCCCGCTCCTCCGTGAGAGATACAGAGACCGGTGCATCTTACAGGTGTCGCAGCATCGGTAATCACGTCACTGGCCTTGCGCAGATAAACATGCAGTAAAGCTCGCGCCGTTCTCCCGCGGCCCTCACTCGTCCCGCTCGCCCACAGTTAACATGACTCGCGCCGTTCTCCTGCGGCCCTCACTCGTCCCGCTCGCCACAGTGAACATGACTCAGCGTCGTTCTCCTGCGGCCCTCACTCGTCCCTGCTCGCCACAGTGGAACATGACTCGCTCCGTTCTCCCGCGGCCCTCACTCGTCCCGCTCGCCACAGTGAACATGACTCGCGCCGTTCTCCCGCGGCCCTCACTCGTCCCGCTCGCCACAGTGAACATGACTCGCGCCGTTCTCCTGCGGCCCTCACTCGTCCCGCTCGCCACAGTAAACATGACTCGCGTCGTTCTCCCGCGGCCCTCACTCGTCCCGCTCGCCACAGTGAGACATGACTCACGCCGTCTCCCGCGGCCCTCACTCGTCCCGCTCGCCACAGTGAGACATGACTCACGCCGTTCTCCCGCGGCCCTCACTCGATCCCCGCTCGCCACAGTGAAACATGACTCGTGCCGTTCTCCCGCGGCCCTCACTCGTCCCGCTCGCCACAGTGAGACATGACTCGCGCCGTTCTCCCGCGGCCCTCACTCGTCCCGCTCGCCACAGTGAGACATGACTCACGCGTCGTTCTCCGCGGCCCTCACTCGTCCCGCTCGCCACAGTAAACATGACTCGGCGCGTTCTCCCGCGGCCCTCACTCGTCCCGCTCGCCACAGTGAACATGACTCACGCCGTTCTCCCGCGGCCCTCACTCGTCCCGCTCGCCACAGTAAACATGTTTAAACAATTTAATTTAGAATTAGATAAAATGGCTAGTACATGTTTTTATAAATCAAATAAATGCAATTTTTTTTTTTGTCTGGAAAAAATCCTACAGATGACACAAAAATTAGTAGGATTAGTAAGAAAAAATTAGTAAGACTGCAGTCAGTAGTAGGGTCTGTCCCGCATGTCTCAACCCACCCATAGAGGGTGATCTCACTCATAGAATGAACACATAGTGACAGCCATCTTGTTTTGGGAGCTAAGCTAGCAGGCTCTTGTTCTGTAGAGAAAGCTGACTAGTAGGGGTTACCATCCTCTTTCCCGGACATGTACGGCCGTCGATGTCCGGGATTCAGCTTTTGCTTTCTGCAGTCGACATTCATTGTTTACATGCACAGCTTTTGTTTCAATCTAACTAAATTTATTCCGATTGGTGAATCTGAATGTCGTGTTTACATGAACACTAAACAAGTGATCGGTTGATGTGCGTTTTAACATTGCTAAGAAAATTCCCGCTCCTCCGTAAGAGAGATATGAGCCGGTGCATCTTACAGGTGTCACGCATCGGTAATCACGTCACCGGCTTTGCGCAATGAACATGCAGTAAAGCTCACGCCATTCTCCCGCGGCCCTCACTCGTGCAGCCACCGTTAACATGACTTCATGACTCGCGTTCTCCTGCAACCCTCACTCGTCCCGCTCGCCACAGTAAACATGACTGACGCCGTTCTCCTGCAGCCCTCACTCGTCCCGCTCGCCACCAGTGAAACATGACTCAGCGCCGTTCTCCCTCGGCCCTCACTCGTCCCGCTCGCCACAGTGAACATGACTCGACGCCGTTCTCCCGCGGCCCTCAGCTCGTCCCGCTCGCCACAGTAAACATGACTCGACGCCGTTCTCCCGCGGCCCTCAGCTCGTCCCGCTCGCCACAGTAAACATGACTCGCGCCGTTCTCCCGCGGCCCTCACTCGTCCCGCTCGCCACAGTGAACATGACTCGCGCCGTTCTCCCGCGGCCCTCACTCGTCCCGCTCGCCACAGTGAACATGACTCGCGCCGTTCTCCCGCGGCCCTCACTCGTCCCGCTCGCCACAGTGAACATGACTCGCGCCGTTCTCCCACGGCCCTCACTCGTCCCGCTCGCCACAGTGAACATGACTCGCGCCGTTCTCCCGCGGCCCTCACTCGTCCCGCTCGCCACAGTGAACATGACTCGCGCCGTTCTCCGCGGCCCTCACTCGTCCCGCTCGCCACAGTGAACATGACTCGCGCCGTTCTCCAGCGGCCCTCACTCGTCCCGCTCGCCACAGTGAACATGACTCGCGCCGTTCTCCCGCGGCCCTCACTCGTCCCGCTCGCCACAGTGAACATGACTCGCGCCGTTCTCCCGCGGCCCTCAGCTCGTCCCGCTCGCCACAGTGAACATGACTCGCGCCGTTCTCCCGCGGCCCTCACTCGTCCCGCTCGCCACAGTGAACATGACTCGCGCCGTTCTCCCGCGGCCCTCACTCGTCCCGCTCGCCACAGTGAAACATGACTCGCGCCGTTCTCCCGCGGCCCTCACTCGTCCCGCTCGCCACAGTGAACATGACTCGCGCCGTTCTCCCAGCGGCCCTCACTCGATCCCCGCTCGCCACAGTGAACATGACTCGCGCCGTTCTCCCACGGCCCTCACTCGTCCCGCTCGCCACAGTAAACATGACTCGACGCCGTTCTCCCGCGGCCCTCACTCGTCCCGCTCGCCACAGTGAACATGACTCGGCGCCGTTCTCCCACGGCCCTCACTCGTCCCGCTCGCCACAGTGAACATGACTCGCGCCGTTCTCCCGCGGCCCTCACTCGTCCCGCTCGCCACAGTGAACATGACTCGACGCCGTTCTCCCGCGGCCCTCACTCGTCCCGCTCGCCACAGTGAGACATGACTCGCGCCGTTCTCCCACGGCCCTCACTCGTCCCGCTCGCCACAGTGAACATGACTCGCGCCGTTCTCCCGCGGCCCTCACTCATCCCGCTCGCCACAGTGAACATGACTCGCGCCGTTCTCCCGCGGCCCTCACTCGTCCCGCTCGCCACAGTAAACATGACTGGCGCCGTTCTCCCGCGGCCCTCACTCGTCCCCGCTCGCCACAGTAAACATGACTCGCGCCGTTCTCCCGCGGCCCTCACTCGTCCCGCTCGCCACAGTGAACATGACTCGCGCCGTTCTCCCGCGGCCCTCACTCGTCCCGCTCGCCACCAGTGAACATGACTCGCGCCGTTCTCCCGCGGCCCTCACTCGTCCCGCTCGCCACAGTAAACATGACTCGCGCCGATTCTCCCACGGCCCTCACTCGTCCCCGCTCGCCACAGTGAACATGACTCACGCCGTTCTCCCGCGGCCCTCACTCGTGCCAGCTCGCCACAGTGAACATGACTCGACGCCGTTCTCCCGCGGCCCTCACTCGTCCCGCTCGCCACAGTGAACATGACTCGCGCCGTTCTCCGCGGCCCTCACTCGTCCCGCTCGCCACAGTGAGACATGACTCGACGCCGTTCTCCCGCGGCCCTCACTCGTCCCGCTCGCCACAGTGAACATGACTCGCGCCGTTCTCCCGCGGCCCTCACTCGTCCCGCTCGCCCACAGTGAACATTGACTGACGCCGTTCTCCCACGGCCCTCACTCGTCCCGCTCGCCACCAGTAGACATGACTGACGCCGTCTCCCGCGGCCCTCCACTCGTCCCGCTCGCCACAGTGAACATGACTCGCGCCGTTCTCCCACGGCCCTCACTCGTCCCGCTCGCCACAGTAAACATGACTCGCGCCGTTCTCCACGGCCCTCACTCGTCCCCGCTCGCCACAGTGAACATGACTCGCGCCGTTCTCCCGCGGCCCTCACTCGTCCCGCTCGCCACAGTAAACATGACTCGCGCCGTTCTCCCGCGGCCCTCACTCGTCCCGCTCGCCACAGTAAACATGACTCGCGCCGTTCTCCTGCAGCCCTCACTCGTCCCGCTCGCCACAGTAAGACATGACTCGCGCCGTTCTCCCGCGGCCCTCACTCGTCCCGCTCGCCACAGTAAACATGACTCGCGCCGTTCTCCTGCAGCCCTCACTCGTCCCGCTCGCCACAGTAAACATGACTCGCGCCGTTCTCCGCGGCCCTCACTCGTCCGCTCGCCACAGTGAACATGACTCGCGCCGTTCTCCCGCGGCCCTCACTCGTCCCGCTCGCCACAGTAAACATGACTCGCGCCGTTCTCCCGCGGCCCTCACTCGTCCCGCTCGCCACAGTAAACATGACTCGCGCCGTTCTCCTGCGGCCCTCACTCGTCCCCGCTCGCCACAGTAAACATGACTCGCGCCGTTCTCCCGCGGCCCTCACTCGTCCCGCTCGCCACAGTAAACATGACTCCGCGCCGTTCTCCCGCGGCCCTCACTCCGTCCCGCTCGCCACAGTAAACATGACTCGCGCCGTTCTCCCGCGGCCCTCACTCGTCCGCTCGCCACAGTAAACATGACTCGCGCCGTTCTCCCGCGGCCCTCACTCGTCCCGCTCGCCACAGTAAACATGACTCGCGCCGTTCTCCCGCGGCCCTCACTCGTCCCGCTCGCCACCAGTAAACATGACTCGAGCGCCGTTCTCCCGCGGCCCTCACTCGTCCCGCTCGCCACAGTGAACATGACTCGCGCCGTTCTCCCGCGGCCCTCACTCGTCCCCGCTCGCCACAGTGAACATGACTCGCGCCGTTCTCCCGCGGCCCTCACTCGTCCCGCTCGCCACAGTAAACATGACTCGCGCCGTTCTCCCGCGGCCCCCACTCGTCCCGCTCGCCACAGTAAACATGACTCGCGCCGTTCTCCCGCGGCCCTCACTCGTCCCGCTCGCCACAGTGAACATGACTCGCGCCGTTCTCCCGCGGCCCTCACTCGTCCCGCTCGCCACAGTAAACATGACTCGCGCCGTTCTCCGCGGCCCTCACTCGTCCCGCTCGCCACAGTAAACATGACTCGCGCCGTTCTCCCGCGGCCCTCACTCGTCCCGCTCGCCACAGTAAACATGTTTAAACAATTTAATTTAGAATTAGATAAAATGGCTAGTACATGTTTTTATAAATCAAATAAATGCAATATTACCTAAATATTTCCATTATACGATACATGATAACTGACTAATTTGTACAAGAAGAAATCATGATTTTCATATAAGAAACTTTTTACAAAGAAATATTACATTGTTAAGGCCTGTAACATCTTGTGATCCATGACAATGAGTAACAAATTATTAAAATAATTCAAAATATAACCATTTTTAAAAAAGCAGAATGTAGCCTATTATGACTTTGGACACCAAACGTACCTGCGTTGCCATCTAATCGCCTCCATCGAATCATTGTTACCAACCCATCAAACCAATCCACATTCAGTAACTTAAAAGCATCGCAAACTTACTTGTGGACAAAAGGTCAAAAGAAACTCAATTTTAGCTAAAATGTTGATTCAATCCAAATGATTCAAGTCTTAAACCATGTAGACTAAATGACAAGGCCATACAGTTGTCTTAAAAGAGAGTTAGTAAGCACGTTAGATGAAATAGGACTCATGTGTGCATGCATGGTGATGCGGTTAAGTTATACGGCACTATATACGCCAATTATTGTCAAAACATCTTATATTGGGATGATTTATTTAATTGAACAATTACCGGTCAATACAGCCTATAAGAATATATTTAATTTATCAATCATGGCAATTTAGCTATTTATTGTCCTTGTTATATGTCTCCGAATGACTGTGGGAACTTTAATATACATTTAATTTTTACTGAAACTGCACTGTTGTAACATGCGCTCTTAAAATGTTTACAGTTTATTAATCAAATCCATTCTCTTCTCAAATCAATTGTGAAATGGCATTTGAATTTGGGCCAGTGTTTTTTATTCAGTTAAATTACAGACTACATTATCATATGAATCAGAACATTTTGAAACAAAACTCAGATTATGCAGAACGTATTATAAAGCCTCATACAACTATTATAATATGCTATAGCTGATGCAATTCGCTGTGCATCCGGTAGGGGGCAGCAGTGCATCATCACACTAACTGAGCTGTGAGCACGTGTTCTGCAGCATGGTCACTCATGCTTCTGTCAGACACACACACCTCCACACTGCTTCAGATCCTGATCTTCATCATGGAGCGTGTGTACTCATGACATGTGTGCAGGATTTGTTTGCAAAGACAGATCACAGATGAAATGATTCCCAACACAGAATCATAATCTTGCTAAAATCAAGTACAATACAACGCCCAAAGTACCAAACTTCACCAATAAATCCAGTGCATGTTCAAAACACAAACTAAAGGTTAGGTAATTCATCACAAGAGTCTAGTCTTTTTCTTTAAGTGAGCATGGAGGCATTTCATAGTCCTAGCCATACACACACTCTCGCTTACACGTCCAAAAATTAGCAAATCCAATTATTTAAGTTGATTTAAGTATGCAAAGCCAGGCCTGTGGGGTCATATGCACATAGGTAATCAATAGCAATTACCATTTCATTTCTCCCTTGTTATTTCCTTCCGTCCTAGAATCAGAATCTGATCTCATCTGACTGATTAAGCCTCGGTCCGTATCAAGCTCAGATGTGTGGAGTTGCCTGACTTTAACTTCATTTCATACATCACTCCTCTTAAACACAGCGCTCCAATTAAACTCAGGCCTGGATCATTCGAATGCCCCGGAAAATAGACCATTTCCATTAAAGAGACGCTTAATTCAGTCGATGTGGGTCCCAGAATGCTTTGTGCTGCAGATTTCTGCCTTTGATTCCACACTTATATGGATTTCTGGAGAAAGATGTATGATCCCGAATGATATTCCTGTGCAGTAAATAGTGAACGCCCATAGTGGTAAAAATAGATTACTTGAAAGCTACTGCGATAACAATGGTAATGAAGAACGATAAATCTCGGTGTGTAATATTAGAAAAGCAATATTTCTCTTTCAGATAAATCATGTGTGTGTGTGTGACATATGTGGAGGATGAATATTTATGAATGAATAAATCCATGAAGAAATAAACTGGCGTAATGTTCCAGCTTTTGCAGCTCGATAAAACGTGAATGATGAATGTGGGACTTTTCTGAAGCTTTTTTATTTGCAGGCAGATTGAACAAATCTCTGCTGTGCTGTACTGTACTGTACAGTATCTGACACTGGATGTTTCATTGATTAAGGGCTGTGCGCTTCACTGCTTTCTTGTCTGTTATTGGAGATGGTATCAGGAGCCTTATTACCAATCTGCTTTCACTTGCTTAAACAGAGAAGAAAAGGAACAATGCTTTTCATATTCATCAACTTGATCAAATTGAAAGATTTTGCTGACCCAGGTGAGCCAGTAGTTGTTGTTTTTTTTTTTTTTACATTCCCTGGCATCATTTTTATAGGCAAAAATGAAATATTTAGCTTTTTTATTAAAGGGATAGTTCACTTTGAAATTATTTTTTTGGGATGTTTTAGCTTACCTCAAGGGCATCCAAGATGTAGGTGTCTTTGTTTCTGCAGTATTTTCAATTTGGATATTTTTAGGTCAAACCGTTCTTGTCTGTCAGTCATATAATGGAGGTCTATGGTCACCACCTCAAAGAGCATGCAAAGAGAAGTCCAAATTAAACATGATTTAATGACTCATGAATGTAAGTACACATTGATGGCCTAAGACACGAAACGAGCGGTTTGTGTGAGAAAACGAACAGTATTTATATTGTTTTTACCTCTTGTAAGCACAGCCACGTCCAAGTGATCTGAGGCCGCGGGCGCATCGGAAGTGATCTCTCGCACGTGTACGTCACTCATTGTTTACACAGAGATTTCGGAAGATTTACCCTTCACTGTGAAGAGTTAAACATATTTAGATATACAGGTAATCACAATGGAAGACGATTTTGATATATCAACACACAACATTGCATTTTTTTCACAACCGCGCAAGAGGTCACTTCCGGTGCTTGCGCTGACCGAAGCGCCCGTGCCCTCAGATCACTCGGACGTAGCTGTGGTTACAAGACATAAAACCGATATAAATACTGTTCGTTTTCTCACACAAACCGCTGACATCAATGTGTGCTTACATTTACGAGTCATTAAATCATGTTTCATTTGGACTTCTCTGTGCATGCTCTTTGAGGTGGTGACCATAGACCTCCGTTATATGACTGACGGACAAGACGGTTTTACCTAAAAATATTAAAAATTGAAAATACTGCAAAAACAAAGACACCTACATCTTGGATTGCCTTAAGGTGAGCTAAAACATACCAAAAATGTATTTCAAAGTGAACTATCCCTTTAAGCAAGAGATTTCAGCAAGATATCTTTAAAAGGCAACAAATATATAAAATCGTTAAGAGATTGTTGACCTGAAATTGTAATTATTTCATCATTCACTCACCCTAAAGTTGTACCAAACCTGTATGAATTTCTGTCTTCTGCTGAACAGAAAAAAAGAAGATATTTTGAAGAATATGAGTAAGTCGATGGACGCCGTTCAGGAAAAAAAATACTGGGGTCCATCAACTGTTTGGTTACTCTTATTCTTCAAAATGATTTCATGGTTTATTAAAGGAGAACTCCGGCGAACAATGAACCTTTGGTCTAATAAAACATTGGTACCTAGTCAATCGTTCTCTGAGATTTGTTTTCATGATAATCGAATGTAAAGAGTTTTATCTCTAAAAACTGTTTAGCGTATAATGCTAGTACTGGGGGCATTGACTAAATAAAAAGAAATCGCTAGTTATACCACTATTATTTTGAGCTATTTTGAGCCTTGTTGGTATAAACTAGCGATTTCTTTTTACTTAGTCAATGCCCCCAGTGCTAGCATTATACGCTAAAAACTTTTTAGAGATAAAACTCTTTACATTCTATTACCATGAAAACAAATCTCAGAGAACGATTGAGTAGGTACCAATGTTTTATTAGACCAAAGGTTCATTGTTCGCCAAATTCTCCCTTAACAACTTTAAAGTGAGTAAATTATATTTTTGGGTGAACTATGATTATTAGCAAAAATAGCCTTTAGTTATTCTTAAACTCCAAAACAGGACACCTAACAGTCATAAATCACCTGACTAACTCCAGGCCCTCATCCTTTACAGATATGTATTTAATTACAGGCACTTTCAAAGGTTGATTTTTATTCGAACTAAAAATCGACCAGTAGAGTTAAAGGGATAGTTCACTTTGAAATAAATTTTTTATATGTTTTAGCTTACCTCAAGTGCATCCAAGTTTTTCAATTTTGATATTTTTAAGTCAAACCGTTCTTGTCTGTCAGTCATATAATGGAGGTCTATGGGGTCCACCTCAAAGAGCATGCACAGAGAAGTCCAAATTAAACATGATTTAATGACTTGTAAATGTAACATTGATGGCCTAAGACATGAAACGAGCGGTTTGTGTGAGAAAACGAACAGTATTTATATCGTTTTTACCTCTTGTAGCACAGCCACAAAGCGCCCGTGACTTCAGATTATTGTGATTACAAGAGGTAAAATCTACATAAAAACTGTTATTTTTCTCACACAACCCGCTCGTTTCGTGTCTCAGGCCATCAATGTGTATTTACATTTATGAGTCATTGAATCATGTTTAATTTGGACTTCTCTGTGCATGCTCTTTGAGGTGGACCCCATAGACCTCCATTATATGACTGATAGACACCAACGGTTTGACCTAAAAATATAAAAATTGAAACTACTGCGGAAGCAAAGACACCTACATCTTGGATGCTCTTGAGGTAAGCTAAAACATATCCAAAATTAATTTCAAAGTGAACTATCCCTTTAACTGGACCGAGCGAACCAGATAAACTTTGATCTCTTGGTTCCGGTTGGGTAAGTGGTGGCTATAACTCTCTCGCACATTGTTTATCAATTTGGATATCAAATCCAGCAAGAGCTGCGAGTTAGCGCAGAACGCAGGTGGGCAGCATTCATCAAAACTAGCGTTGTCTTCTGAACAATCACAGCTGCTGTTCGCCACATTGCTTTCTAAAACGAAACATCGATCACGAGCACGGATACGCAGAGTTAGGGAAGAGCTCATCCCTCATGTGGCAGATAGCGAACTGATGGTTTGCTTAGATACTCAAATTTTATTGTGGGACAAATGATAGCTCGCAAAACCAGGCATCAATCACGACACCTTTAGCGACACTTCGCCGTTTCCCGCATTATAAAGCCGATCGTGTGTTTGCACGCACAGCACGAGGCGGCGAACTGGTGTTGGCTCAGCACTGTTGGGAAGACTCATGATTTGATATATTAAACCTAATATCTCAGTGACATTTCTCAGGACAGAGTTTCATCTGCTCGTTGGGTCCCGTTGTTGATAAATGACCCTGGACGTTAATTCTCTCCTCGCTGTCTTTCATCTACGATGGCACACTGCGACCACACGGGGAAAAGAAACTTTGAGCGGTGAAAGGGAGAGGGCGAGAAATGGACAACGCCATTAATGGAATTGACATTAATTTGACAGAGTGCTGGCTAACATATGAAGTCACTGGCAGTTCATAAGAATAATATTATGCATGCATTAGCATGCGAGGGCGAAGCTTGGCAGGAACGCCTGGCATTCTGCAAGAAAGAAAGCCATGCCCCGATGCAGTTTAACCTGTCTTGTTTGTGCCACCCAGGTGCATGCGAGTGCAAGGCATTAAAGCATTACTTGAAAAACTTGGCTGCGAAACACTGTGAATGGATTTATGACTTTCTCACGCGCACACACAATATAGCAGAGCGACGCATGGCTTATGTGCCCTTGAGAAAAGCAATTATGCGTGTGCATTCGCAACAACAAACAACTCCCACAGTGCATCCTGACTTGAAGCATGACCGTCCATGTAACAGCCAAAGGCCATTACCAATCCCCATTAACACTAATCAAAATCCACTTTACTTGATAAGAACCGAGGGGTCGCCTGCTCACGACCCGCCACATCTAACCCCAGCTGTTATTGACGCACCCAATCAAGGTACCAGTTAGGCTCATGCGCTCGCCATCGATAAAAAGATGGTAAACTGGATTTCCAATTATTACTCTTGAGGGGGAAAGAGTAAAAACGCCTTTCTAGAATCAGCTGGGGTTAGCCTTTGGGTTATCTGCCTGAGAGGGGATTTGACTGGTCTCCAAACAATATGGCTCCAGAGAGACTTCCCTGCTGCAGAATGTAATTATGCAGATGTAGTTAGAGTGAATGTGTGTGTGGAACCAATCACACACTTTGCTTTTAAGCTGGAAGTCAACTCGAGTGAGTGTGGGTACTTACAGGAAGCTTCGCAGCTGGAGCCTCACGGCCACAGACGACACGGTTATGTCCGATTGTTTTTAGACAATACAAGAGAAGTTCTGTCATCACTGACTCATGCTTTTCTCCCAAGCCTGTATGACTTTTTCTCTGTAGAACACAATAGGAGATATTTTGAGCAATGTTCAAGCTGCTCTGGAAGTGAAAAGCCAGGATTGAAGCCAGGATCTTAAGAGCTCTAAAAATACAAAATTACTGAAGTGCCTTTAAAATTGTCTACGTATATTTTTTTCTACCCAGTTTTTCTGAAGTACATTTGTGTGTGTGGAAGAGATGGAAATTTTAGTTGCTGCAAAAAATCTGCTCATAATTTACTTTCAAATTATTTCAAATATGGCAGTGTTCTTTTAAGTATAATATATATACAATCATAGTATTTATTAATAGTTTGAATTATATATATATATATTTTAGTTTAGAAAGTGCATCTTCTCTGATTTTCAACCCACATTGTATTGTTACAATGTTGTTAGTACACTGTAAAAATGAATATGCTTTATTTAATCAATATAATTGTATTAACAGATTACAAGCAATATTATTAATTAAAATTAACAAATTAGAATTGAGTAGATAATTAATCAAAATATTCCTTAAAAGTTAACTGTTTAAAATGAGTAAAGTTTCCACCAAAAAAATGTAACAAAAATATCTCACTAACAGACAGACGTCAAAGATTAATTAAGAACTCTTTATTTTTATATTGCCAACATTGAAGACACCTGATGTTAACAAGCAGAATCGCTGAAGGAGAAAACCGTCATTTTAAAACAAACCTAAAACAAACACTGATCACCATAATGGTGACTTAAACTTGTGTTTTTTTTTGTTTGTTTTGATTAATTATTACTCAATTCTAATTTGTTAAATTTAATTAATAATATTGCTTGTAATCTGTTGCCACACTTTTTTCGTATTTTTCATATTTACAGTGTATACTGTCAGAAAAATATGTTCATGATTTGAAATCACATCACTCTTTAATTTTTTTGTCAAATCAACTTAAAATAATTAGAGTTTCTGATGATTAAATCAATCTCCTTCATTGTATTAACAAAATTTTTCCATTTCAATGAACTTAAATTTTTAAGGCAACTAGGTTACTTCTTTTTTTAGTTAAACCAACAATATATTTTTACAGTGTATGCAAATAAGCAATATTTACTCTTTCTCCATGTTACCCACACTGATAAATTCCCATTTATTTATTATAGTTTTGACAGCTCCAGGGCTTTGTGAAAACTACAAATTATACTTCGTACTTTTGCATCTCCGCCTAGAGACAGTTGGATCAACAAAGGGTTACTAAAGGAGTAGTTCACTTTAAAAAAAAAAAAAAAACTTTTGCTGATAATTTACTCACCCCTATGTCATCTAAGACCCCCATGTCTTTCTTTCTTCAGTCGAAAATAAATTAAGGTTTTTGATGAAAACATTCTAGTATTTTTCTCCATATAAGGGACTTCAGTGGGAACCAAATGGTTCCTTCAAATAAAAAAAAACTTCAAAATAAAAATTAATAAAAATATAGGCGTAAAAAGCTTATAGTAATAAAACTGTGCATTTTTAAAAATGTCATTAAAGGTTAATGGTAAAATAATACTGGACAGATCACACCATGTTTGTTACAATTGATATCTTAATGTGCCAAGATTTAGTTTAGTTTTGGAATGGCATGAGGGTGATTAAATGTTATCATAATTTTAACAATTTTTTGGTGAACATTTACTTTGATTCATTCCAGACATGTCTTTACTGAAATACCTTAAGGACTTTCAACTGAACCCCAGTTTTCATCCAAATTACCACCAGATATCAATATTTTTTGGTTTCTTTTTCAGCGTTGCATTGATCATTGGCCAAAATGGTGCTGCTTTAATCTACCTCCTCTATCCTAAATGAAATTACACATTCAAGGTTTGATACAAAGGCAGATGAAGGCATATTTGAACATTCAAAAGTGAGCATTCCCAAAATTAATTTCATCTCTAGGGTTCATGCATATTTAAATAGAGAGTGCTAGAATATCACAGAGTAACACAATCCCAGCAAGTGGAGAGAGAGCAAGAGAAAGAGAGAACTGCAGTTGTCACGAGCAATAACTCTCAGCGGTGCTGGGAAACAAAAATAGGCAGGATGCTTTTGATGAAAGAGCCGAGAGTGTGGAGGCCCAGGTTAAATGCTGAGGAGACTGTGGGCTCCTACTTCCACTGAGACCTTCACAGACCGGGAGAAACACTGATAACTGACTGACAATAATGGACAGAGCCCCATGGACACCATCCCTGGAGACCCACACGCGCCTGCCTTCAGTCTTTCTAACTAGTCACTGGATTCACAGTCGTGTGTTGTGATAAATGCCCACATGTGTACATTATTGCAAATCACACCTGGAAGAAATCATCTGATTATAGGGGTAAATTTGAGTTAATAGAAATACACCACTGTGCTAGGTGAAATATCAAAAATATGTTTTAGCCTAGCAACGATATTCAGTATGATTTCAATCTCAATATTTATATAAAATAAAATAGTTAAAGTCTAGTTTTAATTAAACAAACACAGGGAGGAATATTTAGTTTTCATTTAAATACAACAAATACACTCACCTAAAGGATTATTATTGGAACATCTGTTCAATTTCTCATTAATGGAATTATCTAATCAACCAGTCATATGGCAGTTGCTTCAATGCATTTAGGGGTGTGGTCCTGGTCAAGACAATCTCCTGAACTCCAAACTGAATGTCAGAATGGGAAAGAAGGTGATTTAAGCAATTTTGAGCGTGGCATGGTTGTTGGTGCCAGACGGGCCGGTCTGAGTATTTCACAATCTGCTCAGTTACTGGGATTTTCACACACAACCAATTCTAGGGTTTACAAAGAATGGTGTGGAAAGGGAAAAACATCCAGTATGCGGCAGTCCTGTGGGCAAAAATGCCTTGTTGATGCTAGAGGTCAGAGGAGAATGGGCCGACTGATTCAAGCTGATAGAAGAGCAACTTTGACTGAAATAACCACTCGTTACAACCGAGGTATGCAGCAAAGCATTTGCGAAGCCACAACACGCACAACCTTGAGGCGGATGGGCTACAACAGCAGAAGACCACACCGGGTACCACTCATCTCCACTACAAATAGGAAAAAGAGGCTACAATTTGCAAGAGCTCACCAAAATTGGACAGTTGAAGACTGGAAAAATGTTGCCTGGTCTGATGAGTCTCGATTTCTGTTGAGACATTCACATGGTAGAGTCAGAATTTGGCGTAAACAGAATGAGAACATGGATCCATCATGCCTTGTTACCACTGTGCAGGCTGGTGGTGGTGGTGTAATGGTGTGGGGGATGTTTTCTTGGCACACTTTAGGCCCCTTAGTGCCAATTGGGCATCGTTTAAATGCCACAGCCTACCTGAGCATTGTTTCTGACCATGTCCATCCCTTTATGGCCACCATGTACCCATCCTCTGATGGCTACTTCCAGCAGGATAATGCACCATGTCACAAAGCTGGAATCATTTCAGATTGGTTTCTTGAACATGACAATGAGTTCACTGTACTAAAATGGCCCCCACAGTCACCAGATCTCAACCCAATAGAGCATCTTTGGGATGTGGTGGAACGGGAGCTTCGTGCCCTGGATGTGCATCCCACAAATCTCCATCAACTGCAAGATGCTATCCTATCAATATGGGCCAACATTTCTAAAGAATGCTTTCAGCACCTTGTTGAATCAATGCCACCTAGAATTAAGGCAGTTCTGAAGGTGAAAGGGGGTCAAACACAGTATTATAGTGTTCCTAATAATCCTTTAGGTGAGTGTTTATGGCTACATATATTTGAACTTAGACGTGTGATATGTAAAAAAAACGTGACAGTAGGATTTTCATGAAAATTTTCAAGTGAAGACAAATGACACATGGTTCTAGTCTTATTTTGCATGATGTAAAGTGTGGTCAGCATTCAGGACGCACAAAGATACAAATAGACAGTCTTTCGTAATGATGCACAATACTCAGGGAATTACAGGAACAACATAGGAGAAACGCTACTGTAAATAATTAACAAGAACCGAAGGGACTGAACAGGGAACATTTAAGTGTACGTTTACACAACAACAATTTGCTTAAAACAGTTTCCTATGAGTTTTTCATGTACAGACGTACATTGTCAAAACGATTCCCATTCACACGGATTTGCAAAAATGACTAAAAATGTTGTATTCTGCTAAGTAGATGGCGATGAAAGACTATATGTGCATGTCGTCATTGTCTTCAGAGATTCGCAATTTTGCAGTTTACAGAGAATCGTTTTTAAAAGTTTGCGTTTTCAAGCCACCAAAACGCTGTTGTCGTGTAAATTAACGTCCAAACCGCTTAGAAAGTTTTACGTTTTTAGTTGAAAACTGTGTCGTGTAAACAGCCCCTCTATAGACCCCTTTTGCGTCAGACGTCACAGTTACGTCACGGCGCTAGCTGGAGGCAAAACAAAGTGAAAACTGGAGGCGGCCAATGCAAACCAGCACAGATTCGGCTACATAATTAGGAGCTTAAATTATTGTTACTATTATTAAATGTCATCTTGTTGTGTTGTTTGGTGCAAGAATTGATGAAAACTGAATATGCTGGATCTGGAATTTTTATTTCTAGAAAATAATCACATCATTAAAACCGCACGGTTATGTCACACTTTACATTGTCATCGTCTCGGCGCTGGCTAAGAACTGCTGATCGTACACACAAGTCTTGTATAGGACCATATAGTTATAGGCATCTAAAGATTTATATGCCCTCAGTTCTCTCTTTACGATCGGTTTCTCTATAAGGTACGTGTAGAAGTCAGGCCACTCAACAGAGGTGAACGTAACGTTAATCCTGTCAGATCGTCCATGCGTTGAGTGTGCATGTAGGCGGCTACGGGTCGCCAATCTGGTTCTGTCCGTTAAAAATAACTTTCGGAAATAACAATCGTGGTTCTAGACACTGAGTGACCTTACACATTAAGATAAAATCTGATTTTCTCCAGTCATTGTTAAAAAACAAGCTAACAATACTTACTAACTAGCGGTAGTAGCGGCCAGATGGATCAGATCTCTGCCTCCACCTAAGCTCCGCCCACTAAAAAAAAAACTTCACCATGTTTACCAACGGAAAAGGGGTCTATAGGAGGCAAACATAATGAAAGACAGGTGTAAATCCTAAGTAACCATAGAAACAAACAAGCAAATACTCCAAAGACGCTTAGGTACCAAAAACGCAATACCCAGGAAACCAAAACTAAACAAAGCAGGGAAACAAGAACTAAACAAAATATCTAAATAGTCTATAACCGATTCATCGATGCACATTATTCCAAAGAAAAATAAGGTTGTCAAAATGTAAAGATCAATTAGAAAAACCTCAGATTATGGAAATAATATTTTGTGACATCTTTAACTCTTAAATTCGCAATTTGCAAGGAAGGATTATGAAACTAGTTTAAGGACAGACTCTTCAGGATTCTTAAAGGGATACTCCACTTTTTTTTTTTTTTTTTGGAAATAGGCTCATTTTACAACTCCCCCAGAGTTAAACTGTTGAGTTTTACCTTTTTTCAATCCATTCAGCCGATCTCCGGTTCTGGCGGTACCACTTTTAGAATAGCTTAGCATACATCATTGAAGTCCACCAGACCATTAGCATTTCCCCCCAAAAAATGACCAAAGTGTTTCAATATTTTTCCTATTTAAAACTTGACTCTTCTATAGTTAAATCGTGCACTAAGACAGACGGGACTAAGTTTGTCATGTAGCCTAGAAGATTTCGCTGATTACATTTACGTCTGTACTGAGTTCGCTAGTTCACTATAGAGCAGTCAAGTTTAAATAGGAAACTATTGAACACATTTTTTGGGGAAATGCTAATGGTCTGGTGGACTTCAATGATGTATGCTAAGCTATTCTAAAAGTGGTACCGCCAGAACCGAAGATCGGCTGAATGGATTGAAAAAAGGTAAAACTCAACAGTTTAACTCTGGGGGAGTTGTAAAATAAGCCTATTTCCAAAAAAAGTGGAGTATCCCTTTAATGATTAAGTAAAAATTGCATTAAAGCCATTTCGATAATGATAATGTTTATAATTTTCACAAACTTACTCGTGAATATTCCATTTATCACCATGTCAACTTGTTATGTCAGGTACATCAAACTGCATACATGTGTAAACTTCAGAGCTACATATGTAAATCTGTACGTTTATGTAAACCTTAAACACGGCACGCAGTGATTTCATTTCCCTCTACTCATTTGCATGTCTCTTATGACAGTAAGTGTTCATCTGTTATTTACTTATTGTGTTCATGGTGTGGATTGTGTATTCCTCCTGTGTGTGAAAAATGAGGCATGAAACAGCGTTGTCATGCTGAACAGAATTTTAATTACGGACTGTCGCTCTCCTCCAGTGTTAGTACGCCCCAGCAGCTCCCAAACAACTGCAAAATAACCCGACAACGAGGCAAGTCACCGCCATTACAGATGCTACCGGCTCTTTTTCTAAAAGCTGCAACACAATTAAAAACCCGGCAGCCAAGCTACCATTATACCACCTTGGTATAAAAAGAAAAATCGGAGGTATAAAAAAAAAACAAACACTAATCAATTCCTAACCATGGCATCCATCTGGAATATGAAGTCTGGGTAGTGGGGAAAAAAAGAGACTTATTTTGATAAAAGCTCATTCATTTGCATTTAAAATGTGAGTTTTAATTGAGACTGTTTGGGTAATTAGGAAGGGAAAAATGGCATTTTTTTGCACTCATGTGAGACACCGAAGCTTCTGCCAGACAACCGCGTGTTCCATGACAGCGTACCCGATCACCGGTGGAACCTGTGCATCCAGGCCTCTTAAACAAGGTTAAAGAGACTCATCAAAATAAGCCCTATTCATTAGCAGACTTCCCTCGCTGACACCCGCGCCAACCGAGAGAGCTATTGCAGTCACACACACACACTAAATCACCTGCACCCTTGTCTTTGACGTGGGCTTCTTTTATTTCCTCACGGTCTAAATTGAGTCATAAAGACGTGTAAAAATAATGGCGCAGCGAACCTTGTTTCAGCCACCCATTTTTATTTCTCCACAGGTCCCCGGTGGGCTGTTTGCGGCCACATTAGAACGTTGACACATTAATAAGTGTGGAGATATTTACACACGTTGACCTCCATCCCGACAGCTCCGTAGTTGGGGCCTGTTGAATTATGTGTAATCAGCACGAGGGTTGAGGCCGGCGAGCGTGTTGCGCTGAGCATGTGTGGCTGCATGTTCACCCGTGGGATTTTCAGAAAGGAAGGTGAATAGGTTTACAGACCAACACAATGCAGCTCTGGTTAATCTTTAGTCCGGTGGGAGATTCGCTGATAAATCTTGAAATATTGGATTCACTTCCCCCCCCGTCTTTGAGTTATCCAATAACAATATGGGAGGTTTACCTAAAAAAATACCTTCCTTCCTAATTAATGATTTTATCGCTTAATAAAAACTTATTCAAAGACAAAATTGTTCCTCACAATACGCACACAGGCAACTTGGGCTTGTTTTCAAATGTTTCTTGTTAACTAAACAAAACATACTAAAAATACAGTTATCTCAGACTGATCTCATGAAATTGCGTGTGTATGACACGCCAATTCGTATTTCCATTTTTGGCATGCTGTCAACACGCATAATCGTTTTTCAGCGTGTTTATGAACGCCGTTGACTTAACGTTACATTACTGTATATATAAATATATGACCTACCCCCGTCCCTGAACCTACTCATCACTGGGTTAATAGGGCCCTATAAAATCCATTTTATTTTTTCCCCAAATTCCGTTTTATTTTTTCCCAAATTCCGTTTTTTCCGTTTTAATTTTTGCAAATTCCGTTTTTTTCCGTTTTAATTTTTGGGAATTCATTTTTTTTACCCTTTACTGTTGTTTTAGTTGTAAAAAAGAGTGTGCTTTTAATGTTAATTATTAAAATGTACTCAAATAAAATAGGCATTTACTATTAAAATGACAAATACTGCATGATGCAACATAACACTGCACTCTAAGTACTTCAAGTAGCTTTAAACTGTCCTGTAAAATAAATTATATTAGTTTATATAAGTTAAAATAAAAGTCACACTCTAGCTGCGTCCTAATGTGCATGCTATCCATCCTAAATAGTATGCAACATTAGTAACTGTCAATACTATATCGGGCATAGTATGCACAAATTGCACATTGGGACGCAGCTTCTGTCTCTCGCGCGCACTGTCGAGCGCTCTCGGACACACTCGGTCTCTCTCAGGCTCTTCAGACACACTCGCGTGCTCTCTTGGACACAGTTGGTCCTGCACCTCATAGACAGACGTGCACAGAGGGGACTTTGTGTGTGTGTGTGTGTGCGTGCGTGCGTTTCTTTACTTTTTCGCCGGCGAAAGCAGAGCCGTGGAGAGCCGCTTCGCCATGCTTTCAGTGGAAACGCGCCTATTGTTTTGATGCCGTCATGAGCTGAAATGACGGGAGGGGTTGTGTCGCCCAGATTTGCTTCCCTGTCTGCATTTTCCCCAGACATACGTTCTTCTCCCTCACAAAAAACGAATTTCATTCCAAATATGTAAAATCCCGCGAAATTCCGCGTTAACACTAGATTCCGCGTTAATTGGCCAATTCCGCGATTCCGTCCGCGATTCCGTGATCATGGAAATTATAGGGCCCTAGGTTAATAACATTTATGAGTCTTAATGGCGCGTACATACACGCGGAATCACTCGGACATTTAACGGCGTAGACATACGCATACACACAGATAGCTCAACATGCGTATAGATAAAACGCCACTTGACTTAAAAGTGGCGTGTATGTTTACACAAAAGTCATGATGTTAGCAACATGCCAATGTGTTTTAAGTGTAACTTGAAAGCACGATTTTTCTCCAAGCTTGTTGTGATGCATTATGGGATTGCATTCTCCTTGGATCATGATTGTTCTATGTAAACATGCATTCGATGAATATCTTTGACTGTTGAGCTTGTGTCTTGATTCTTTTACACCATCTCGATGTGGCTTTACACATGGTGCTCATGATAAAATAACAACTTAATAAAAGTTCATCTTAAAGGTTGTATCAGCGATTGAGGGTGACGTCGCTTCTGTTTGTGTTTGAAGCGAGATCCCAAACAAACCAGCTTGCCCCTCCCTCCCGTTTCATGCATCATGAAAAACTCACACACTAAATCCATAGCGGTCAACCCTCCCGTTTTCTCACGTATTTTATCTCTTTTTTTCCGCTGTCTTCCCGTTTCAGTATTTTCCCATAAAATATCCCGTATTTTTAAGCTCTGATTGTGTGAAACGTTCAAGCTCGGACAGATTTAGCTTGAAGTCGTTCATCTTCTGACGCGGCACCTCACGCACTGTTAGGCCGTAGACAAAACACACTAGCTGCATGGCGTGTCTGTTTTTATTTCGGCTCCCATGTTAACATATTAGGCCATGTCCACACGGACACGGGTATTTTTATAACCTGAGTTTTTCCCTCCTGCGTTTAAAAAAAAAACCTCCGTCCACATGAAAACGCAAAAACAAACCATCAAGCGCTGTCAAGAGCATGCAGCACCAGCAGGTGGCGATATAAACCTAACCGTAAAGCCACGTTAGCCAATCAGAAGCCGTCAGCGGTGCAAAAACTCCGGTTTTGCTGTCTACACGACAACACTGCAGCCGGCGTTTCAGAAAATACTCACCCTGGCAGGGGTTTTCAAAAATGTTCGATTTCAGTGTCCTGATACTGCGTTTCCGTGTGGACGAACGGCCGAACCGCGTAAAAAAAATGGTTATAAAAACACCTGTGTCTGTGTGGACAGGGCCTTAAAGCTTGCACATTGCCTGTGTGACACGCGCGTCTCAGGAAACCACGTACATGCTAGAAATAGAACCAACGCCTATTTTGACGCAACACGCAAGCATGTTGGAAGCGTTTTGAGGCAAAATAAATAAATAATAGGAAACGATATTTATGGAGCGGGCAGCTAGCGGATCGTTAGCAAAGATTAGATGAATGTGATCATTTTTGTTTGGGCCTGAAATTGCTGATACAGCCTTTAAAAAGACATTGCGTTTAATTCCATTGCTCAGTGCCTCACTTTTTTTAAGTGCAAAAATGTGTTCTCTGTGAATGGCTCCTTTCAATTTAGCGACAACCAACAATATTTATTTTGTTTTACATTTAAAAATTGTAATCCTGTAGTAATTCCCATTTTTTACAAGACGTGATCAAAGTACGGTGGCCGAGAGAGCTCACCGCGCTGCAACCTGATGAAGACGCATGCAAATACAAAAAAAAAAAAAAAAACGTGTGCAAATATAAAAACGCGTGCAAATACAAAAAAAAACATCAGCAAATTAAGAAAAACATAATCATCAGTTCCACAACACACGTGTGCTCCAAGTACTCACAACACAACCAAATACAGAAACGCGCTGCTGTTTCCGGGGAAACCAAAAAAACCTTTATTGAAAAGAAGTCAAAGCCTATATTTTTTTTTAATAAATAAACTATACTATTAAAATAATATTGTATATATAAATAATATTATAATATAATAATTGGTTTATAGTTCGTCTATACCCCTTGCTTACTCAAAATTCTACTTTATTTTATTTAATTTCTTTTGACTTTTGAGATTCTATTTATTATGACATACAACTTGTGTACAATATACAACATGTGTTAACAATATGTTCAATGTCATCACAATACAAATGAGAAAATAACAGTGATCTGAAAAATAAATAAATAAATAAAGATCTAGAAGAACATGAAGGCAAGATATTAATCTATTAAATTTTCTTAAGAAAAGTTTCCTAAAAAATGTTAGCTGCTAGGTAATGTATGGCACTGACATACAGATATATAAAACGGATATTTTAACAGATTTTTCAGTAAAAATAATAAATAAATAATTTATTTGCAACCGTTATGTAAATCATTATATTTCTGTCGTCAGAACAGCTATACAGCTGATGGACAAAGTACTGCGTTGTCATGGGTAAAAATAGATCAAAAAACATCCTTTTTTGTATTTGCATGCATCTTCATCAGGTTGCAGCGCGTGAGCTCTCTCGGCCACCGTATCAAAGTCCGTTTTCCAGCTGTACCAGGAAACATTTTATATTCTGGTTATGTATTGTTTTTCCAAGTATTCTATAGGGAATAACTGAAAGTAGCTGCAAGTAGACTATAGTAGTAATATAATGACTGGAAAGTTCTTGGTAGCAGCTGTTTTCAAAATAGAGTAGCTTTTCCGCTTACAAGCTACATTTGACTGGGTTTTGTGTCTCATTGCATTCGTAGCTTTTCAATTAAGCAAAACTGAGGCAGAAACCAAACATGCTCTCCGTAAATGTCTGTAGGAAGTCTGATTCACTTTGGTTAAGTGGTTCAAATGAACGGCTTTTTTGATAGAGTGTATTTTTAGCTTAACTGCGTTATATTTCTACGTTGCCTAGTTTAGAAGGCTATTTTTCCCCCGTACTGCCGTTCCCCAAGCCTGTCCATTACCAGAACATGCAATTCAGTGTGCTATAATGAAGCAGTGGGACAGAGATTGTTGCCACCCATAAACTCTCTAATTCCTTGATTCATTAGGCCTCATTCAGCAGACAAGGTGCACAATAAATTACACTGTATATTGGCTGCTCAGTGGACTCTGATTGAGACAGACTGGGAAACAGTTTGTGTCTGCTGCTGCCTCCTCGGTTTGGATGCCTGTTATCTTAGTTGCTCGTTCCTTCAGGGAATTGGGATGTTCTGTCCGTCATAGGGAAGGCTAGCCAGTCTAATCTCCTTCAGAGAGCGGCCATCTGTAAAGGAGACATTCTCACAAACATGCACCCACACACACTCACTCACGAACACACTGACCGGCTTCAAGCATGCGATCGGCTCAACCGGTTTGGGATGTCATCCCGTCATCTGTTGAAGACTGAAACATTTCTAAAGGCTGCTGCATTTCCACAAAGTAGTCTGGCGAAGACACACACACACGCAGATGTGACGGATGACTCAACTGGATCTCTTCCATTACTCAGAGTCACCGCTGAGGAAAATCATATTTCATGTTCTTATTTCACAGTTTCATAAATATGTTATTGAAAGCTTTATCATCAACAGAGGTGAAAAATGCTGCATTCAGCGACTTTGTTAGTACATCGATAGACATTGAAGCGTTTGATCAATGTGCCTAAAGCCCTTCAAAGGCTGACTGGGTGAAAATGTTTCTATATACATGAATTTGAGGAATATTATCCAAACAGCTTATACTTCTTTTTTTGCCATGTGTTTTGAAGGGTGGCTGTACTTCAAATATCTAATTTAATCTACAAGTAACTCTTTTCATCCTCAGGTTTCCATGGCAACAAAGCGAGGATGAGGCAGTGGAGATGCATGCACTGTTTTTTTTTTGTTTGTTTTTTTAGGGGGGAGTTGCAGCTTTTTTGTGGTATGACAGGGCATGATGAGGTACCTTACATTCACTTGATCTCACTTTTTAGCCGTTTTCCAATAACATGGAAACAACATGCTCATTGGACAAACATAAAAAAAAACATACCTATACATACATTTCATTGCAGTTTCCAGCAGAAATGAACACTAGTGGCAGTAAAGCCAACTCTACAGCATTGCACTTAAGCGCTTGCTATCAGCCAATGAAAAATAAGCAGTTAAGATATGATCAAACTCCTGATTACAAACTAGTTTCTACTGACTTTAAGTCAAACAACGACATAAGTGGCTATGTACATAACATGCCTGCAAGCCCACCAGACGTAGCACAGCCTCTGTTCACTCTTAAGTCAAGTTCACACCAAGAACGTTAACTATAAAGATAACTGTAACAATATTAGTCAGAGCTATAGCTGTCTGGGCAAGTGCTTCAATATAGGGTGCATTTGCACTTCTGGAGTTCAATTCCTTGTTTGGGATTTGGAATTGGCTTGGGTCATCATCTGTCCAAAAATGTTATATGCAGTGTATATATATATATATATATATATATATATATATATGTGTGTGTGTGTGTGTGTGTGTGTGATATATATATATATATATATATATATATATATATATATATATATACATACATATATATATATATATATATATATATATATACATATATATATATATATAAATAATATTTAATTAGCCTTAATTAGATTAGCCTTACTGTTATCCATGTGCGACACCTGGGAGGGGTTCAGAGGGTGCACCCCCAAAAATTATTTCTGGAAGCAATTATTAATTATACAGGTTGTATAATTAATACAGGTAATTATTAATTATATAATTATACAGGTTGTATTCTGTGGAAGCCCTGAACCACATGGTAAAGAAAAAAAAAAAATAAAAGAAAAAAAAATAAAACGTATCTTGTTATTTTGAGATATTAAGTCGTTTTTTTTTCAACATAATATCTTGTTATTTCAACATAATATCTGTTATTTTGACATAAGTAGATATTTCAACATAATATCTCATTATTTCGACATGATAACTCGATTGTTTTGACATAATAAGGGAACATTTTAATCGTACATTAAGACACATTAAGCATTTTTATAATAGTTTTCTATGGGAGTAAAATGCTTCACGTGGAATTAAACACGTTGCGATTCATATTATGGGCTCATCTGATTTTTTGTACATAGTATAGCCTAATTTATTATGATTTTACAATCATAATGATTGATAAATTAATGTACAATTATCCGTGAACTTTTTCTATGCACAAACAAATGCCTTTCAACTTATGTGCAAAATTTTTAATTAAATGAATGTGCAACAATTTGTACAAATAGAGAGTCTGTAGGCCTACTATACGTGCAGTAACCATTAAATAAGCACATTTAAATTCATATTTGTTAAAATATTATAATGATATTTTTTCCCCATCTATGCTGATTAAGAAAAGTGAACAGCATGAGTAAGATAGGATGCGCAATATATTGAGAGACTTCTTTAAATTAATTTTGTTTTGTATAAATTGTATCCTAATTTTAATTAAAGAAATATCAACCAATTGCCTGCATTTAATAAATAAGAAGCAAATATAGCATACAATATAATCATGACACATGACAGTGGAGTGGAATCTCATCATAAATTAACCAAAATTCAGCGTATGCCTCACAGCCATAGACATGAGAAATATATAGAAAGCTTGAAATGTCTTTAAACTAAACATTTCAAAATGAAAAGACGTAGGCTACTCTCTGATTATGTTATCCATTATGTGCATTTCCCTCTACAGGTGCATTCACTACGGAGATGGTGATCGTCATCTTCATCTTTGCAGCGGACACTGACACAGAAAACACTAGTTAATTACTAAAAATCTATGCTTGTCACCGGATTTACAAATGCACATCTTGCTTTGTTGCACGCACACATGTGTCAAAATGATGAGATATTATGTTGAAATAACTTAATTTATAATAATACATCTTTAAGAATATTTGATTGAATGCTGAATGTTGTGCTTGTTCAATTTAATACAACTGAAACTTTAATTGGGAAAATTTAAATAAATAAACATTAAATATTGAGTGGCCTAAAGGATTATTAGGAACACCATACTAATACTGTGTTTGACCCCCTTTCGACTTCAGAACTGCCTTAATTCTAGCATCTTGCAGTTGATGGGTTGACGGAGGCAAGAAGCTCTCCTTCCACCACATCCCAAAGATGCTCTATTGGGTTGAGATCGGGTGACTGTGGGGCCATTTTAGTACAGTGAACTCATTGTCATGTTCAAGAAACCAATTTGAAATGATTCAAGCTTTGTAACATGGTGCATTATCCCAGCCCGTTCTCATCCTAAAGCGCCATATACAAACGCTTTTGCAAAAGCGTAAATATACAACGCACAGGGTACCCTTTAGCGCCAAATGAGACGTAAAAATAAAGCGGGCAGAAGGCGCCTCCTAGTGGCCTAACCCTACCCCTACCCCATACCTAAACTTAACCGTCTCATTTGGCGCTAAAGGGTACCCTGTGCGTTGTATATTTACGCTTTTGCAAAAGTGTCAAAATATGGCGCCTTGGGATGAGAATGCGTTGATTATCCTGCTGGAAGTAGCCATCAGAGGATGGGAACATGGTGGCCATAAAGGGATGGACATGGTCAAAAACAATGCTCAGGTAGGCTGTGGCATTTAAACGATGCCCAATTGGCACTAAGGGACCTAAAGTGTGCCAAGAAAACATCCTCCACACCATTACACCACCACCAGCAGCCTGCACAGTGGTAACAAGGCATGATGGATCCATGTTCTCATTCTGTTTACACCAAATTCTGACTCTACCATCTGAATGTCTCAACAGAAATCGAGACTCATCAGACCAGGCAACATTTTTCCTGTCTTCAACGTCAACTGACCGAATCAGTCAGCCCATTATCCTCTGACCTCTAGCATCAACAAGGCATTTTTGCCCACAGGACTGCCGCATACTGGATGTTTTTCCCTTTTGTGGTGTATTGGTGTATTCATTGTAAACCCTAGAAATGGTTGTGTGTGAAAATCCCAGTAACTGAGCAGATTGTGAAATACTCAGACCGGCCCGTTTGGCACCAACAACCATGCCACGCTCAAAATTGCTTAAATCACCTTCTTTCCCATTCTGACATTCATTTTGGAGTTCAGGAGATTGTCTTGACCAGGACCACATCCCTGAATGCATCGAAGCTACTGCCATGTGATTGATTGATTAGATAATTGCATTAATGAGATATTGAATAGGTGTTCCTAATAATCCTTTAGGTGAGAGTATATATATAATTGCGCAGCTCCCCGTCAATGATCTAGCACCCCCTCAGCACCTGTGTTAAAAACTCTCTAGCGCCGCCCCTGCTGTCGCTAGTGTGCTCCAAAACAATAAATGACAAGATATAAACCTTTCATACGGCAATATGGATGAATGATTTTAAAGACATCTGCACAGTCAAATGCTCTCTCTAGAATCTACAGTGTCCCGCCCCCAAATATACGCTGAAGCTGCGGCTAAAAGCGGTCACTTGTTCACACATGAACTATTTTCTACATGGTGACTACATCAGATGATAGGGAACGATACAGACAGTGTATATATGATTTCCATTTGGGTGAATGAAGTCTGGTTTCACATTAGCGTCAATTGAACCACCGCAGCTCCGATCCAAACACTATATTTTAAAGCGTAATGTAGGAGATTAGAAGGAGAAACGGTTAAAGATTAGGAGGAAACTGTGAATACTGATTGGCTTGAAAAAAAAATCATTATAGTTGTTGTGTGGACTTTTGTGGCCTTTACTCATAGTTTTGAGAAGTAACATTTGTGTAAATATTGCATCCATTGAAGAGGGCATTATCCCTCTCCTTGGCGACTGACGTTATTAGTTCCATGTTCAAGACCAGTGCGTTCAAGGGACCAGTGTTTCCCACCAAAAACTGCCTTGTTGTTAATGGAATTGGAAGAGGGGGGTCTGACTCTCATCTTTGGATAAAAGCTGCCTCACCAAGGTATTTATCAGCTCCGTGCCCCTAATTAGCATCCAATTAAGAATTCCTTTTGTGTGGCCAATGTAATTCCACACAATGTTGACTCCCTGGGGAGGGTGCGCGCTGCAAGTTTGACACCTAAACACTTTTAGGCCAAATTTCTCTGCCATTGCCAGATCACCCAACCCAAGTCTGTCTAGTGAACCCCTGCACAGTAGACATTCACGTTGAAACTAATTTGTAAATTTGAAGCTTATTTTTGGAAGATTTGACACTGAATTGGCTTTGAAAACTCAAGCAGCTTATAAGCGCATTGGATTCTTGATGCGTAGCAGCATTTGAAAGCCCTTCATGTCAGCGATAAGGTTTCAAAACACACGCCTTCGTGGTTTCAGTCCATACAGAAGTCTCGTACAATACCACCCACCAATCCACAGGCATCCTTTACAGACTTTTCTTCCAGCCTGACAGATGCCGAGTCGCTGGCTAATTGGTTTGCTTCGGAGATGGCCAATGAGCTGCCGCCCAGGCATGTAAGTGGCTCCTTTGGCTTGTTTGCATGAAATTCTCCCACCGCACGCCACGGCGAGTGAATTCGCCCCAAAAACCCTCAGAGCTACACAGAATTATGTTAAGTATGTTATTTACAGCGTCCTCCGCCGTAGATCTCGTGGAGCCGAACGTCATTACGGAATTTCAGCTCTGGTAAGAACTCAGTCAATCTTTAGAGCAATTTACATCGCATCAAATTTCTGCCCCCCAACAGGATTTCCTTGCTGCCCCCTGAAAATTGTCAGTGAGATGACTGACCTCATGTAAATGCATGAGCACAGGGGGAGAAATGTGTGTGTACAGCGTGTCTCATCAAACAGGGGGAGGTGCTGATGTGTTTTCCAGCCTCTCGTCACACTCGCTGAACCGGCTGCGGGGATGCTGACTCAGGCGTTCTGGCCCTCGCGCTTAAAGCACTGCAAGCTTTTAAGAAGCAAAAGCCTATATCTGACATGGATGCCCGACTCACAAGTAGGAACAATTACCACCCAGACATTAAAAGAAAGAACAGAGGGGGAAAATCGTTGATCATCAGAAGGGAAACGCATTACTCAGGCGTCCGAGCTAAATAACTGCTTTTTCGTGCACTTTCTTCATAGCTGTGGTTGATGCGTCAACGTCAAATCATTTTTTTGCTGCGATACTCTGATCTTAGACTCTATTTTCGGGTTCCCACAGTTCCAAAAGACAGATTACTGGCAATTTGTAGACAGCGGTAAGTCTCTATAAAATCTGTTATGCTGAGCGTAATTCTTCCTGCAGCCGAAAGCTATTTCAGGTAGCGTCTGCTGACACTGTTTGTAATAGACCTAAAAGCCCTGATTTAATTGAGCTCATTTCTGAGACAACGTGGAGCAAAACCCTTTGCTTTTGATGTACTGATGAGATTTCATTAGAACTAATAGTTTGTTTAGAGGCTGCCGCTCCTAATCTGAGAAACACGACCCGTATTAGGCGACCTGCGCTGTTTTGTGCAACACCTTCATTGATTTTCATTAAATGAATTATCACTAAATACACACACAAAGCACCTTGCAGCAACACATCCCTAGTTGCCATGGATATTCTATTTAGTCTGAAAGAGCATGTGCAGTGTTGTCCTTGAAGTAACATGAAAAGTAAGGTCGCCATGCTTCGCGTTTAGAAAGCCGAAGGGAAATGTTCCATGAGAAAGTCTGAGGTGCAAACGGGCCACACACACACACACTCCCGCATTCACTAATGACCTTTTGTCTTCTGACATTTTCATTAACGCATAAAGTAGGTTTCTGTTCCTTATCAAAGAGCATTTGCAGCCGGAGGAACAGTGCTTTAGTGATAATGGTCTTGGCTGCTGTGGTGGTCTAGGTGGAGATTGCTTCAGGTGCAAAAATATGAGATGGAGAAACTGTAAGATTATAAAGTGTAATAACAGGAGATACTGCAGCTGTGATTCCATGAATGACTAACAAAAACAGATAAATCAAGGACCATTGAAGCTTAAAAGAATCATTCACTCAAAATGAAAATACGGTCAAAATTTATTTCCTCTCGTGTTGTTCCAAACTGTGATCCAACTTACTGTCAAACTGCAAAAAAATACATGCTATAATAAAAGTCTTCTGGAGATATGGCTTTGTGAGAAGTACAAACTGGGATTTAAAGGGATACTCCACTTTTTTTGGAAATAGGCTTAGAGTTAAACAGTTGAGTTTTACGTTTTCAAATCCATTCAGCCGCTTTTCTGATATTTTGAAGAATATCAGTAACCAGACAGTTTCTGGTCTCATTGACTTCCATAGTAGGAAAAAAAATATACTATGGAAGTCAATGAGACCAGAAAGCTGTCTGGTTACTGATATTCTTCTAAATATCCAAAAAATTGGCTGAATGGATTGAAAAGCGAAAAAAACAAACAACTTTTTAACTCTGAGGGAGTGGTAAAATTAGCCTATTTCCAAAAAAGTGGAGTATCCCTTAAAGATTTGCAGCATATATGACATTTTTAACAAACTAAATTTCCATTTTTAAGTTAATCTTTAGAATTTTTTAAAAGATAGATGCTACACAAGACTTGTGGTCATGTGAACTGTTATTTGCATGTACTCAGTTGTGGAGTTATTTTAGTAATATTTACAATATACAGCTTTCCTGTAGCTCAAACAGTAGAGTGTTGCTGCTTGCAACGCCGAGGTTTAATTCCCAGAGGAAGCAAGAATTGATAAGAATGTAAATGTGTAAGTCGCTTTAGATAAAGGCATCTGCCAAATGCATAAATGTAATGCATATACTATTATAGTTTTTAATTCACATTTTTTGATTAACTTTTATTTTATTTCATTTTTATTTTTTTTTCTGTTTTAAATATAGCTTAACTTTTGGTCATTTTGTTATTTGATTTGGTAATTTTACATCATTTTAGCTTTAATTGGAGTCATTTTATCACTTCAACTAATTTACTTTTAAGGCAACATTTCTAAGATTTTTAACTAATTTGTATTTTATTGCAGTTAACAAAAACTGATTTAGCTATTTTGAAGCTCAAACACATCCATTCAATGTCCAAAAACGTTAAAACACTGAAAGCAGCCCATATGACGCGTACTATATTAAAAGACCTTATTTTAGTTTATAAAACGGTCAGTTCTAATCCTTGATTTTGATTGGTCAATAGCTGTGCTTTATTCATGATAAAACACGGCTATGACCTCTTCAGCCCAGCGGTCTGTTTATCCCTGCGCAACACCGCGGTTCCTATGGCGGTTCCTATGTTGTTTTTATTTGAAATTTCATGCATATTACACATTGGAACGTTGTTGCTGTTCGCGGTCAGGGACTATTTATTTATTTTTTATTTTTTTTATAGCGGAAAGTTGCACTAATAAATTTTTTTTACTTTAATATTTTTTATTGTGTGGTAACCATTTTATAAAAGCAATATACAGCACAGCCTCTCATTCCTTATTGTTTACATATAGAACTTTTAACCCTAAAAACGTATTCTGGACAAATGTGGGCAAAATAGTTTTTTTTACTCAATTCTACAATGTTAAGTGGGTAAAAAACAAAAAAAACAAAAACAAAACTCCTTAATCTTGTATTTGGGTCAAAAATGGGCACCCATAGAAATGAATGGGAAAAACTGTAATTTAGAGCATTCTAAAATAAGCCAAAATAAGACACCAGGTGACAGCAAAGTCACTTCATCTTTAGGTTTTAGCTCTAAGAACTTATTGGAATGATATTTTAATGTAGTTAAAAAAATAAATAAATAAAACATAAAAATAAGCATACTTTACATAGAAAATATGGTACTTTTTGAAGTAAATAAATTCAAAAATACCATTTAAAAAAAATAAAATAAAACATTTATGTATATATAACAGTGATATAACATTTATAATAAATAATAAATTACAGGATTGGGGGCTATAAAGTGAATACGGTTTGAGGGCTATGTGATTTTTAAATATTTTTTTTCCTCACAACAATATATCATATGAATTCAGAAAACATTTGGCCATGCAAACTACTTCATTGTTTGGGGTTAGGGTTATTTTCTGTAAATTTTTGTCTATAATGGCATCACTCCCGTTTACTTACATTGTAAAAGAGCAGCTTTGACATTCTGCAAAATATCTTCTTTTGGAATGATGTGAGGGTGATTAAATATGAGAGAATTTAGAATTTCAGGTTAACTACGCATTTAAGAAACACAACTTAAAAAAATCAGTAAAAAATAAATATTCAAAAAGGTAATCCTGTTGTTTGACCAATTATCTTAAAATAAAATAAAATATTCAAGGTCTCCCCATGCACCTTCAGAGGATTGATTGACATAAAATCAAAATAATTGCCCAGAAATAACCCTGCCAATCAAGCAATCAGCATGTGCATCCGTATCAACACCTGGGCCAGTCTCAAATCACAGGCCTGTGACACAGATAATTATACACTTTCCACGATAAAAGAGCAAAATAAATTATAAACAAAATATGTCAGCGGCTAAAAGCTACAATGGAACATCTCTGCAGGCAAAATGCAATAACATGAATGTAAAATGTAAATTTCTAGTCTTTTTGTCTGAATACACCTTGGCAGTGAGCGGTGCCCTCAGTTGACGCAACCTTTCGTTCACCCCACACACTTCCACTCCCCCTTCCTTCAGTTAATCTCCCAGGGGCCTTTGGCGGTGCACTGGTGTGTTTGTGTGTCAGCGGTAAACTTTCAACCCCAGGGCAAATCTGCAGAAGGCTCGAAAAAAACAAAACAAAAAAAAAAAACAGCAAGGTTACAGGACCCTCACTAGAATACGGGGATGCCAGAAAAAATATCACAATCAATACAGTCACTCTGATTTAATTAATACAACAGAGTTTCTCAAGCGATAAGAGCTCTAATGTGACTGTTTCGGCTGCGGGTTTTCAGACTGATATCTGTTTATGCCTCTGGCTTCTTACCATTATACCTTTCTAAGTCAAATCTCACCAACACACTCTGAGTTTGAGTGTGTTCATTATTATGAATGATTACGTTCTATAAAGCACAAAGAGGAAGAGAGTTGTTTTATAATGTCGTTTGAGGTTCAGTAATAGAGGACATAACAAACACTCCGGAGGGTCTATTATGCTGTTTCTGTCGATTTGCCCTGTTCTGGGAATACTTTTCCTTATATTTATTTAATTTTTGACAAATCCCTGTTGTGAAACCGTGAAAGCAGCATTTAGACGGAAAAATAAACAGTCTACACAAAGAGAAAACGGCAGATTTCTGATTTACAGAGCCCATATGGTTTCATGGAGGCTGAGAAAACATTTGGAAGACAATATGTTGCCGAGCCAAAGACTAACTGTAGATGTCTATATTCGTCATATTTACATGTGTGGTCCAATCAAATCTAGTGATAAATGAGGAGACAAAAAAAAATAACCTTACAATGTAATATGGTTTCCCATTAATTTTAGAAGCATCACCATTTTGGAAGGATTCCAATGTTGTAAATCTCAAGACCTTATCTTTAGCCTAGCCAGAATCAATGTCGTCAACAGTCAGACCGTGTGAGTTTATTCCAACGCAATGCTTATCTTTTATAATGCTCTTTATCTATAGCGTTAATCCATATGGGCAACTCTGCATGTGCTTTTATAGCGATTCAGAGTCTCATACACCATCTCTTAGAGATACATCTTACAGTCAGCATTCTCACACAAAACCATGTTTTCAAATGGTTGATCTGTCCTTTCATCAATCCTTCCAAAATCGCATACTCTCTTACTAATTTTGAATAAGTAATTACTTCACAACTGTACCAGCATCAGTTATGTCACTACACTGTCATTCATAAACTGTCTACCGTGGCCTCATGGGATTGTAAAGTGTTCATCATATGCTCACTACAGAATCTCGCCACAAGAAGTATAGGTCATTCGGGTACTTTTTGACTATACTCTTTTACACAAAACAATGTCAAAATGCTAGTCTTCGGTATTATCGTATAGGCAAAAGACAACGAGCGCAGCACTGAAAAGGGGTGGGGCTACATAAGATCTATACACAGTAGACTTGTAGTCAAGACCGCCTAAACCGAGACCAAGACACTACCAAGACCAGAGGGTATCGAGACCAAGACCAAGACCAAGTCGAGACCAAGACCGAAGACCAAAAAACAGACTAGTGTTGTTGAAGCTAAGCAATAACTTGTAAAATTTGGTTTTGCATTGCCTGTCTATCTCTGTTGATTTCGAATTCTCCACATGAATCCATTCTGCAACTTTTAAATACATCAATATTCTTAAAAACGAAATTATAAGCTTAAGTGCAGGAACCGAAAGTTGGTTGTTTTTTCGCTATGGTTACAAACACACACACACACACACACACCGTAGGCTGTGCGCTCGTAATTATCTGTCAGTTGTGCAGTTACCCAAAATCTCCTGAATGAAGTTAAAACCCATCATGTCACTGATATGTGTTTGACTAAATATGAATACATCAATAACTGTACATGATATGTGTTTTTTAAATCAAGTGATCAAAGTGCTCGTTGCCACTGCGATCAGTGTTTTCTCCTGTGGCTCGCGCACACTGTGTCTTCACTCGGACGCGCGCCTCAATCTGTTGCGGATATCGTCGCGGATATTGTAGTATTGTATTGCTAAATTCCCCAACCACTATGTCGGTCTCAGACAGCGAGACCTAGACAAGAGCCGAGAGGTCCGAGACCAAGACAAGACCAAGACCAAAGACCGTGTGAGTTTATTCCAACGCAATGCTTATCTTTTATAATGCTCTTTATCTATAGCGTTAATCCATATGGGCAACTCTGCATGTGCTTTTATAGCGATTCAGAGTCTCATACACCATCTCTTAGAGATACATCTTACAGTCAGCATTCTCACACAAAACCATGTTTTCAAATGGTTGATCTGTCCTTTCATCAATCCTTCCAAAATCGCATACTCTCTTACTAATTTTGAATAAGTAATTACTTCACAACTGTACCAGCATCAGTTATGTCACTACACTGTCATTCATAAACTGTCTACCGTGGCCTCATGGGATTGTAAAGTGTTCATCATATGCTCACTACAGAATCTCGCCACAAGAAGTATAGGTCATTCGGGTACTTTTTGACTATACTCTTTTACACAAAACAATGTCAAAATGCTAGTCTTCGGTATTATCGTATAGGCAAAAGACAACGAGCGCAGCACTGAAAAGGGGTGGGGCTACATAAGGTCTATACACAGTAGACTTGTAGTCAAGACCGCCTAAACCAAGACCAAGACACTACCAAGACCAGAGGGTATCGAGACCAAGACCAAGACCAAGTTGAGACCAAGACCGAGACCAAAAAACAGACTAGTGTTGTTGAAGCTAAGCAATAACTTGTAAAATTTGGTTTTGCATTGCCTGTCTATCTCTGTTGATTTCGAATTCTCCACATGAATCCATTCTGCAACTTTTAAATACATCAATATTCTTAAAAACGAAATTATAAGCTTAAGTGCAGGAACCGAAAGTTGGTTGTTTTTTCGCTATGGTTACAAACACACACACCACACACCGTTGGCTGTGCGCTCGTAATTATCTGTCAGTTGTGCAGTTACCCAAAATCTCCTGAATGAAGTTAAAACCTATCATGTCACTGATATGTGTTTGACTAAATATGAATACATCAATAACTGTACATGATATGTGTTTTTTAAATCAAGTGATCAAAGTGCTCGTTGCCACTGCGATCAGTGTTTTCTCCTGTGGCTCGCGCACACTGTGTCTTCACTCGGACGCGCGCCTCAATCTGTTGCTGATATCATCGCGGATATTGTATTGCTAAATTCCCCAACCACTATGTCGGTCTCAGACAGCGAGACCTAGACAAGAGCCGAGAGGTCCGAGACCAAGACAAGACCAAGACCAAAGACCGTCAAGACCTTGACAAGACCGAGACCACGCAAAAGTGGTCTCGAGACCGGTCTCGAGACATACATCACTAATACACAGTCAGTTATGTTTTAGGTGAACTTATAAAACGGTTAGTTCGAATCCTTGATTCTGACTGGTCAAGAGCTGTGCTTTATTCACGATAAAACACGGCTACGACGGCTTCACCCAACGGTTCTATTGATCGCTGCGCAACACTGCGGTTCTATGTTGTTTTTATTTGAGCTTTCATGCATTTTTCACATTGGAACGTTGTTGCTGTTCACACTTGGGGACTATTTTTTCCAGCGGAAGGTAGGCTTTTAGTGATTTTACTTCAAGAAAGTTGCACTAACATTGTTTTTTACTTAAATATTGTGTGGCAACCGTTTTATAAAAGCAATAAGATACTCGAGGCAAGTGCTGTATCGTGAATAAGTAACGGCTCAAGGGGTTGCAGGCACTCCGCTTCGCGTCGTGCCTAACAACACCCTTGAGACGTTACTTATTCATGATACAGCACAGCCTCTCGTACCTTATTGCTTACGTAAACCAAGCATAAACCAAAGCCAAAGGCTGTGTCCGAAATCTCCCACTACTCACTGTATAGTGGACTATATAGTGAGCTCGCCATCTTGATGTGCTGTCCGAATGTATAGTGATTATTATTATACCCTATATAGTCCACTCAATGTATCCCAGAATGCATTTTGAAAAGTAGTGTACAAGCGATGGTCACTAACCCAAGCCCTACATACCATCATGCATTGCACTGATTGTAAAAATGGCGGACGGGTGACAGCAATGATGTAATCAACGGCGCCGAGAAATCGAGTAGTGTCCGAAAGTGGTGTTTCTATTATGCTGGTGAGCTCACTATATAGTTCTCTACTCCCCACATAGGGGGTAGGGAGTAGTGGTTTGAGAGGAGATTTCTGACAGCCAAATTGTCCCCAGGGGGTTGGCACTAGTATAGGGTCATAAACCCCACCCTCTCCATGCAATCTAATGGGACGTGAGGCAAACTAAACAATCAAATTAAACTTCAAATATTTTTTTTTTTTCAAAGATGTTTTCTGTCATTTTAGGTAGTTTTTTTATCAAGCTGATATAAGTTTAAGTGATTGTTTTTTAAAAATAAGTTGTTTTTTTGATACTTTAAAAACGGGAGTGTGACGTCATGATTGACAGCTGTGATTGACAGCTTCCCTAAACAAAGTAGTCACTGAGGCACCAACAGACTTTTTGCGGGATTTTCGGGAGGAGATTGGAGCTTCAACTTTAATTTCTACATTTCCATACCTGTTTACTGCGGGGTCTTGATCCTGCGGCTCCACTTCACCTTCACTACTGCGCAGAACCAGGTCCCAAATCAGAGCAAGATGTCAGCGCCATATTGGGACATTGGCGCTTCACTTTTCTACAATGGAAGAGAGTGAAGGTACATCATCCATTTTTTTTTTTTACAGTCTATGATGTAAACAGTTGAGAGAGAAAACACTTGTAACAGTATATTGGATCAATTTATCAGGTCTTAAAGTGACAGCAGCCTAATATTCTTGCTGTCAAATTATGAGATACTATTAAAAATATGGCAGTTTTTCCCCATAGTATTGATGTTAAAATTATGGCCAGTGAAAATGCTGAGCGGCAAGTAACTTTGGAAAACCACTAGCCATAGTGGCTGGGTGAGAAAAAAGGTAATGTTAAAGGGATACTTCACCTCTGGAAAGATGAATGTGTATTTAAAATGGGTCATTTATGTAAAAGAAAAGTGAAAATATTTTTGATTTGGAGCTTTCCAGACTGAGAAAAGACAGAAAATTTATTTTTTTTACTTATGTGGATGAAAAACAACAACTCCCAGAATGCACTTGCTTCACTGCCCTAGGAGGCCACGCCTACCAGTAACAGAGCACAGTAGGTAAACAATTCTAGGCTACTAGTGAGTCTCTGTGATGAGTCTGCCCGAAAACGTGTTTCGAGATCGCCCAAAATGTCCGGGATTCGGCTTTTGCGCTCTACAGTCGCTATTCATTATGTTTACTGTGGCGAGCGGGATGAGTGAGGGCCGCGGGAGTAGGCACGAGTCATGTTTACTGTGGCGAGCGGACGAGTGAGGGCCGCGGGAGAAGGCGTGAGTCATGTTTACTGTGGCGAGCGGGACGGAGTGAGGGCCGCGGGAGAACGGCGCTTTACTGTGGCCGCGGGAGAATGCCGCAAGTCATGTTTACTGTGGTGAGCGGGACGAGTGAGGGCTGCGGAAGAACGTCGCTAGTCATGTTTACTGTGGCGAGCGGACGGAGTGAGGGCCGCGGAAGAACGGCGCGAGTCATGTTTACTGTGGCGAGCAGGACGAGTGAGGGCCGCGGGAGAACGTCGCTAGTCATGTTTACTGTGGCGAGCGGACGGAGTGAGGGCCGCGGGAGAACGGCACGAGTCATGTTTACTGTGGCGAGCGGACGAGTGAGGGCCGCGGGAGAACGGCACGAGTCATGTTTACTGTGGCGAGCGGACGAGTGAGGGCCGCGGGGAGACGGCGCGAGTCATGTTTACTGTGGCGAGTGGGACGAGTGGGGGCCGCGGGAGACGGCACGAGTCATGTTTACTGTGGCGAGCAGGACGAGTGAGGGCCGCGGGAGAACGGCACGAGTCATGTTTACTGTGGCGAGCGGGACGGAGTGAGGGCCGCGGAGAACGACGCGAGTCATGTTTACTGTTTCGAGCGGACGAGTGAGGGCCGTGGGAGAACGGCGCGAGTCATGTTTACTGTGGTGAGCGGGACGGAGTGGGGGCCGCGGGAGAACTGCGCGAGACATGTTTACTGTGGCGAGCGGGGACGAGTGAGGGCCGTGGGAGAGCGGCGCGAGTCATGTTTCCGAGGGCCGCGGGGGAAACGGCACGAGTCATGTTTACTGTGGCGAGCGGGACGAGTGGGGGCCGCGGAGAACGACGCGAGTCATGTTTACTGTGGCGAGCGGGACGAGTGAGGGCCGCGGGAGAACGGCGCGAGTCATGTTTACTGTGGCGAGCGGGACGAGTGAGGGCCGCGGGAGAACGGCGCGAGTCATGTTTACTGTGGCGAGCGGGACGAGTGAGGGCCGCGGGAGAGACGCGCGAGTCATGTTTACTGTGGCGAGCGGACGAGTGAGGGCCGCGGGAGAACGACGCGAGTCATGTTTACTGTGGCGAGCGGGACGAGTGAGGGCCGCGGAGAACGGCGCGAGTCATGTTTACTGTGGCGAGCGGACGAGTGAGGGCCGCGGGAGAACGGCGCGAGTCATGTTTACTGTTTCGAGCGGGACGAGTGGGGGCCGCGGGAGAACGGCGCGAGTCATGTTTACTGTGGCGAGCGGACGAGTGAGGGCCGCGGGAGACGGCGCGAGTCATGTTTACTGTGGCGAGCGGACGAGTGAGGGCCGCGGGAGAACGGCGCGAGTCATGTTTACTGTGTCGAGCGGACGGAGTGAGGGCCGCGGGAGAACGGCGCGAGTCATGTTTACTGTTTCGAGCGGACGAGTGAGGGCCGTGGGAGAACGGCGCGAGTCATGTTTACTGTGGCGAGCGGACGGAGTGAGGGCCGTGGGAGAACGCGCGAGATCATGTTTACTGTGGCGAGCGGACGGTGAGGGCCGTGGGGAGCGGCGCGAGTCAGTGTTTCCGAGGGCCGCGGAGAACGGCGAGAGTCATGTTTACTGTGGCGAGCGGGACGGAGTGGGGGCCGCGGGAGACGGCGCGAGTCATGTTTACTGTTGCGAGCGGGACGGAGTGAGGGCCGCGGAGAACGGCGCGAGTCATGTTTACTGTGGTGAGCGGGGACGAGTGAGGGCCGCGGGAGAACGGCGCGAGTCATGTTTACTGTGGCGAGCGGGACGAGTGAGGGCCGTGGGAGAACGGCGCGAGTCATGTTTACTGTTTCGAGCGGGACGAGTGAGGGCCGCGGGAGAACGCGCGAAGTCATGTTTACTGTGGTGAGCGCGGACGGAGTGAGGGCCGCGGGAGAACTGCGCGAGACATGTTTACTGTGGCGAGCGGGACGAGTGAGGGCCGTGGGAGAACGGCGCGAGTCATGTTTACTGTGGCGAGCGGGACGGAGTGAGGGCCGGCGGGAGAACGCCGCGAGTCATGTTTACTGTGGCGAGCGGGACGAGTGAGGGTTGCAGGAGAACGCCGCGAGTCATGTTTACTGTGGCGAGCGGGACGAGTGAGGGCCGCGGGAGAACGGCGCGAGTCATGTTTACTGTGGCGAGCGGGACGAGTGAGGACTGCAGGAGAACGGCGCAAGTCATATTTACTGTGGCGAGCGTGACGAGTGAGGGCCGCGGGAGAACGCACATCAATGTTAAATAAATTAGATTTAGTTAATGTTATGTTTAGTTAATGTTAAAACGCACATCAACCGATCACTTGTTTAGCGTTCATGTAAACACTACATTCAGATTCACCAATCGCAATGAATTCAGTTAGATTGAAACAAAAGCTGTGCATGTAAACAATGAATGGCGACTACAGAAAGCAAAAGCTGAATCCCAGACATCGACGGCCGGACATGTCCGGGAAAAGAGGATGGTAACCCCTACTACTCAGCTTTCTCCACAGAACAAAGAGTCTGCTAGCTTAGCTTCCAAAAAAAGATGGCTGACACTGTGTGTTCATTCTTTTAGTGAGATCACCCTCTATGGGCGGGGTTGAGGACATGCGGGACAGACCCAACTACGGACTGTTGTCTTTAGCCTCTGGACAAAAATCATCTGATGACGCAAAATGACGATTTTTTCCAGACAAAAAATACATAAATCTCTCGTCTTCAGGGTGATATGAGAGATATGCTTAGATATGAGAGTGGAAAGTATGTTAATTCCAAAATACTACATGTTTTCTACTAATACAAATGCTGAATCCTGAAGTATCCCTTTAAGTTCTGCCTACTATATAGTAGGTGAATATGCGATTTTGGATGCAGCCATACAGTATTGGTAACGTCGATGTGATCCCCAAAACAGGCCTACAGACTTTTGAAAATTTCAGCGACCTGCGTGAAGTTGCCTGTTATTTCTCTTCATTTCTGCTTGACTGCATTCCTTATGGCAGAAAAGTGATTTTTAAATATGCACTATTTGCTGTAAGCAGCCCTGGGCTGTGCAGAATGTGCATCTCTGTTGTCAGTCAGTTAGTTTAAAACCAGTCATCACCCAAGCAAAACATTTAAAATAGACACAAAATGTCAGTTTTGTAAAAAAAAAGAAGCCTGTACAAGAACTTCACATTACCGAGCAACTAGTTCTCAACCAGTGTGTTTATCATCACAAACAGGAAATTGTGCTTTGGAGATAATATCATCAGTAACATGAACTGATTCAAGAACTCAGAGCTTATTGTGTAAACTGAGAAGGACAAATCCTCAAAACTACTGAGGAAGAGAAGTTTGGAGGACTAAGGCATTAAATTATGCAAATTTCAATATCAATGTGGCCGTAATGATTTTTTGGGAATGGATCTTGTGTATGCGCAGGTTACGCGAATACTAAAAGCATTCGCCGAATGCATTTTCTTATGGCTAAATAGCTTTTCACAGACTTTAACAGCAATAATTTCAGCCTAAATCTAATTTATGTGAATAATTATTCGTAATCAAATTTAATTATGCACTTAATGCTAATATGACTATTAATATAATGTAAATGAAGACAGGCTTGACAATTCATAATTTACCGAGCCAGATTAACATGCATTGTTTAAATATAACAAAAAAACGAATTAACATTAATTAATTCCATGTGAGTCACGAAACACCCGCCTCTTCCATCTCATGGAGTACGCATTAGGAAGTGTAGGTGGTCTCTTTCGACTCGGTGGAACAAAACCAGGTCAGATTTTGTGGAGGGTCTGTGATCATTTGAAAGGAATGAGGTATTGTTGGAACGAACGGTGTGCAAAGGTGGTCATTTAATCAGTCACCACTGTAATCTGTGAGCTGGACGCACCGGAGAGGGCATGAGGGTCACTCTGCATCTCATTTTGGCAATAAAGAGGAAATAGAGATATGACCTTTTCAGTGGCATGGCAGAACCATTAACTGAAGGTCAGTGTAAATGACACATTAAACATTACAAACCGCCGGACTTTCAAATTAAACAGAACCACACGGGGCTCCAGCTGGGCCTTGTTAGGAGGTACAAGACATTAAGCCTTAATTATTAACACTGAACGAATGTGTAGAAATATCTCGTTCATTTGAAACTTCATGCTTTAGTCTCTAGACAGACACTATGGCTCTGTTCCGAAACCTAGATAGCCTACATGGGTAGCTTCCATCCAAACGTACATACTGTAGGCAGCTGCAAACAGTTGACATAAATAGCACTGCTAACATGAAGTAATTGCAGCCCAGTATCACCCCAAGGTGTCATATACTGAGGCTTTTGACATTCGTCTACATCCAACGCACATGGCACCCTTCAGCGTCAATATGAGACGCAAACATATATGGGCCAGAAGCCGCCTCCTAGTGGTCCAACCCTACCCCAGACCTAAACCTACCCATAACCGAAGTGATTACATAGACGCTAAATGGTGCCATGTGCGTTGGATTTAGACGAAATTTTAAAAGTGTCACTATGTGACGCCCTAGGATGAGAACGCCTTGTAAATGATACACATAACTAACAATTGCAGCAGATTTTGACGTTAAGAATTTAGATTTACAAACAGCTTGCTCTAGCACAAACCCGCTTTTGGCGTCAATGCAATTTACCATGACGAATTTGTACGATTTGTCTAAGCCCCAGTGATGGGTAGGTTTAGGGGCGGGGCCAAGGGTAAGTCATTCGTATGAATCCATATGAATTGGGCAACACGTAAAATATGAACGATTTAGAAAAAATCTGACAAATTCGTAAGAGTGAGGGCGAATTGGTCACCTCATAAAATACGAAGAATTGCCCTGATATCGGGTTGGATTTACTAAGGTTTGCGCTTGCCAATTTACTGGTATTGCGCCATTATTATTTTTTTGCTGTTTGGACGAATAATTTCAATTGCCGAAATGTGTGTGCTTCACTAATGGAAATGCATAACAAAAACAATTGTTGAGTGAAATGGTCCATCTTACTGTAGTTGTTTTTTCTTTGTTGAAATACAATTTTTAATTGCATTTTCTGGGAAGATCAAATGCAATGCGGTCTTTAAATCGAGTGAAAATGATGCATCTTAAAGCCAGTTCGCACCAGATAACAATTAAGATAACAATTAAAATATAGTTCTAAAAATTGTTCTCAATATTAAAGAAAATAATAGCTATTACGATAACAACATCTCGATATGCACAGAGAAACTATATGGTTGGAATCACTTTCAGACTGATTTTATCCAGCTGATGAACGATAAAAACATTGACAGCGAATCAGAATCCTGCCCGAGCAATTAAAGTGACAGAAAAAGTACGAGCTTATGATATGGTCCACTGGTGTGGATGCTAATATAGTTATCTTTATAGTAATCATTCTTGGTGTGAATAGGCATTTAGCCTATGATTTTCTTAAATGATTGAGCCTATGATTAAAGTGCTGTCTATATAGGCAGCTTGCTAGTTTTTGAAACAGAGCATATACATTTTTTGTTCATTAGACCCCTCTCATTCTGCTCTCGATATGAGTATTAATCGCTACTTAAAAAGACAAAAGTCACATTGTCCTGACCATCTCTGCGGGAACAATCAAGGGAAGTTGACCTTTGTGATGAATTAATAATTAATAAAGTAATTGGTCCAGAGAGTGGCCATCCGTTGAGCACACACTACTGTCTATCCAATGGACAAGCCCAGCACTGATTACTTTGTTCTGCTCAAGCGTCAGAGGGCAAACAGGGTATCAAATATTCACCATGGAGAACACACACAATTATGTGGAACTTAATAGAGTTTACCTAGAAAAAAAGAATCTATATTATAAAAGGAACTGGACAGCGGTATTCGCACCTGTAGACGTGGAAAGGCAGTTAGCCACGAGGTGACCCTGTGTGATTAGCACTGCCTCATTAAACAACCCTCTTTGTTATGGTGAAATCAGGCCATGTGTGAGGATGGGGCCAGACTCATTTGGCCATAAAACGGGTCAAATGGCTGGACTTGTATATTAAGAGAAGTATTTAAAGTAGCTGTAAAATGCCAGTATGTGCAATCATGTGAACGGAGGACACCGAAAAACAGCAACGGTTAATAAAATTGTGTACCATGATTATTAATGACAGTGATTTTGACTAGGGCAAATAGTTTTGATACATTGAGAACCGAGTTTACCTGTGCTAAAATCAATGATGAGTAGGAATACATAAAATGATTATTAGGAACACCATACTAATACTGTGTTTTATCCCCTTTCGCCTTCAGAATTGCCTTAATTCTATGTGGCATTGATGGTGCTGAAAGCATTCTTTATAAATGTTGGCCCATATTGATAGGATAGCATCTTGCAGTTGATGGAGATTTGTGGGATGCACATCCAGGCACGAAGCTCCCGTTCCCACCACATCCCAAAGATGCTCTATTGGGTTGAGATCTGGTGACTGTGGGGGCCATTTTAGTACAGTGAACTCATTGTCATGTTCAAGAAACCAATTTGAAATGAGGATGGGTACATAGTGGCCATAAAGGAATAGACATGGTCAGAAACAATGCTCAGGTAGGCCGTGGCATTTAAACGATGCCCAATTGGCAGTAAGGGGCCTAAAGTGTGGCTAGAAAACATCCCCCACACCATTACACCACAACCACCAGCCTGCACAGTGGTAACAAGGCATGATGGATCCATGTTTTCATTCTGTTTACGCCAAATTCTGACTCTACCATCTGAATGTCTCAACAGAAATCAGACCAGGCAACATTTTTCCAGTCTTCAACTGTCCAATTTTGGTGAGCTCTTGCAAATTGTAGCCTCTTTTTCCTATTTGTAGTGGAGATGAGTGGTACCCGGTGGGTCTTCTGCTGTTGTAGCCCATCCGCCTCAAGGTTGAGCGTGTTGTGGCTTCACAAATGCTTTGCTGCATACCTCGGTTGTAACGAGTGGTTATTTCAGTCAAAGTTGCTCTTCTATCAGCTTGAATCAGTCGGCCCATTCTCCTCGGACCTCTAGCATCAGCAAGGCATTTTCGCCTACAGGACTGCCGCATACTGGATATTTTTCCCTTTTTCACACCATTCTTTGTAAACCCTAGAAATGGTTGTGTGTGAAAATCCCAGTAACTGAGCAGATTGTGAAATTCTCAGACCGGCCCGTCTGGCACCAACAACCATGCCACGCTCTGAATTGGAGACAAATACCCTTGCATGTCCATACATGTCCTCGTGATGTGATTGATTGAAATCAATAAATTTGTAGCATCCTCGGCATACAAATTAAGGAAACACTATCACTGGATTATCATCTTTCTAACAAACTTCATGGCCAAATTTTAGGTGTCATTGATCTGATGGTACACATTCTCTTGTTGATACCAGTCACTGTTTTAGACTGCTGTACAGTATTTCCATTCGTTGCTGCTAATATCCACAGAAGAAGGCTCAACTGTTCCACCCTAATATCCATTTAGATGTAATTATATAAAAGATCCTATATCTTTTATTTGATGCTTAGCTGTCCATGCAAATTGCAGCGAGGTCAGGCTCTAATCGAAGACTTGCACTCGGTGACTCTAAGTGCCTCAGAGCTTTGCTAATTGGCCCTTTGAACGCTAATGCTAAAGAATGATTGATGTGCGCTGAAAAACGAGACTCCGCAATCAGCATTTGGCCAATGAGGGAAATCTGAATGACAGCAAAGGCGAAGTCTGTCTCTGAGGCGGCACCTACGGAGAGACTGGTTGGTTAAAAAAATGAGAGCTGAAAATAGTTCTCGTTAGGCAGATTGTAATTATGATGATAGAAAATTATGCTTTTGTTTAGCGCGTGGGATTTGTACACAAATCAGACGGCAGAGCAGCGAAAACAGCTTCATTTCAGGAGGTTCATAGGTGACGAGTCTAGAGGCGGATGTCTTGCGGGTTCCCTCCATTCACACTGAATGAGCTCTGTAATGATTAATTCCAGTTTGTATGGCATAGACTGCACTCTCTCTTGCTAGCTGCTCATGTATTATTTGTTATGGTAGTGGTTTCCAACTGTGAGCACCAGCTCTGTGCTTTAAAAGTGAAACACTGGGTTTCCACTCGCTTTGCTTTCCTAAAATTACCGCAGCTAAAACAACACATTCATAATGCAGCGCCAAACGGCAGTGTGGAGTTATTTGCTTTTTGTAAAATTCTGAATTAATGAAGAAGCAAAGCGTGGTGCAGGATTATTGTTGTTGGTGTTTTCAGCGTTGGCTGCTAGAGGAGCTTTTTTCATCTCTGTTTTACAGAATGTGTGGTTCTGGCAGATATTTAAAAACACCAAAAATGGAAAGAAAATCAAGAATATTTCCTTGTTAATACTTTCCCCGCCACCGGTTTTGAAAAAAGCTGCCAGCCAGCATCGCCATTTTCGATTATTTTCACAAAAGTTTCATGGCCCCCAGAATATTTTGTTTTATGAATGCTCTTGCAATATCTCTGAAAAAACAACAACAAATTATTCTAGCTTTAAAAAAGAAAAACAACTTGAATGTGAGTAAGTCTGAATAAAAAAGAACATTCTGAGCAAAAAATCATGTTTTTGTCAAAGTACTACAGTATGTCCGAATTGGATTCAGAAAGATGATCAAAAATAGATGGAGTAGATTGAGTCCATCAACACCCCCGAAGCCTTAGAGTCATTAACCCTTCCTGGGTTGACATTTCATTCAGTAACATTTGGCAGTTTTGATTTATATGCAATTTTTAATGTCGAATGACCATGTCACTTTAGACATGCATCTGCTTACATATGAGATCACTATCAGCTACGAACTTTTGCCCCATGGAATTAACTCCTAATTACTGGTCATTAATTGTAAAGTTGTTAAATTTAGGTATTGGGTAGGATTAAGGGATGTACAATCATGCAGAATAAGGCATTAATATGTGCTTTGTAAGTTCTAATAAACAGACATTTTGTAAAATGCATAATAATAAGCAAGTAAATAGTGAGAATTGGACTCTAAACTAAAGTGTATGGAAGCTTGTTCTCGCCACTGAAAAAATAAATAAAAAAATAATTGCAGCTTTTTCTTTCACAATTGCAAGATATATGAAGTCACAACTGTGAAGAAATAAAGTCGCAATTGAGAGATATAAAGTCTCAATTCTGAGAAATAGTCACAATTGCGAAATATAAAGTCGCAATTCTGAGAAATAAAGTCGCAATTCCGAGAAAAAAAGACAGAATTGAGACTTTACATGCTTAAATTGCGAGTTCACACATAAAAACACATAATTGCGAGTTTATATTGCGAAATTCTGACATCTTTTCTCAGAATTGTGAGGTAAAAACTCGCAATTGCCAGTTATCAGGCCAATTCTAGGGGAAAAAGACTAACTTTTTTTCCCTCAGAATAGTTTATATCTCTCAATTCTGACTTTATAACACGCAATTTCGACTTTACATCACACATATTCTGACTTTATATCCCACAATTCTGACTTTATATCCCGCAATTCTGACTTTATATCTCGCAAATCTGACTTTATAACAGTATCTTCAGGATTCTGACTTTATAACACTGCAATTACGACTTTATATCAAACAATTCTGACTAACACGCAATTGTGACTTTATATCACACAATTCTGACTTTATATCTCGCAATTCTTACTTTATAACACACAATTGCGACTTTATATCAATCAGTTCTGACCTTATACAGTATCTTGCAGTTCTGATTTTATAACACGCAATTGCAACTTTATATAACACAATTCTGACTTTATAACACGGCAACTGCGGCGTTATATCTTTGCAATTCTGGCTTTATAGAAATAAAGTCGCAGAGAATTGCGAGATGTGAACTCGCGATCGAGAAAAAAGTCAGAATTGTGAGATAAAGTCACAATTACCTTTTTATTTTCCATTCTGTGGCAGAAACATGCTTCCATAAAAGTGTTACAAACACATAAGTAAATAAGAATAACAACCACACAAATATTGAAATTGCAACTCACTATAAACTATCATCATATTAGAGAGTTTGGACACATTGACCAAGCTGATGGATTGAAAAAAAAAAGTTTAGTGCAGCTATAGAAAGTGTTTTTGGATGTCACAAGTATTCACGAAACAGAAAGTGCATTGTTGTTTTGTGGAATGTGTGGTTCTGGCTGACATTTGAAAAACGGGATAAATATTAAACCAATATTTCCTTTTTAAACTGTTTTGGCACATCCTGCGGCCACTGTGGGAATTGAGTTGAAAAGAAACTACCAAGACACATTCAGCGGGTGGTCACAGTAAAAAAAAGAAAAAAACATTGAAACATAAAAAGGAGTGTGTGTGTGAGAGAGAGGAAAAACAGAAGTCTGAGGTGAACTACTCTTCCAACAATAACGGGCGGATGAAAACAGGCCTCGCTGTGAGTGAGGATCAAGAGAAGTGGGGTTTCTGAGCTGAAAACATGCTAGCTGAGTTTGCAGGAGCTCTGCCTCATTATGGATGCTGAGCTGCAGTTGATTCAGTCGAGGCCAGGTGGGTTGCAAAAAGCCCCCACCAGATTCCCGCAGAGATGAGAGGGAGAGAGTTGTCACACACTGATGTTTTTCTTCTTTTTTTCAGTTTCTTGATCAGAGTTTGTGTTGCAGTGAAGTCAGGTTTGGGGGAGGAGTAGAGAAGGCCTTGGAGAGCTAGTGGACCAAATGCACGTCAAACTCTTTAAGAGAGAAGAGCTGCACTGCCAGGCTCTAGTGCTTCTTTGTTGCTAACTGTGGGCTGATTTTCTGGCACAGTTGTTCTGAATTACAATTCCGTTTGTTTACTCACAATCTCTTATAACTAAGCATCTATTCTATGCGTAAAGTTTCAAGTTTAAGTGCAAATGTTTTTCAAATACAAATTAGGCCCTGTTTACACCTGGTATTAAGATGCGTTTTTGGTTTAATTGAATCGGAAGTGGACAATGCCTAATACAGGTGTAAACAGGGTCTAAACCTTTAAAGCTTGTCCACTTTCAACCACTTCCAGAGGTAGTCGAAAATTCATTCGACCATATTGCTTTCGTAGTTTAAACGCTCATGTAGTCGAATCTGTTCGAAGAGCCAAAAAAGACGCCTACTAACCTAATATGTTAACATTATGTGAAGTGCGCTAGCCAGATGGAATATAAACTTTGGCTGAAGACCCAGGTTTTGTAGATGAAAAACGCTCTAAGCACAATGTTCTCTCATCTAGTGATGGGGACGAGACCGCTTATGCCGAGTCCGTGTCAAGACCGGAGTCTTTGAAGGGTCCAAGTCTGAAGTCCGATTGGTTTTCAAATACAGTCAAGACCGAGTCTTTGAAGGGTTGAGTCCGAGTCAAGACCGAGTCTGTTGGTTTTCAAATACAGTCGAGTCCGAGTCAAGACTGAGTCTTTGAAGGGTCGAGTCCGAGTTGAGACCGAGTCCGTTGGTTTTCAAAACAGTTGAGTCCGAGTCAAGACTCAGAGTCTTTGAAGTATCGAGTCCGAGTCGAGACCGAGTCTGTTGGTTGTCAAATACAGTCGAGTCCGAGTTAAGACTCGAGTCTTTGAAGTATCGAGTCCAAGTCGAGACAGAGTCTGTTGGTTTTCAAATACAGTCGAGTCCGAGTCAAGACCGAGTCTTTGAAGGGTTCAAGTCCAAGTTGAGACCGAGTCCGTTGGTTTTCAAAACAGTTGAGTCCGAGTCGAGAACGAGTCTGTTGGTTTTCAAAACAGTTGAGTCCGAAGTCAAGACTCGAGTCTTTGAAGTATCGAGTCCAAGTTCGAGACCGAGTCAGCCGGTTTTCAAAACAGTCAAGTTTGAGTCAAGTCCGAGATCTTTGAGAAAGCAAGTCCGAGTCAAGATTTTGTCCTCCCGACATATCAGTTTTGATATTCATGATTTAATATCACCCCAGTTAATAATCAACAGTTAGGCCTACAGACTAAGCTAGATTGGGAATTGTTTAGAGCAGTCGTCTTAACGTCTTAAAGGGATAGTTCACTTTGAAATTAATTTTTGATATGTTTATACCTCAAGAGCATCCAAGATGTAGGTGTCTTTTTCTATTTGTATTTTTTTAATATGAACCTAAAAAATGTACTGGAAAAAAACCTTGAGGACTCGGTCTGAAAATTACGAGTGCTTCTCCTCCCACTGTGGTCCGAGTATGAGTCAAGACCGAGTCTTTTGAAGGGTCGAGTGCAAGTCAAGACCGAGTCTTTGAAGGAACAAATCTGAGAAAGCAGAAATCGGTCTCGAGTCCGAGACCAGACTCGAGTACTACATCACTACTCTCATCATTCCTGATTTCTATCACAGACTTACAGTGTTTGGCGTGATTTTGCGGCTACGAAAGCTGATGCTCTCTGTACGTTTTTCCACCATCCCCAGGCACGTTCATATTGCACAAGCTTATTTTGTCCATTAAATTGAAAAATCTGAAAAAAAAAAAACCCTCACCCATAGGGTTCTCCTCAAATAAATCAGGACAGAAGTGGTTGAAAGTGGACAAAAGAGAGGAATTAAAACACAAGGTGTAAACAGGAATTGTGTCTCACCTTGTGATCCAAATGCACCTTAATACCCTAGTGTAAACAGGGCATTAGACTTAATTCACAAAAGTCAGCACTTTTTACCTACTGCAACTGGTGTTTCACTACTGCCCATGAAAAATTGCGTTATAACTGAATTTTGCAGTAAACACTTTCTAGTAGAAGCAATGATTCATCAGATGATGGAGAAGAGTGTTTTAGTTCACCATTTGATGGATCTGTTTGTTCAAATATTGTAGTCAATATCTGGAATGCATACACTGGTTGCCATAGTAATGACTCAAGTATCACCACAATGCCAGGAGAAAAGAGAAGAGAGCAGCTGTCAGTGTGGTAAAAGAGGACAGAAACTGGATTTTTTTCCTCTGTTCATGGCCATGATGATATCTCACCATCATGCAATTATGGACTATTCATGCATGTGCTGAATCCATTCGTTCACAACGTACATAGTTTAAAATATGGGGAAACATCCATGTAAAATGAATTCAGATACATCTGTAGACACTAGGCCTACTGCACAATATGTTTTATGTTAAATGTACATTTTATTCTGCAGTCTGACACTGAAATGCAATTCATTGCAGACCTACTATGAATGCAATTTGATCAGGTTTGTAGAGCTTAATGCAAAAAAGTAATTTACAACAGCCCCAATGCAACTGGAGCACAACAGATTATCTGCAAACAGACAAACAAAGAAATTAATCAAATGAATTGAATCTTTGTTAACAGATCAAAAACATGGACGGGTCTTATTGTCTACCGTAATCCTAATGATAAGCATCTGGTGTGAATTGTTTATTGGTATCAAGTTTATCTTCATGGCAAGGTAATCCAGTGTGCCTCAGGTTAGTAACTTAACAGTAATTTAGTTGAGTGCACCTAAGATTTGCTCCATGAACTCTAATAGTGTTATCGCGAAAAGGGTCAGCATTAGAAGAACACGTTACCCTCAAAAGCCAGAGTGAACGCCATCAAGCAGCATAAACTTATTCCAGGCACTTGCCCAAACAAAGAACTTCCCTAAATTGCTACGGCAGGCAGCCGACCAACATCTGACAACTTGAGAAGGCTGTTCTTTTGAGTAATCTCAGAGGAATCTTTCAGTCGATCACACTTATAAAGGCGGAGAGGAAAATAAACTGTTTTGGCTGATGCTCGGGAGTCATCTCCTGTTAACCACCTAACATAACCCCATTCTCTCTAGCACACTGCCAGAGCAGCGATTTCATCAAACCTGCTGAGTGGTCAAGTCCCCAGGCACACCGGAACAATGGCTGTAACAACCCGTGCTCTTATAGACTGAGCCAGAGTAATCTGCAACAGTTACAGACCTGAGACTTACTGCAAGGTTCAGATAAGCGGCATTTGATGAAATGCATGCACGTGTTTTTTGAGAGTTGCCCACATCTGAATCATATGCAATGCATGGCGACTGAGTGCTTTCCAAGGAGAGACAAGTGAATTTTGGCTATAAGCCAATATTATCTTTCCCCTATATCCTAACCTTTAGAAGTAAACACAATGGCATTGAAACAAACTCTAATCCATGCCTACTGGAAAAAGAAGCTTAAACTAGCTGAGTTAACCTTCTCAAAGTGTGTAATTTCTGGCGGCACCAATGAAATTGTGACTGGTTGACTCAACAGAGGCGTGAATAACTGTTTGTCCATTTGTATCTGTGCACTGGTAGACAATACAAGGTATGCTGGGAGCACTCTTAAACCCCAACGTCTCGAACAGAATGTTTTAATTCAAACACTGTTTTAATCAGTGATTAATTTATGCAACTAGGCCCAGGTGAAAATGGAGTTCCCACAATCATTTGAATAGCTCTTTTCCAAAAACGCGATAAACGCCATTTTTAAAAAAAAAATGAGTTTGTCGTGTCATTCTGCTGTGGACAGAACCCTTTCACTGCCCCATCAACGCTTCATGCCAAATCGCTATATTTCCTTGTTTAAAATGTACTGCAAGATACAGTTTCTTTCCAAACCGCGATAAGCGCCAGCTCTGTTTTTAGCCTAAATGCGATAAATCCTCAAATTCGATGAGCGTTCTAAGCAATCCAGTACAGCGGCACTCTGAACAGAGGTTTGATTATGTTCATTCATTCCTCAAAATGAGTCCTAGTTTTCTAGTCGACTAGTAGTAGATCATTTAAGCCATTTGTCTAATCAGTAATCACATATATTGATTTAATGAAATGGGAGAGAAACCATATGAGCGTTTTTAATTGCCTATTCCGCATCTCAACCCATGCATAAAGCTTGCCACAAAGAACCGGCAAAAGTAATGATTATGCATGAAACATTTGAATTGTTTATTAATAAACTAGTGTTTTCTGTCAGTGTCAGCAGCAAAGATAAAGTTGATGATGCTTACTCGCCATCTTCGCAGTGAACACGCATAGGCCTATAGAGAAACGCATACTTCGAATTAGCCTATACGCAGAGAGTTGCCGATTTATTTTCGTTTTTAATTGTTTTGTTTAAAAGTAAACATTTAAAGCTTTCTGTAGCCTAGTTCACGGTCTGTGAGGCAAGCATCCCGGTGTTTCGGTTCATATATGAGACGCGCTCCGGTTCACGTGTGCGCCTCTGTGTCCTGATTACATTGCCTGATATTTTGCTTCTAATGTTTTAATCCAGTCAATTTGTTGATGAAACATTTATTTAAATGTAGATACAATTTGTATGAAACGAAATTTACAAGCTTTCTACAAAACAATACTTAATAAGTGGTCAAAATCATGTCTGCCACTCAATATTTTCTGATATATTGGGCAGCTTTTGATCCTATCTTACTCATCTCATGCGGTTCCCTTTTCATAGCCTACTCAACATAGATGAAATAATAAAAATAAGTAACGTAATATTATTAAACACAAATGTGAAACGTAGCCTATGTTTATTTTATGTTTTTTTTTCTTTTACTTATATTTAAGCGTCATGCCGCTCTGCTTTGCTCACATGCTATGTAGCCTATACATGTGTGTGTGTGTGCATGTGCTGGAGGGGTGCCCATCCCTTTTTTGAATATTGTTATCATTATATATCATTTTTAATAATTAGTTTTTTCATGCATATGTAGAAATTGGTACTATTTGTTAGAGGTTTGACACTTTAAAATGACTTTACTAAAAATGATACAAAAACATGAATGGATTTATAGCGTTTTAAAAAAATCAAATTAACTTTTAATTTATCATTAACAATATTGTTGTTTGATTTAATAATCATTTTTCAAAATGTTTAGACTGAACCAATAAAACATTTCAACAGGATAATTTGAATATTCACAAAATGTGTGGGTCTAGGTAAAAAAAAATTAGTTTTCCTGAAAACTATTGAAATGGATTTATAGCGTTTTGGAAAAGAGCTCTTCATTTCTAAAACAACCAACTATGTCCAGGTATCTTGAGTTCAGACTCATTTAAAGCTACACTGTGTAACTCTTTTAGTTTATTCTTAGCTAAAAACACTTAGTTCTTTCAAAAATATATGTGCTCATTAATGTATATTTACTTTGTTCAAGTAATAAAGCATCTTCATGAGTGTATAAAATGCCATTGAAAATACATACGGGTAAGGGGTTCTAATGTCGTTCGCATGTTGCCCCTCCATCTTGAAAGTACATTAGCCAAAGAGGGACACACCCGTTAATTCAAGCTTCGCCTTTCACGTTTACGTTTGAGTTGACACTCATGGACGAGGTCGAACTAGAAGCCATGTTAATCTTGAACTACATTGGCCACCGTAGGAGTTAAAACGAAATCGGAATTGAGAGGAACAGGAACTAATATTCACTGGATGGTCATATACCTTTTCACCGCTAGATGGGTGTAAAAATCACACAGTGTAGCTTTAAAGAGTTTTCCTTGTCCTGAGCCTCAGGAAAACAGTGAGTGGCCACTTAAGACACTTATGCCACCCCTCACCAAGCACACATTGCCACAAACACTTCAACACATGGAATAATAATAATTTGTTACATTTATATAGCACTTTTCTGGGTACTGGATGATACATTGGAGCCATATTTCACCTGAACGCCCACCACACACCAGCTTATTGGTGTGATGAAGCCAATCAGTATATGGGGATGATTGGGTGGCCATAATGATGGACAGAGGCCAAGGATGGATGCCAGGGTTACACCCCCTCTCTTTTTCTAAAGACATCCTGGGATTTTTTTATGATCACAGAGATTTAAGGTCTTTGGTTTACCATCTCATCCGAAGGACAGTGCTGTACTGGGCGATATGACCCACACAGGCCAAAGGGTGAGCACCCCCTGCTGGCCTTACAGACACATCTTCCAGCAGTAACCTAGTTTTCCTAGGAGGACTCCAAGCCAAGTACTGACCGCCTGGTTAGCTTCAGTGGGCAACCAGTCTGGGCTGATAGTTGCCAGCTGTATATGAACCCCTGGAAGACAATGCCTGAGATCTGCGATATGATAGGGTTAGCAAGATGAATGGCAAGACTTCTGGATATTAAAACTTAGACAAATTCCACCTTGTTGCCAGCCATTATAGATCTGCTCTCTAAACAGTCTACACCATGCTTGCTGCCGTCTCCGCTATCAATCAGAGGTCCCTCTGTAAATGCCAAGCCCAATAATTAATGATAGATTTACAGCACTGGCGCTAATGAAAGGTTTGCAGCCACAAAGGATACTTGGCAACAGAGCAGCCGTAGGAGCTATCTGAGCTATGACAGCGAGCCCCACATCAATTCTTGCCGGCAGACAGGTGCACATGATGGGCATTCCAGTCGAGGCAATGACAATTGTAGGAGAGGATAAAGAATGGGGACGCCGCAGATGAACGGTGACACGCGTCAAAAGGGAAGCAATCGACATCAGCATCACAGACAGCCGTTTAACCTTCAGCCTCGCGGCTCCGGTGGCGCTCACAGTTGAGACCATGCTTGACAAACTATTTAATTCAGTTTCAACCGCACTCACACCCCAATTCTCAGGCGAAACAACACATTTCCTCCCTTCTGACATCCATTCTCTTTCTGGCTCTCTTTACACATATTGCCCCGCTTACAATTTATTACCTTTTAAAACCATGGTTCAGTAGTTACCCGAGCTAAGTCTCTCTGCAGCCGGTGGCTTATTAAGTTTCTATGGCAACCTGCCACATCCACTCGTGCTGTATTCCACCCAACTGGGACCCCACAGGGTAAATGTGTGGGAGGAAAGATGGGGGGTTATGGAGGGAAGGATTTGGGGATAGGCGAGCAAACAGGCTGTGCTGGTGCTTATTGCACTGTGCTCCATTTAACTGACAATTGACTACTCAGTGTGGTTCACACTTTAACCACAGGAACTGCTGCAGTTTTTCATCATTTTGCCCAAAGGCCAATAGGAGCGTACACAATAATGCAGAATTTGAGAGCTTCCCATATTGTTTTTTAGATGTTGATTAGATAGTGAATCATATAATACCTTTAACAGTCATTTTCAGGGTAGATATAATTTAATAGGGAAAAAAAATAATAAACCTCATTTTATTATGTATTTCAAAATTGCATGAGAAATCAAAGTGTCTCTAGAATATAGTTTTCTGCACCATGGATAATTAATTATTCTGATTGCTGAAAAGAATATTTCTTCAGATTATTCTTGGAGCTACGGCAGTTGATTAAAATTCCTAAGTCCAATTTAGTTCAGGCTAGTCTGTTAATGTAGAAATATTAATATCTAATAAGATGAGAGGTTTCTGTGGTAGATTTTCTATGAATTAATCCAAATTGATTTCAAAGAACTATTGATATTTTAATGCATTTGATGGATTTGGAATTTTACATTTATTAAGGTTAACGGAGTTCACAATGACACCAAGATCAAAGTAAAAAAAAATCAATCAATGTAGTCAATATTAAATTGGATTCCTGGACTGCCACTCTCTTCTCTAACTTCTTGATTTCTTGCCTTCCAGTGATGTGTCACTGGCACATGTTAGTATCAGGCCACCATTGTTCATCAGAGTACCAATCCTTTGAACAGCATACATGGTGTACATTCCTCATAAAATATGCGAAACTCAGAAACCCACATGTTGCATTCATAGCATTGAAGTGATTTCTCAAGCTCCTGGAATAGTGCATAACTGACAGGCCTACTACCAAGAACAGGACGTTTAGATAGCACAGGTACTGATGTAATTAAAAATATGCACAAGGCATGGAGTGATAGCGAGGTAAGACTTGAATAAAATAACAAAAGGTAGACAATATGTGACAGTCTTGGATTTAACAATGAAGATGAAATACAATTTTACAAAGCCTTGCCCAAGGCTGAGCGAACTTCTATGATTAATGCCTTTTGTATTTGTTTAGTCCAAAGTTTTTGCATTGTTCGAAAAACACATTCACATAAAACAACTACCTAACTCCTATCAGCCTTTGAAAATTACTTTCCACCAAAAGAAGACCAACCTCCTTCAACAGCTTAATTTTACCACTAAGGTCTCTTTATATTTGAAGGCAAAACAAGCTATGAAAACAATAAATGATATCAAATGGAAAAGATTGGAGCATGAATGGCTCAACTGTCTCTCAAGAGAGCGGTGACCTCGGGACTAGGACCAGGTCCCTCCATGGATGCATTACCACACAATATTTTAAATAACATAATCAGTTGGCTTTCCTGGACAGAAAGGAGGGTTGCTTAACAAATATGGGGACATCCTGTTTCCTCCTTTTACACCTGTGCTGGGAGGAGAGGAAGAAAGGGGAGGTGTTTTAAGGGATAGCGGCTCAAGGACAAGCTCCAGTTCATCAGCTCTGCAGATACAATGTTGCACATTCCTTCCGTAATCCATTCACGGCCTCCAAGCAGCCCTGGCAACAAAGGGGTCATTCTGCGAGAATGTAATGAGCTCATGGCAGAGGCATCCGCTGGGTGGTAAAGACCTTGGCTTGATTGCCAGTTCTATCTCTCCCGGCAGTCAGGGGATGGTGATTTTTGCCAAGTAGATCAACATCTTATGATGTTCATGCTACAGAATTCCAGTCAAAGATACATTGTCCTATCTCTAACTCAATCTCTAACTCATTGTCCTATCTTTAACTCATGTCTCTAAAGCCCTTTTCACACAGAGATTCAGGAAAATACACCGGGTAATGTGACGCGGCATTTGTCCCGGGAATGTTTGATTTCGGTTCATTCACACTGCCAGTGATTTGCTGGGATCTGTGAGTGCGTTCACACTCAACCCGAAAAGATCCCGGAAAGGCACATGATCTCAGGATGAGACGTGTAACGTACATGTCGAAAACGTGCGCGCATACCGTTCCACAAAGCTGGAGAACGATTCTCAGCTTCAGCGTGGATAGTGAGGAGCTCCTGGTCTCTGCTTCATTCCAGTTTGCAGACATTTGTTCATCCTTTCTTTGTTGAGGACAAACACAAACTTTCTTTTAAGAGCAACAGAGTTGCGCGATGGCACGAGCGTCATCACAATGACACACCCCTTATGGCATTGTCCTGACTTTTGTTCACACAGCCGCGCATTCTGGGACTAATCCCGGCAATGGTACTAGGTTCCCAATCCCGCATCGATGCCGGTATCAATCCCGGGTTGTGTTCCCGGCAATTTCCTGGGATCAATGCACTGTGTGAAAGGAGCTTAACTCTGCTTCCACACAACCTGCCTGTTATAGTGTTGCCGGGATGACACATTTTTAGGCCAAAACCGAAACGGGAGTTATCATTTTGGCACATCTGGTTCCATTGGGCTGAAGTCAGTAAGTATTTGGTAAAATGCTTGAAATGGTCTATGGTTAACACAAGCTGAAGATATCCTCACATTTTATCCAGCCCGGTCTCATCCCAAGACGTCATATACTGACTCTTTTGACATTTCGTCTACATCCAACGCACATGGCACCCTTTAGCGTTAATATGAGATGCTGATATATGTGGGCCAGAAGGCGCCTTATAGTGGTCTTAACCCTAAACCTATCCCAGACCTAAACCTACCCATAACCGAACAAAGCTCTGTGTGTGTTATATTGATGCTAAAGGGTGCCATGTGCGTCAGATTTAGGCAAAATGTCAAAAGCGTCACTATATGACACCCTAGGATGAGAATGCGTTTGTTTTATCCTACAACATAAAATACATCAATAAGAAGTAGTTAAATGAGACTATTGATGCTATCATGGACATCACACTGAGAAGGTTAACTCATCCACTCTTCAGTCTGCTTTCAAAGCCTCATTTTGTTTATAGTCATCCTCTTGCTAACCATTCCAGCTGCAAACTCTCAAGGATTTTTGAGAGATGTCAGACTAATGGAGGAAGTCATGCAAGCTTCTGGTGATTGAATTTGGGCTTCAAAAAGTGTTTATTTTTTAATTTATCATGATGAACAAAAGTGTCACAAAGCATATTTCTGAAAAATTCCAAAAGCCAATGGACAAATTATAGTGCTTTTGTCAAGGAAACCTTTTGTCAAGGTTGGCCTACAGAAATAAGTCATAACTGGAGTGCTCTATTTTCAAGTTACACCTTAATAAGCTGGTTCAGGTGTGTTTGATTGGGGTAGCTAAACTCTGCAGGATCTGATCTCATGAAGTAGCGTGTGTCTGACACGCCAATTCGTATTTCCATTTTTGGCGTGCTATCAACCTGCATAATTGCTTTTCAGCATGTTTATGAACGCCGTTGACTTAACTTTATTACTGTATATATAAATATATGACCTACCTCAACCCCGTCCCTAAACCTACCCGTCACTGGGGTTAATGGCATTTATGAGTCTCCCTCACCATCCTAGAAAAAAAATATGTATATCACAGATGTAGATCTACATTTTGCTTCATTTCGCGCAGAAATTTGACGATGTGTACAGACATGCGGAATTAATGGACGTTAATGGCGTAGACATACACGCATACACGCGGATAGCTCAAAATGCATAGAGGTTATCTCTTGGTCGCCACTTGACTCAAAAGTGGCGTGTATGTTTACGCAAAAGTCATGATGTCATGTTGTGGTCGTGGCTCCTAGTGGTCCTACTTCGTACAGTGAGAAAGGTTCAAAGACAGCCGTTGTTTCGTTCTTGCACCCAAAGATAGACAATATTTTTCTGACCGTATCAGAAACTTAACCTGATCATCTTTAGCTTGTGTTTGCTGCTATGACCTACATCTACCGACTTGCCAATAAAAATGCAACCCAAAATGGTCCATTGATCAACGCTGACATAGCACATAAACTTAAAGGATTAGTTCAATTTAAAAAATTTAAAAAAATTGGCTGATAATTTACTCACCCCCATGTCATCCAAGATGTCCATGTCTTTCTTTCTTCAGTCGAAAAGAAATTAAGGTTTTTGATGAAAACATTCCAGGAGTTTCTATGTATAATGGACTTTATTGGGAACCAAACGGTTCAAGGTCCAAACGAGAGTTTCAGTGCAGCATGAATAAGGGTCTTTTCTAGGAACCTTCGAGTCATGACTCGAAAAAAGATTTGTTCATTTTGATGAACGAGTTTGAACAGAGAGAGTCATGAACGCTCATCACAGAACAGAGCAAGGCGAGCATTTGTACTTTTTAAACTTAAACTTTTTTTATGTTATTTTTTAAATGGCTGATCGTTTCACTAGGATAAGACCCTTATTCATCGCCTGGTGTCGTTTAAAGCCTTTTGAAGCTGCACCATTTGAACCGCTTGAACCATTTGGTACCCAATAAAGTTCATTATACTGAGAAAATCCTGGAATGTTTTCATCAAAAACCTTAATTTATTTCGACTGAAGAAAGAAAGACATGGTCATCATGGATGACATTGGGGTTGACAAATTATCAGCAAAAGTATTTTTTTTTAACGAACAACTCCTTTAAAACAACTCACCTCAAGCTCCATTTGCAAGATTGACATGCCAAGTTGGCGCCTTTCTCTAGCCATGACCGCAGTCTATTCACTTTTGCCTGAACCCGTTTGGGAACAGCATCATTTTGTTCAGTTTTACACACTTTACTTGTAAATAACACTAAAATTAGACCTATAATTAATGTTGTTAAGAGTCCAACTCCACTCCTGATTGGTTGATAGAAATGTCATTGCAGAACCAACAAGGATGTAGATACGAGGACATGACAGACAAAATCAAGTAAGGGGCAAGGAATTGGGCCAGGGAAATCTCAGGCCAGTACTGACTGAGAAACATTACGTGACTGCAGATTTACATTGTACCCAGGGGGATTTGTGTTTGTGCACTTCATAAGAAGGATGGAGAACAAGGCATATAAGAGAGAGAGAGGTTGAGGGAGATTGAAAATGAGCTTGGGTTATAGTATTATTAGGGAGGCAGCACAACCCACATTCCAACAGGGTGTAAATAGTGACTCAGCAGTGGACAACTGGTTTCTATTGCTAGGCAAACAAAGGCATTGTGCGGCAGCTGAGTCTGAATGGTCTATGTGTACAGATTATGCTGATGTAGATAAGTGGGCTGGCTGCTGCACTGTGAGGGTCTTCGGTCCTTTTCACTCAATGCGATGCAGGATTAAACAGTATAAACCGGACGATGAACCTGGAGCAAAGTGGGAATGATTTGGCGACAGTGACTCACAGTTGGCTCATTTGAGTGCATAAAGTCAGACCATAGGCTTTTCTAATTCATCACATTTGGACATGTCTGGCATGACGGTGACTCACCTGAGCCACAAAACGATAGGTTAGCAAGAGCAGTGTGTGTAATGTTTTCCAAAATTGAGTCATTCTGAGGTTTATGTCATTTACAGTACCTGTTCTAAGGGTGTGACGGTGATGACTGTTCACTGCTGTCTTGCAGTGGATTACGGCTTGATGCAGTAAAAAATGGCCTTGTTTCATCCTGGTGTCTGACAGGCAGGGTTGTGTCTGCTTCATGTGTCAACGCAGTGATGAATGACAGGCTCAGTGTTGCGCCACAAGCATTGCAAAGTGCATTGCAGAGATCTGCTTCCAAGCACACACACACACACACACACACACACACAAACAAACAGTGTCTCCCTTTTTCACCAGCACAGAATTTCAGCATTCAGAGAAGACTTTATCGATACGTGGAATATGGAACTAATTGGTTATAGTTTAGATTGTTTTAATTTAGCTTTTCTAATTTCTATTTTATTCACAATGTGTCAATTCCAATTTAGTGTCCAATATATACTACCGGTCAAAAGTTTAAGATTGGTAAGATTTTTTATGTTTTTAAAAGAAGTTTCTTCTGCTCACCAAGGCTGCAATTTTTTGATAAAAAATACACACAAAACACAGCAATATTGTAAAATATTATGACAATTTAAAATGATTTTTTTATGTTAATAAATATTAAAATGTAATTTATTCCTCTGAAAAAAAGCAGAATTTTCAGCATCATTACTCCAGTCTTCAGTGTCACATGATCCTTCACAAATCACTCTAATATGATGATTTTATGCTCCAAAAACATGTATGATTATTATCCATGTTGAAAACAGTTTTTTACATTTTTATTTCAGGATTCTTTGATGAATAGAAAGTTCAAAGAACAGCATTTATTTAATTAGAATCTTTTCTAACATTATAAATGTCTTTACTGTAACTTTTGATCAATGTAACTCATCCTAGATGAATAGAAGTATTGATTTCTTATTTATTTCCCCCAAAAATAGGTAACACTTTACAATAAGGTTCATTTATTAAACATTAGTTCATGCATTAACTAACATTAACTAACCATTTGTTACTGTATTTGTTATTCTTTGTTAACGTTAGTTAATACAAATCTAGCTGTTCATTGTTGTTCATGTTAGTTCACAGTGCATTAACTAATGTTAACAAGATTTTAATAAAGTATTAGTAAATGTTGAAATTAACATTACCAAATATTAACAAATGCTGAAGAAGTATTGTTCATTCTTTGTTAATGTTAACTAATGTAGTAACTAATGAACCTTATTGTAAAGTGTTACCCAAAAATAAAATACAAATTCTTACGGACCCCAAACTTTTTAAAGGGTAGTGTTTAATGTAACAAAAGCTTTCCATTTCAGATAAAAGCTGTTCTTTGAACTTTCTATTCATCAAAGAATCCTGAAATAAAAATGTAAAAAACTGTTTTCAACATGGGTAATACTCGTACATGTTTTTGGAAGCATAAAATCATCATATTAGAGTGATTTGTGAAGGATCATGTGACACTGAAGACTGGAGTAATGATGCTGAAAATTCAGCTTTTTTAGAGGAATAAATTACATTTTAATATATATTAACATAAAAAAGTCATTTTAAATTGTCATAATATTTCACAATATTACTGTGTTTTATGTGTATTTTTTATCAAAAAATTGCAGCCTTGGTGAGCAGAAGAGACTTCTTTTAAAAACATAAAAAAAATCTTACTGATCTTAAACTTTTGACCGAGTAGTGTAATTGTTAGTGTTTATTCTTTATTTTTTGTCATTAGCTTGCTTTGAAAGCTTGTTTGCACCACTGAATAAAAAAATAAAAAAGGTAATTGTTACTTTTTTCCTCACAATTTTGACCTTCTCTCAGTTACGTGATACAAAACTCGCAACTGCGAGTTATAAACTCAGAATTGCAAGGTTTAAGGTCACAAAAAGTCAGGATTGTGAGATATAAACATATCGAACTGTGATGCGAACAGTCAGAATTGCAAGAAATAAACTTGCAATTGCAATTTTATTTCCCAAATCTGTCTTTTTTCGCAATTCTGACTTTTTTGTTTCTTCTTTTTTAAGAATTGTGAATTTAAGAATATAAAAAGTAGCAATTATCTTTTTTTATCCCGTGGCAGCTTCCACAGTTTACAGTATTTTAGTTTTAGTTTGTATTATTGCTTAGAACTGCCAAAGTTAACACTTACAAACCTACCTAAAACAAACACCGATCACCATAATGGTGATTTAAATTTGTATTTTTTTTTTGTTTTTGTTTTTTTGGTTGTTGTAAGTTTTACTCATTTTAAATGGTTAACTTTTAAGGAATTAATTTGATTAATTATTACTCAATTCTAATTTGTTAAATTTAATTAATAATATTCTAATCTGTTGCCACAATTTTTTCGATTAGATAAAGCATATTCATTTTTACAGTGTAGTATTAGTTTATCCAGATTTTTTTTTTTTTTTGCGTGTGTGTGTGTTCTATGTACACATGCACATGGAATCCTTTGACCTTTCATTTCATTGTTTCTCTGCATTTTTAAGATGACATGCAAAGTTAAAAATAGCATAGCTTTTAAAATCTCGAAACCCTTGCATTCTCATGCGCCGTCCAGCTGTTTCTGATTTTTGTAAAGTGTTTGATTGGTGTCGGGGGACATGAACCTATCAGTGTAATTGTACAGGGTTTCCCAGTTGTTCAGACAATGCATCATATTTTCAAGATTTTGAAAATATGTTTTTGTACACATCTCTAATTGAAATTAGAACAGAGTTTTTATTTCATCTTTGAAATGTGAGATGTTTCGGATATTGTTGTGCACAAAATTTGCTTCACACTCCAGTTGTGTAATCAAATGAAGAAAAACGGACATGTTACATCAGTGACAAAAAAAATGTCACAACACAATGTATTCACTACACCGGCTGTTAGATGTTAAAGTGTTTTCTCTGTTATTGCCTGTCTCGCTCTAACCTGTATTTCTCAGTTACACGAACACTCGCGTACACAGGAACACGTTCAGAGTGATTAGAGTGATGTGACATGACCTTTTCATTGTTGTGGCGGGCACTGGGCGACAGGGAATGGAACGTGTCCAAATTAAATATTTAATTCATAAACAGACACGCTCAGGGGGCCTGTCATACACCTCTGACCGTGACACGACAGAATATAGGCTACCTTCTCTCCGCGCATTTGCTGAAAATGCAGCTAAATACCAGAGTTTTGCATTCAGGAGCTCAAAAAAAAAAAAAAAAAGAAAGCAGAAAATGAGGATGATTTGAATAATGTTTCTGTCAAACGCTAGCCCTCTACTTCACCACATGTCCCCGGAGAGAAATCTGCTACGATTTACTACAGCAGCTCTGCGTACACTGGCCGCCCGGCTTGTCAATGAGAAGACTTTTTACTGGGTCAGATTTCACAGCCCACATCGATTTATACCCCTCTGTTTCTTTTTATCTTTTTTTTTTAATTCTCGGTGATATAAAGTTTCTTTATAATAGCATGAATAAAGAATGGGAACGTCTTTTCCTAACAGGAGTCACAGTTTTTTGTTTGTTTTTTTTTTGGCAGGGTATCGAATATTACTCCCTCTCCTATAATATCCAGTGCTTAGAGTTCTGGTCACATGATATTTGAAACTGATATTAAAAAAAAATCCAGTTTTGCTAAAGGCATATTATGAATCGGAAGTGCGTTACCAAGATGATCTTGTGAATGTTAACCTGATTCCAACTGTGTTTCAGAGTCACACGCACAGATCCACCTGCCAGGCCAGTCACAGAGATCTGTAGGCCTTAAAGGAGTAGTTCACTTAAAAAAAAAAAAAAAAAATCCCTGATAATTTACTCACCCCCATGTCATCTAAGATGTCCATTTTCTTTCTTCAGTCGAAAAGAAATTAAGGTTTTTGATGAAAACATTCCAGGATTTTTCTCCATTTAATGGACTTCATTGGGAACCAAATGGTTCAAGGTCCAAATGAGAGTTTGAATGCAGCTTCAAAGGGCTTTAAACGACACCAGACGATGAATAAGGGTCTTATCTAACGAAACGAGCTGTCATTTCAAAAATAAATCAGAGAGGGAAACAACAAATAGAGGGAATGCAATTGACGTCACTTTCCCGCCGGAACAACTCCCCTCAGCCTGACTGAGTGGCAAAAGATCTGCTGCGTGACTGGATTTAATAGGGCAAACTGCAAAAATGCGACTAAAACGAACAATTTTATCAATTGAAACTAAATGTTGGACTCAATATAGTGTTCCTTACAACTTACTAAAGATCCAGTGATCCATGGATATTGACATGCAGCCAGGAATCGTGTCGCCTGACATTTATGTTTGCCTGATTTCGACGGCGGGAAAATAAAAGCAATATAGACGTAAACATAAAGCAAATTTGCCTGTGAACGCTTTATATAAATACAATATAGGTAGGTCTAAATCCGGGTGATCACTTATATCAGTGTTATATATAGCCTATATCATCATATCGTCCAGCCATAAAACTTTATAGTTTTTTTTGGTCAGTGTTTATTAAGAACTATCCAATAATGCAGAATATGCAATGATAAATATTGAATTGATGAGTTGTTAATATATATAACAATACAAAATATATGGGTATGGTTTTACAGCTAAATTCAGCATATTGACACAAAATAATAACTGCAGATTCACCTTTCGCTGACTGGAAGTCCAATTGTTTCTGTGAATTGCAGCGATCCATTTGCTCCTCTTTCTATAGCAGAAATCTGTAAAATCTGTAAAAATATACCTCCGATTTTTTGTCAAATCTAGTTGTACAGTCAATCACAAAGCTCTTTCCCACTTTATATGTGTTGTGTTTGATTTTTGCGGCATTCACGCTGAAAATTTTTACCGCTCAGTATTTTTGCCACTCACTGTGAGGAACTGCAGGCACGTGACCGGACGGTGACGTCACGCGCATTCCCTCTATAGAGGGTTTCCGAGATTTTTCTTTTTTTCATTATTTTTTATTTTTTTAGAAGTAGTAACGGGTACTCGTGGTTATGGATAGATATGTAGTGGAGTAAAGAGTCCAATATTTCCCTCTCAAGATCCCTCAAAATTATACTGAACTAAATAGTAATTGATGAGTAGCTGGAAACGAAACAAAGGAAACATATGACGTAAAAAAACACATGAAAATGAAACAGAACACACAGAACATGACAACATTAGTGATAGGGTTTGGTTTATGGTCAGTTGCATGTAATTATGCATCATTTTCTGTTAGTTACTATAGTTAGTTCATGTAACATTTTGCTACAAGGACACTGTCAAATAAAGTGTTACGTTACTTAACAGTGCATTTTAAGTCCATATGTTATAATAATCTTTGTCATGCTTCCTTTGATGCGTTGACTAACAAACTAAATCATATGGAGAGTATTTGATTATAATTTTAACTGAAGGTTGTTATGCAATATTACATTTAAAATTGATATATTTGACTGTACTATTGTAAATTTAACATCATTACAGTTTTGCTATTGCTTTAATAACGTGTATTTTTTTACACATTTTATAATTACATTGCATGTTTAAAAAAAGTCTTCATATCTTCTCACCAAGTAGGATGCAATTTGAAAGACATTTTTTACAAAAGAAACTGTTCCAGATTATGATCACACAACATGAAACACAGCACTGCGGGAAGTCAACTTTGTCAGCCTGTGTTCAAGCGAACCAGCAAAGTCTCTAAATGACGGTGCCGATTGGTGCTGGATTTCCTGCAGTAATTAAAAACAATGAGAGTGCAAAAGGCATTCGACTAGGGGACAAAATAGCACAGTGCTAATTAAGCCTCCAGTATCTTTCTGTGGCTCATTTGCACATGCGACATGTTGACTAGCAGCTGCTGCACCACGACAGTGACAGAGACGGGTAGCGCTGTTGCATATATATATGATATAGGACAGAAGCAGAAGGAACCAGAGGTTCAAGTTTTGGTTCCATAATTACTTTCACAGAGGTCTGGAGTCTGGGGAATGACAGGTAAACCCGACCCAAGCCTCTACTGGTGGTGTCAATCAAGGGTCAGAATCAGATGAGAAATAAGGGCTCAAGTGCAATTCTCCCATTGCTCAGGTTAAGAGCCACATCACCTCAGCACGGATAAAATTGGATCACATACAAAGAAAGTTCCAGAAACAAACCCAGAGCAGAGAAGATATTATTGTTCATGGCTCTTATCTACTCTGCAATAGGTGTTTTCTTTGTGATTTCTCTATCGTATGAACAGGACGTTGTGTAAGAGCCATCCAATAAAGACATCTTTATCAAGGTAAAAGGAATTTGCTCAACTTGAACTTGAGATAAAATCTAACCTTGTGCAATGATACAGAAAGCAGCCGCACAGAGGCATTCCATGCATAGTTACATATGTGCAATCATTCATTAGCCAACTAGAATGATCTAGAACACAAACTTTGATGATGCAACGCCCATTCCAGTGTGACTTTGTAATAATGACATTAAAATATATTACAAATTTGCATTTCCTGACATCCATATGTTATTATTAATGTTTGCCTAAGCAAACACTATTAATACTATAGTATTCATAGTGTATAGTATCTTGCTTTATACTATTAGCAACCGCATTATAACACCCTGGCAACAACCCATAACACCCTAGAAACTGCATAGCAACACCCTAGCAACTATTTAGAGAACCATTGCAACCACATGGCACAGCCCTGGTGACCGCCTAAAACGCCCTAGTAAACATCCTGAAAGACTCAAGCAACACCCTGGTAACCACCCAGAACACCCTAGCAAACACCCAAAAGACTCAAGCAATGCCCAGAACACAATATCACAGAACACCCTAAATACAGCATAGCAACGCCCTAGAGACTTTAGTGAACCTTTAGAAACCACATACAGTAGCAAAGCCCTTGCAACCATCTAGAACACCAAGCAATGCTCCAGAACACAATATCACAGAACACCCTAAATACAGCATAGCAACGCCCTAGAGACTTTAGTGAACCTTTAGAAACCACATACAGTAGCAAAGCCCTTGCAACCATTAGAACACCATTGTAACCATCTAAGAAAAGCAATGTCCAGAACACAATATTATAGAACACCCTAAAATCAGCATAGAGACACCATAGATACTTTAGTGAACCATAGCAACCACATAGCAATGCCCTGGCAACAATCTGGAACACCATTGTAACCATTCTGAAAGACTCAAGCAACATCATGGTAACCACTTCTAGAACACCCTAGCAAACACCCTAAAAGAGTCAAGCAATGCCCAGAACACAGTATCATAGAACACACTAAAAACAACATAGCAACGCCCATATAGACTTTAGTGAACCATAGAAAACACATAGAAAAGCCCTGGCAACCATCTAGAATACCATTGTATTGCAACAGCCCTGGTAACCACCCAGAACACCCTTGCAAACACCCAAAAGACTCAGCAATGCCCAGAACACCCTAAAAACAGCATAGCAACGCCCAAGAGACTTTAGTGAACCATAGCAACCACATAGCAAAGCCATGGCAACCATCTAGACACCATTGTAACCATCTGAAAGACTCAAGCAACATCCTGGTAACCACTCAGAACACCCAAAAGACTCAAGCAATGCCCAGAACACAAAAATCACAGAACACCTAAAAACAGCTTAGCAATGCCCCAGAGACTTTAGTGAACCATAGCAACCACATAGCAAAGCCCTGGCAACCATCTAGAACACCACTGTAACCATCTGAAAGACTCAAGCAACACCCTGGTAACCACCCAGAACACCCTTGCAAACACCCAAAAGACTCAAGCAATGTCCAGAACACAATATCATAGAACACACTAAAAACTGCATAGCAACACCCTAGCAACCTGTCAGAAAACCAAACAACTGCATTGTAATGCTTTGCTAAAGCCTGAATGCACATTCATTAAATTATGATGAAATAAAGCGAAGACACACTTTACTCATCATGTATCAAATAATTGACACAATCCATGAGCTTTAGTACATATGTAATTGACTTCCTGCATACTGTACCACATAAGTGTACAGTATGTGCGGTTGTCATAGCAACAGAGCTGAAACTGGGACAATGAGATAGGTAGCATGTCTGGTATGCTCAGCATTCGTGTCAAAAGCATTCAAAGAACGGCTGACCCACGCAGATACTATCTACAAATCGTCACTAGCCTTATATGGTGAAGGGAAGTCTGAGGATTACAGACTTTCATTGACTGTGTTGTGAGACTTTTCCAGGTCTGAAGCCTTGCTGGTTGAGAACGCAAGTGATAAAGTGTAGGTGTGTGTAGTTACTGATCCACTGACATTCACCAATGCAACCTTAGTCTATACTTCTGAATACGTGCCATTGATCTGTTGCACATCGTAAAACAGAACTGAAGGTCACATTTATGATGGTACAGTGCAGATAAAAGGAGGTCGAAAGGGATGAAAGCGCACAACACCTTTACATGTTCAGTCTGTTTGAAACAAAAACAGCCTCATGTTCATGTTCCAACACGAGCAGGACTGGCAACACCATCCTGTACACCAAATTCAGAGTGAGCACGTTTCTGCAGTATCCTATGAGGGAACACAATGTTCACTCCAAAATACGAGTGAAATAACATGGGCGTGAACCAAAATTCCATCTGAATGAATTGTTTTGGCTGCGCTCCAGTAGGTACTCCCAGCGACAGTCAAAACACAGATAGCGCGGCTTATTGTTCTGTCAGATTTACTCAAGAGGAAGAATTTATGCAAGTGTAAAATTGTGTGATTCGTGATGGATTACTTTATTATTGCAGCTTGCAAAAGCACATACTATTTGAGTGCTGTGGGCGTGAATGAAACCTTGACTTTTTGAGGAGAGGCGTCGTGTTACTTTCAGACATTCTGCCTGATGATAAAAATGGAGAAAAAGTTAGTACCTGAGACTAGCATGAATGGAAACTTCTTTCTGCCAAGGAATAACACAAAAAGTAAAAGACACTTGTGACTTTTTATCTTAGAATTCAGACTTTTTTTCTTTTTTATAATTGTGTTTACAGCTAGTAATTCTGACTTCTCTCAGAATAACGAGTTTTAACTTGCAATTGCGAGTTATGTCATAATTGCAAGATAAATTTAGACTTTTTCCAGATAAACTCGCAAATTTTTTTTTTCTCTTGCAATTGTGAGTTTAAATCTTGCTTTCTAGCTTTTTTCCTCACAATTTTGACTATTTTCTCTTACAATTCTTACTTTTTTCTCAGAATTGTGAGTTTATATGTCGCTACTCGGTTTTTTTTCTCGCAATTGCGACTTTTTATATGGCTATTCTGACCTTTTTTCTTACTATTCTGACTTTTTTCACTAGCTATTCTGACTTTTTCACTCACTATTCTGACTATTCTCACTCGCTATTCTGACTTTCTTCACTCACTATTCTGACTTTCTTCACTCGCTATTCTGACGTTTCTCACTCGCTGTTCTGACTTTCTTCACTCGCTATTCTGACTATTTTCACTAGCTATTCTGACTTTTCCACTCACTGTTCTGACGTTTCACACTCACTGTTCTGACTTTCTTCACTCACTGTTCTGACTATTTTCACTCACTGTTCTGACTTTTTCACTCACTGTTCTGACTATTTTCACTCACTGTTCTGACTTTTTTCACTCACTGTTCTGACTATTTTCACTCACTGTTCTGACTATTTTCACTCACTGTTCTGACTTTTTCACTCACTGTTCTGACTTTTTTCACTCACTGTTCTGACTTTTTTCACTCACTGTTCTGACTTTTTCACTCACTGTTCTGACTTTTTCACTCACTGTTCTGACTTTTTTCACTCACTGTTCTGACTTTTTTCACTCACTGTTCTGACTTTTTTCACTCACTGTTCTGACTTTTTCACTCACTGTTCTGACTATTTTCACTCACTGTTCTGACTATTTTCACTCACTGTTCTGACTATTTTCACTCACTGTTCTGACTATTTTCACTCACTGTTCTGACTTTTTTCACTCACTGTTCTGACTTTTTTCACTCACTGTTCTGACTTTTTCACTCACTGTTCTGACTTTTTTCACTCACTGTTCTGACTATTTTCACTCACTGTTCTGACTATTTTCACTCACTGTTCTGACTATTTTCACTCACTGTTCTGACTATTTTCACTCACTGTTCTGACTATTTTCACTCACTGTTCTGACTATTTTCACTCACTGTTCTGACTATTTTCACTCACTGTTCTGACTATTTTCACTCACTGTTCTGACTTTTTTCACTCACTGTTCTGACTTTTTTCACTCACTGTTCTGACTTTTTTCACTCACTGTTCTGACTTTTTTCACTCACTGTTCTGACTTTTTTCACTCACTGTTCTGACTTTTTCACTCACTGTTCTGACTTTTTTCACTCACTGTTCTGACTTTTTTCACTCACTGTTCTGACTTTTTCACTCACTGTTCTGACTTTTTTCACTCACTGTTCTGACTTTTTCACTCACTGTTCTGACTATTTTCACTCACTGTTCTGACTATTTTCACTCACTGTTCTGACTATTTTCACTCACTGTTCTGACTTTTTTCACTCACTGTTCTGACTTTTTTCACTCACTGTTCTGACTTTTTTCACTCACTGTTCTGACTTTTTTCACTCACTGTTCTGACTTTTTTCACTCACTGTTCTGACTTTTTTCACTCACTGTTCTGACTTTTTTCACTCACTGTTCTGACTTTTTTCACTCACTGTTCTGACTTTTTTCACTCACTGTTCTGACTTTTTTCACTCACTGTTCTGACTTTTTTCACTCACTGTTCTGACTTTTTTCACTCACTGTTCTGACTTTTTTCACTCACTGTTCTGACTTTTTTCACTCACTGTTCTGACTTTTTCACTCACTGTTCTGACTTTTTTCACTCACTGTTCTGACTTTTTTCACTCACTGTTCTGACTATTTTCACTCACTGTTCTGACTTTTTTCACTCACTGTTCTGACTTTTTCACTCACTGTTCTGACTTTTTCACTCACTGTTCTGACTATTTTCACTCACTGTTCTGACTTTTTCACTCACTGTTCTGACTTTTTCACTCACTGTTCTGACTTTTTTCACTCACTGTTCTGACTTTTTTCACTCACTGTTCTGACTTTTTCACTCACTATTCTGACTTTTTTCACTCACTATTCTGACTTTTTCACTTCACTATTATGACTATTTTCACTCACTATTCTGACTATTTTCACTCACTATTCTGACTATTTTCACTCACTATTCTGACTATTTTCATTCACTATTCTGACTATTTTCACTCACTGTTCTGACTATTTTCACTCACTGTTCCTACTATTTTCATCACTCACTGTTCTGACTTTTTTCACTCACTGTTCTAATTTTCACTCACTATTCTGACTATTTTCACTCACTATTCTGACTATTTTCACTCACTGTTCTGACTTCTTCACTCACTATTCTGAACTTTCTTCACTCACTATTCTGACAATTTTCACTTGCAATTCTGACTTTTTTCCTCACAATTGGGAACATTATATCGCAATTTGACTTTTTTTCTCTTGCAATTTTGACTTTTTTCGCTTCGCAATCTAACTTTTGTTCTCACAATTGTGTGATATAAACTCGCCGTAGTGAGCGATAGAAGTCGGAATTGTGTAATTTAAAGTTGCACTTGTGTGCAAATAAAGTCAGAATCTGTAAGATACAAAGTTTTAATTACCTATTTATTTTATTCAGTGGCAGAAACAAGCTTCCAAAAATGTCATAAAGACTTCTGGATCAGTTTGGCCAGTAATCAAAAAACAACCAAAACACCCAACCTACTAAAATCCACTTGGTAACCGTATAACAATTCCTACCTTTGTGAAAATTAAATATACTTTAGCACACTTTTTAAAAAGAGCACTTATTGAGGAAATAACACACTTAAAGAATCCACATGCTGGCATGACAACAGTGATTTTTGCCTCAGGCAAGTACCACTTAGGTACACCACCACTTTCTTCAGAATGTAAAAATGTAGTTGTAAATAATATTCTTTATACATGGAGAGGGGGAGTGACAGGGTAAGGTTATTCATGAGTGCAAACCAAAAGTGAGAGAGGAAAGAGACGAGACAATAACCACATGCAGTGACTAGTTCACATCAGGTAAAAAAAAGAAAAAGAAAAAAAGACAAACAGCTTGACTGCACTGGCCTTTGAGTCAGTCAAATCCATTAGTTTAAACCTTTTCAAAAGCAAACATAAACATGCTTTCACACACCGTAAAGTTTATTCACTGCTAGGCCCTGAATGTGTCAGAGTCCAGATTGTCACCTTGCAGGTGTAAAATTGTTTACAAAAAAACAAAGAGCTGAGGAAATATAGACAGTTTTTTCAGTCTGTGAGGAGATATTATTCCAAGAGCCCGTTTAGGTATGTGTTAATGTTGGTCAGCTGAGACATTTTGCCAATTCAAATCCTCTTAAAAAGATTTTTAAAGGGGTCATATAATGCCATTTTCATAGAAGTTAATTTGATTCTTTGGGATCTAAATTAAAAGTTTGTAATATACTTTAAAGGGATACTCCACCATTTTTTTCATATTTAACTATGTTATTCCCTTAACTAAGACGAGTTGATGCATACCTCTCTGTCTCAGTGCCGTGCACTCAATCTCTCTGGCACGCAAGACACTTTGATCGCACTTAACCAGCAAGTGATTGGGAGCACTTCAACTCGGCTCATGTATATCTATGGACTTGGCGCAGTAATATTATCACTCGATGAAAAGTCCTTTCCCTGGAGTGATGATGTTACTGCATCAAGTCCATAGATATATATGCGCCGGTCGAAGTGCTCCAAGCACTTGTTGTGGTATTCCGCCATACAATGTAGTTATCCACTTTACACCATGGGCGTAGGAGCCAGACATGTGTCCCCCCACATTTCAAAATCTAAGTTTTGTCCCCCCCACTATTTCCCAATGTAAGATTTTGCCTGCCTATCTCTGCCAATTTTTGAGTCTCCCAATTAATCCATTCTGCAACTTTTAAATACATAATAAAATTTTTTAAAACGGACGTATTCTTCAGCTGCTGTCAGTCGACCATGATCGTGGCATCGGGCACCGCTCGCTCATGCCGCATCTAGGTGACACAGATAATGACGTGGCATCGGCATCAATATATTCCTGGGATATCTGTCAGTTGCACGGGATGTGGAAGCACGCAAAAGTTCCAAAAATGTACAAAAGTGCCCTGGCCTTGAATGACAAGGTAAGTAAAATAAGACTAAACCAAATTAAATAACCAAGACTTGGTATTGTTCTCAGGAGATGTTTGAGCATTTTACTTCAGACACCGGATTATCAGCAACTGCCAAGAGAACTGCTAGCTGGCTACTCAAAATAAACTTGCAATCTATTCAGTCAGCATATTTGTGTTTGTGTGAAAAACTTGAAATATAATTGCTAGACCTACATTTAGCTACCAAGCAACCTTTCCACAAGGGATAGATTGATTTTATTTTTCAGTATTTTATAGTTAATGGAAATCAAATCAACCATTTATTTGAGTTAATCAGTACATGACTGATTAATAGTAAGGTAAATGCTAAATGCCCTATACATGTTGATACTACAACAATGCAAAGTATATGCTCTTAACCTTGCAATTTTTCACACATCATGTATGACTCAATTTCTCTATTTCTTTGCACAAAACTCTCCAGAAAGGATAATTTAATGGCTTATTTTTCAAAATATTGAAAATATTTTCAGCACTCTGTTTCAGTGCATATGAATTTAAATGATAATGAGCTTTACGCATTAGCATAACCCGTTGTTCATTATAAACGTGGGATTATGAATTAAATTGCAAATGTCGTACATGGAAAATATGCCATAATGTACCCTGAGTGCAGTGTTGGGTAGTAGTTAACTACAAATAGCGTAGCTACTAAATTAACTACATTTTTCAGTAGCTTGGCAGTAGCTCAGTTGCTTTTTAAACAGTGTAGCTTTTCCAGTAGCTAACTACTTTTGCAGCAAGTAGCGGTGTAGCGCGAGCAAAAGCCTGCTCGAATTAGCGCAATGGAAATAGGAAGGATATTCTTCTTGTTAGATTACAAACTCATTTTTTTTTTGCCATTACCACCACCTGTTGTTTCATCACACATCTTGCGGCTAACGGTTCACTGACGTACAGAAGTGGGTTGACGCACCCATATTATGATTATATAGCAAGACGTGATGGCAGATTTGGAGGATGGAGAAACAACTAACGTTAATTACCCATGGCCTTATTTGTCCAAGTTCAATCAGTATTTTTGAGAATATGTTCTACATGCAATTTACGTTGGATGTATATTTCGTTCTTGCAATGTTGTAGGCTTTTTGCTGCACTTTTGACAAACAGTCAGAGATATTTTAGTGTTGTGTGTAATAAAACAATACTCTTTGAAATCTTAATTGCATTGCCTTGTTTTAAACACTACAATTTTTTACTTAAAACATTCCTCAGACACTTATTCAGTTATTTATAATATACGTCGTTCAAGAAGCAAAAGTAGTTTCAATGTAGCTAGCTACTTTTTGATTGTGACTTGTAGTGTAGCTAACTACTTTTCTAAACGGGTAGCTGACTGTAGTTAAACTACTTTAACTTACGAGTAGCTTGTAGCTTGTCAAACTACAGTTTCAGAGTAGCTTCCCCAACACTGCCTGAGTGTAAACCTTAGCCGCATCCATCGTGAAGCGTGCAGACGATTTGCAAAGATTAATATAAAGGTGTACAATTTTACACTCACTACTTCTGGAGGTGCAGCGGAGACATGAATAGTTGGTAGCGATTCTTTTTCAGGAGCAGATTCTTAGCATAACCGGCTTATACTGACCCTCGTTTATAAAGCAGTCTGGTAAAAAAAAAGATTTGCGCAAACATGAAAGCATTGACGTTGATTGTGGGGAATATTCCCTTCGAAAAACAACAACTCAGGCCTGCGTCTTTAGCGTTTTGGATTTAGGAACATCAGAATGACTGTGTTCGTTATTACACCCAAGAACAGAACACCACAGTCTCTTACGCCGCCTTCACACTGGCAGTTGAAATCAGCTCCGTAATACGCAATACGTTCCCAACGGACGTCGTACTACACAGTGAAAAGCGTCGGACGTGGGTAGAACAAAAGAGAGAAAGGTTGATTCTGTCAGTTCTGTATGATCTCTCTGATGAGGGTTATATTAGACATATTAATAGGAAGGCTGCTGACATGTCAGGTCGACTACAAACTGTGATATGGTGATCAATATTTTAATGTCTGCCTACAATTTAATTGTATTAACTGCCCCTTAAAAACGTTAGAAAGTCATGAAAATAAAAAAAATGACATGACAACTTCTCGTTACAAAATCATTATTTATTTTATTAAACGTTAATAATTCAGGTTTGTTTATCAGTACCATAGCAACGCTCAACTTCCGCTGGAATTTTCGAATAGGAACCATCCGTAGCTTTTCGCAAGAGTTAAAATTTTTGAAGGCATCCGGATGACCAACGGACGCGATTTTCTTCGCACCGCACTCGGTCGGACCCATTTCGGACCCATTCGCAAGCGATCTGCGAATCTCCATAGGAAATGAATGACTTCCGGTCGTTTCGTAGCCGCATCGGAGCTGATTTCAACTGCCAGTGTGAAGGCGGCGTTAGACACCATTCTTCTCCAATGCATCAATAATCATGGACTATGATGACAGCTCGCTCAGGGCAAGTCTGTGTTGAAAGCGCTGCTGTCAATCAACAATCGTGGGAGGGGCTTCTGACCGTGTGACGTCACATGGTTGAACGGCTCAATTTGAGACTGGGAAGAGATGAAAACAAAAACACTATCTATCTGTCTATCTATATACATATATATATATATATATATATATATACACACACACTCACCGGCCACTTTATTAGGGTACCCATGCTAGTAACGGGTTGGACACCCTTTTGCCTTCAGAACAGCCTCAATTCTTCGTGGAATAGATTCAACAAGGTGCTGGAAGCATTCCTCAGGGAGTTTGGTCCATATTGACATGATGGCATCACACAGTTGCCGCAGATTTGTCGGCTGCACATCCATGATGCGAATCTCCGTTCCACCACATCCCAAAGATGCTCTATTGGATTGAGATCTGGTGACTGTGGAGGCCATTTGAGTACAGCGAACTCATTGTCATGTTCAAGAAACCAGTCTGAGATGATTCCAGCTTTATGACATGGCGCATTATCCTGCTGAAAGTAGCCATCAGAAGTTGGGTACATTGTGGTCATAAAGGGATGGACATGGTCAGCAACAATACTCAGGTAGGCTGTGGCGTTGCAACGATGCTCAATTGGTACCAAGGGGCCCAAAGAGTGCCAAGAAAATATTCCCCACACCATGACACCACCACCACCAGCCTGAACCGTTGATACAAGGCAGGATGGATCCATGCTTTCATGTTGTAGACGCCAAATTCTGACCCTACCATCCGAATGTCACAGCAGAAATCGAGACTCATCAGACCAGGCAACGTTTTTCCAATCTTCTATTGTCCAATTTCGATGAGCTTGTGCAAATTGTAGCCTCAGTTTCCTGTTCTTAGCTGAAAGGAGTGGCACCCGGTGTGGTCTTCTGCTGCTGTAGCCCATCTGCCTCAAAGTTCGACGTACTGTGCGTTCAGAGATGCTCTTCTGCCCACCTTGGTTGTAACGGGTGGTTATTTGAGTCACTGTTGCCCTTCTATCAGCTCGAACCAGTCTGGCCATTCTCCTCTGACCTCTGGCATCAACAAGGCATTTCCGCCCACAGAACTGCCACTCACTGGATGATTTTTCTTTTCGGACCATTCTCTGTAAACCCTAGAGATGGTTGTGCGTGAAAATCCCAGTAGATTAGCAGTTTCTGAAATACTCAGACCAGCCCTTCTGGCACCAACAATCATGCCACGTTCAAAGTCACTCAAATCACCTTTCTTCCCCATACTGATGCTCGGTTTGAACTGCAGGAGATTGTCTTGACCATGTCTACATGCCTAAATGCACTGAGTTGCCGCCATGTGATTGGCTGCTTAGAAATTAAGTGTTAACGAGCAGTTGGACAGGTGTACCTAATAAAGTGGCCAGTGAGTGTATATATATATATATTCTATAAATGTCAGATTATTCGTGTTTTAATTTATGCAAGTATTTTTTCATTGAAGGACACAGGATACTTATGGTCTAAATCGCTAAAGGTGACTTGTCTTAAAGGGACTCCTATAAGCATAAAGTGGAATTTGTTAAATGTGTATTGGCAACTGTCACAGGATCGTCACTGAGGTTTTGTTGTCTGAGCCCTCTGAGCCATAATCTGGACCTTCTCATAGACAGCTAAGGTGCCGAACACAGCTTAAAACGCTCAAGGAATTTGCTAAAGACTGTCACAACAATTGTAGGTCAGACAAGAGGAAGATTCTTGTCACAAAGCTCCTTTGTCACGGGACAACAACAGCTCAGTGTATGGAGAATAACAATGGCACCAGTAGAGCAAGTGACACCAAACTTCTAATGTGAGTGTAGGAAGCCTCTCTTTAAAGCCAACAGTCTACTGTACCATCGCACCCATACCGTAGGCAACATTCAGCGCATGATCAAATGGGTTCATCTGAGAGAAGAAGCTACGGATCGCGTCTCTAGCGCTGCTTTAGGATGAATACATCTGATCCCTCCAGGGGAAAGAGGTTTGTTGTTCCCAGGCTCGTGCTCTCACCACGTCTCCTCTGGGTATGCCTGTGGAGTTGAAAGATGCTCATGTATGCAAACATCAAGCTGCGCGGTGAATGCCAAAACACTGAAATGCATGATTATACATTGTATAAATTTTTTACATAGCATGCAGTTGAGAATGCACAAACCCCTGACTATCAATTATCTTGCGATGTGAGGAGGAAGGAAGCAGAAGAGGACAACTTAACTTTAATATTATAAATTAACTTTCTTATGAACAAAAAATAATAATGCATGGCTAGATATTAAAGTTAGTCAAAAAGAAAGGTGTAAATAGGTATTTACCAGTAGTGGACTAAACCTTGACCCCATTGACCTCAACTGTATATAGCATTACCTTGTGAAAAAGAAGTACACTTGTATACAAGTGTACTAGAACACTGCACAAAAAGAGCATTTATTACAGAATTAATATTCCATTAAATATTATTAAGTAATACTTTGACAACTGCATGTGAACCATTAAATGCGAATTTATTTGAGTTAAAATTTATATTGAATGCATTAAGCTGAACGCTTTTTTTCTACCCACTTACTGCAAGCAGGACTTAAGTACATCCTTTTATGTAATTTAAGTGTACTGACAAGCTTTTATGGTAAAATAAAATATTTAAAAATATTTTAATTATTTTTAATTAATGATATTTCAGTACATTTAAAATATATTCAAAAATAAGTGTACTTTTAAGAACGGCAAAATATTATTAACACAATGATATTTAAAATGTACTTAAAAGCAAAACCTTTTAAATGTGACCATTACAAATCATACTTTTTACAAGTGTTCCTAAGTGTGTTAAGAGACATAGCTCTTATAAAGTACACTTAAGTGGCCTTTTATTTCATTAATATTAATATCTCCATGTACGTTTTTCTAAAGATTAAAAGCATGGTTTGTTCACAGAGTTTTTGCACTTTATAACTCCTTTTTAAAGCATGTGAGCATCATGGGGGCATGTTCGTTATTGTCATTGCTGGTATATTGTGTGCGTGTGCGTGCATGTGCACGTGTATGTTTATGTGTACGTGTACGTGTTTTTCCATTCCGGTGGGGACAAGGAAACAGCATAAAAATCATACAGAATGAGTTTTTTTGAAAATGTAAAAATGAAAAAGTTTTGTGTGATAGAGGTAGGGTTAGTGTATGGGGAGAGAATATACAGTTTGTACAGAATAAAAAACACTACGTCTATGGAGAGTGCCCACAAAGACAGTCAACCAGACGCTGTGTGTGTGTGTGTGTGTGTGGGAGTCTCTCGTAACAGCCTCTCGTCTCACCTCCAGCAGCAGACGGGACTGTGCATGCAGCTCTATTGAGAACAGCCTGAGGCCAGAGAACATCCACTGCACTGAAATACACTCGACACACACTGGAGAATTTCCCACAGTACTTTAATCAAACCAGCATCTAATCCATTCAGTTTCCTTATATATTTGAGCATATCTGCAGTAGGCCCACTCGAATGTCCATTTGTGTTTTCATTTGAATATTTCGATCTAGTTTGCGCTGGGGAGATGAAAAGTTTTAATATTTTATGTGTTACTATTGTATTTCTCAATAAAGGAATACCTAATAACACAAACATCATCAGACAAAATTTGGCTTTGAAATTTGCATTTGCTTTAATTTTGATCATTTTCATTTGATCCATTGTGATGAAAGTCTTGGACATCAAAGAAGCACAAAGTGAATAATATAATCACATAATCAAAAGCAATGCAGTCAATGTTAAAACAGTTTTAAAGGTAAAGTATGTCTTTGTATGTCTTTTCAAATTTTCTTATATTGCTTATTTTAATTTGGCGTGATGATAGGCATGCCATTGGATAAGGTGTCCTTATGCATATAACAATGTAATATCAATTAATATAATATAATCAAGATGTTTATCAAACAAAACAAGCATTAAATATGCCAAAACAACTACAAATGATGTTTCTTTTTTAATTCACTCCTTCAATAATTGTTTATGGAAGGTCTGGAAGAACTTGAATACAGTAGCTTAATTTTAAAGGATTTTAAAGGTTAAAGGTGTATGACACGGCAATTCGTATTTCCATTTTCAGCGTGCTATCAACACGCACAATCGATTTTCAGCGTGTTTATGAAACGCCGTTGACTTAACATTATTACTGTTTAACTATATATGACCTACCTTATACGTATAACTATACCTTAATGTATAACTATATGACCTACCTTAACCTCGTCCCTAAACCTACCCGTCACTGGGGTTAATAGCATTTATGAGTGTTCCCCTACCATCCTAGGAAAAAAAAAATATCGCTCCCCAGATGTAGATCTACATTTTGCTTCGTTTCGCTTGGACATTTAACAGTGTGTACAGACACGCAGAATCACTCGGAGATTAATGGCATAGACATACACGCATACACGCGGATAGCTCAAAATGCGTAGAGATAACACGCCACTTGACTTGAAAGCAGCGTGTATGTTTACACAAAAGTCATGATGCCATGTTGGCCAGCCAATTGTTATGCAAAAGAATTCAGGATGACACCAGACCTTAAAGCAAAATTATCTAGTTTATTAATATAACACAAATGATTAATTTGACAGATTTTATTACCTTAAGATGGCTCGCAGTAACCGCTTGAGCGGTTTGTTATCTGTTGTCATGGAATAGCAGAGTGCTAGATGGCACAAGTGAAGAAGCAGAATTGAGTATTGCAGGGAGACGCAAATGGCGGGATTTTATTTTTATTATTAACATTGATACTGTCTACACTGGATGAGGTGCGAACACCACAAAATATTAGCTTCTGACTGCATGAAGCCGAATCTAGTTAAGACACCACCAGAGATGTATAAAGTACTAGAAACCCGGACTTGAGTAAAAGTACAAGTGCTCTATTAAAAAAAGTGACGAGTAGAAGTTGAAGTGCTCTTTAAGCACCACACTTAAGTAGAAGTACTAAAGTATTCACCATTTTTGTACTTAAGTATTACAAGTAGTTTATTTTAAAATTCACTACTTAAGTACTAAAAGTAAAAGTACAAGTATTGTGTCATGTAATTATTAAAGTGTAACTAAACCCCTGGTCAAAGCCTGACTCCACCCACTGGCAAAATTTGAAAAATGCTAAAAAAGTGGGCAGACCCCAGCGGAGACAGAGGGGACGAGCCAAGGGCGGGGCTGAGCGGGGAGCGTGCACATGAGACCCGCAGTGACGGATTAATTGACAGCTGTAGTGGTGGGAAGTTCGGATCATGTTACTGACTCGGATCTTTGAGTCTCGTTCAGCAAAATGAACAAATCTTTTATCGAATCATTTCGTTCATTTCATCATTATATAATTAAAATGTCATGTTAAATATTCCAAAACATCTAGTAGGCTACTTACGAAAATCTTGATTACATTTACCGGATGGTCGAGTTTGTCTTGGTGTAACTTCCTTCCGGAATTGACGCGGATCACTCGCGGCTCGCAGAAAAAATAGACTAGACGCCGAAACTGGCGCTTCACGGCGCGGGCCGGCTGCGCCTCGCCACGGCGCTCCGCGTCTGGTGTGAACGACACCATAGGTTAACATGGGCGCCGAAAGGAAGCGGCCGTGCGATATAGCACAGCAGTACCGGAAAGAATAAAGATTAGTTCATCTCTCGAGTTCTCAAGTTCGGCCGGGTCCGAGTCTTTCGTTCTTCCTGCCAGTCCCATATAGTCTATGCTGTCAGCACCGGAAAGAGAAATGATTAGTCCATCTTTTGAGTTCGGGTTCTCATGATGCTACCCTGATCGTTTTCAATACTCATAAATCCAACTCCTGACTCGCTACAGTAGTTTTGTACGGAACCAGATGCTTTTATACCAGGGGCTGCCAAGGGCGTGGTGAGCTCGCACCAAGGGCGTGACAGAGTAGTGTCAGAGAGTTCGCTACGTCAGAGAGTACCCCTGCTGCAGGAGCTTTCCGTTTAACCTGAAGAGGGCAGCACTCAGACGTTTTTACACCATATATTTGAAAATTAAAAGACTTTATTACCAACTGTCAAAAAATGTACTCGAATCAATGAACAGCATTTATGAAGCTCCATTCTAACAGATCATTAACTAAAAAAAGTTGGTTAAGTGTTTAGTTACTCTTTAAAGAAAGCAGTCAAAAGTTTGAACTAGCAATCAAATAAGGCGCTTTGGCGGGATACAAATTTGCTTTGGTGGCCGCCAAAAAATGTCATTGCAGGACAACCCCTGCATTACTGTATTTGTCAATGTGTGTGTCAATCAATACCATTACCCTATAAAACTGGCGTGTGATTTAGGCAGCATGAAAGCTAACTTGCAACGAATGATTCATAAAATTTTTATAATTGTAACGAGTAACTAGCAGAACATTAAAAAATATCGAAGTAAAAGTATTAAATTCATCGAAAATATCTACTGAAGTAAAAGTAGAAGTATGAGAAAACAACAATACTCTAGTAGAGTACAGATACAGCATTTTAGTACTTAAGTACAGTACTTAAGTAGTTCTACTTTGTTACTACACATCTCTGGACACCACTTACGGTGCGTGTCCACTACAGCGACAGAACTCTGCTCTGTGCCGTTGATAAACGCTATACCCCCTCTGCTTTGGGGTGTAGCGAGTCTGTTTAAGATGTTTTTATTAACTTTTTGTAAACCCAGCCAGTGTAATCACAATGAAAGCATCTAAACTGCAATATTTAAAGGGATTCGTTCATCCAAAAATGAAAAGTCTGTCATTAATTACTCACCCTCATGTCGTTCCAAACCCGTAAGACTTTCACTCGTATTCTGAACACAAATGAAGATATTTTTGATGAAATTGGAGGGATTTTTGTCCCTCCATTGGCAGATACAACTATCACTCTGATGCTTCATAAAGTTCATAAAGAGATTGTAAAACAAATTTTGTTTTGATTGGAAACGAAATTTGAGCCATTTAGTCCATGTTTTCTTAAGAGACTTGAGCACTTTAAATGATGAACAGATTTAATTCAGGCTTTTAATCACATAAACATTGATCAGCGAACATAAACAGAAGCTCAACCGAACCTGCTTGACTTGAGAGAACAAACCTGTGAATGAACCTCATTGGTTCTTGCTGAAACTTAAATCGTGATGCGTAACACGAGAATGAACCTCATTGGTTCTTGCTGAAGCTTGAAACGTGATGCGTAACACAAGAATGAACCTCATTGGTTCTTGCTGAAGCTCAAATGTGATGCGTAACTCGAGAATGAACCTCATTGGTTCTTGCTGAAGCTCAAAAGTTATGTGCAACACAAGAATGAACCTCATTGGTTCTTGTTGAAGCTCAAAAGTTGTGTGTAACACGAGAATGAACCTCATTGGTTCTTGCTGAAGCTCAAACGTGATGCGTAACACGAGAATGAACCTCATTGGTTCTTGCTGAAGCTCGAACGTGCTGCGTAACACAAGAATGAACCTCATTGGTTCTTGTTGAAGCTCAAACATGCTGCGTAACACGAGAATGAACCTCATTGGTTCTTGCTGAAGCTCAAAAGTTATGTGTAACACGAGAATGAACCTCATTGGTTCTTGCTGAAGCTCAAAAGTTATGTGTAACACAAGAATGAACCTCATTGGTTCTTGTTGAAGCTTCGAACATGCTGCGTAACACGAGAATGAACCTCATTGGTTCTTGCTGAAGCTCAAACGTGATGCGTAACACGAGAATGAACCTCATTGGTTCTTGCTGAAGCTCAGAACGTGATGCGTAACCCATTGGTTCACGAACCTCATTGGAACCCACGAACATGAACCTCATTGGTTCTTGCATGTCAGAGAGAACATGCTTGAGCTTCCGTTTACCACAACTGATATGTGCGTTGATGAATGTTTATATGTGATTGAAAGCCAAAATTCAATCAGTTCATCATATAAAGTGGTCAAGTCACTTAAGAAAACTTGGACTAAACTGCTCAATTCATATGGATTAGTTTTACGATCTTTTTATGAACTTTTAGAAGCATCGAAGTGGTAGTTGGAGGGACAGAAAGCTCTTAGATTTCATCAAGAGTAGGTTGGATATAACAACTGCAAAGTGCCTAATATGTAAAGAATTTATGCACTAATTTTAGCTTAAACTCCATCACAACCTTCACATTTCGAAACGCTCAAGACAGACGTCACTACCTGAACCTCACAGCGATTAGTGGCCTTTACCGTGTTATTCTCTTGATATCTAAACTCTGGGTATTCTAGCTAATTCAAAAAATGGCACACTTCACCTTTAAAAAAAATCAATGCCTTCATCTATTTTATGTTACGGTGACACCAGCCATTAACTTCAAGTTAAGTAGACCACATGGAATGAAGAGGGAAATAAACGTCCATGAATTGTACATAACCGTGGGGTCTCAGACGTACAGGACACATCACTGCTAGAGACAAATGAGCCGTCCAGGTGGAGACAGAGTTACATGTCTTGTTAATTAATGTGCTCTGATTAGATCCATTAACGGCCACTGAGTAAACTAATCACCACGTAATGCATGGTGTCAGTTTTGCTTAACTGCCCATTTCGTATTCTTCCCCCGTACGTTGCAAATGTCATTATTTTTTAATAGACTCGTGAAAAATAATGTTGTGTCAGGAGTAAGGATTTTATTTTTGCTCATTGTAAGCATGTTTCACAGCCGATCGATTGTCACTGTCCATTACTGTGTGGACATGCAAGCGCACATGCAGATGAGTGGATCAGATGGCTCAGTGTCTCGACCTGACAAAGACAATGACGTCTGAGGAATGGAGATCAGATATTGAGCTTAACACAATGATGTGATGTATCTGGGTCGCATTTCTTTTTTGCCAGTTATGCAGTACTGCTGAGAACAGTGATTTTTTAATTGCTTATTAATGGAGTTGTATTTTTCTTTTAAAATGTGATGTCATACTGAATACTAAACGAGCAGTGTCTTAATTGATATGGAACCTTATAAGTGATCGATTTAGTATGTTCGTAGAAATAGAAACTGTGCATGCCACATACATTGTAGTGGAGCACATAAAAGATTTAAGTGACAATTTATGATTGAGCCACAGTATTCGCAATTTGAATACTACAGAAGTGTGTTGCTAAGCAAACAGTCAAGTAAATTAATAAACTTAAAATTAAGAATATTTCTCTCTTATGGTTATGTAAATGTAAAAAATTTACATTTATCATAGTATTTTTTCCTACTATGGAAGTCAATGGAGTCCATCAACTGTTTGGTTACCAACATTCTTCAAAATATCATCATTTGTGTTCAGCAGAAGAAAGAAATTCATACAGGTTTGAAACAACTTCAGTGTAAGTGGACCGTTGACAGAATTTTCATTCTGAAGTGAACTAATCCTTTAACTGCATCTTTATTTTAATTGTTTTTTTGTTGTTGTTTTTGAAGTATGGTTGAAGCGTGCTGCTTAGATGTGGAGAACAAATATACTTTCATGAAATTTCATGTCAATATAAATGTATTTGCACATTTGTTATGATGAAGGTGAAATTAAGATCATTTCAATGTACTAGAATGTTCATAAATGTACTTTAAAAATACATTTAGTTTAAAATGTAATATAGTCTCAGGTTTAAAAATAACACTACAGTTAAAATCATAATGAAGTATGTTATGTGTACTTCGGTATTTTAGTCAACACATCAAAATAAGTGTAGCCTACTTTAAAGCATGCTTTAATTTAATTTGACATCATTACAAAGTGCCGTTTTTAAAAGTGTACGTAAGTGTGTAAGAAACAGTCAGACTTCAAATTCACTTAAAAGGAGTAGTTGACTTCAAAAAACGTTTGCTGATAATTACTCACTCCCATGTCATTCCAAGACATCCATGTCTTTCTTTCTTCAGTCGAAAAGAAATTAAGGTTTTTGATGAAAACATTCCTACATTTTCTCCATATAATGCACTTAAATGGTTCAAGGTCCAAAATACACTTTCAGTACAAACTGTAAACTGTTCAAAGGGCTTTAAACGATTTCAGATGATGAATAATGGTCTTATCAAGCGAAATGATCACTCATTTGCTCTGTGCTGTGATGCGCGTTATGAATCTCCTGTTCAAAACTCGCTTTACATCAAAATGAATGAATCTTTTCCGGGTCAATTCGTTAGATGAATGAACCAAATGACCAAGGGGGTAATCCACTCGACCGGAAGTTGAAGCCTCAGCGGAGTTGCCACCTTGTAGCAAAACTTCACTTGCGTTAGCATTCCCATCGACTCCCACTTCATTTTGGCGTCACTTCCACAGCGAATAACTTTACATCTGAGGCGTTTGAAGACCCCATTGGTCCTTTATTTATTTCTAAAGAAAACACGACAATGTATAAATTGCTCCATTACCTTGTAGCTTATGTTATGGCCCCGTAGAAGTTTTAGTGGACGTAGAGAGATTACCTATGGACAGGAGAAGAAGCTTGCGCGCAATTTCGAGAGACGCGTGGAGGCAAAACATGATAACAAAATAATGAATCAGAGATACCTAGCAAAATTGTCTCCTTCTCCTAGCTCATGGACAGCTCCTACTCACACTCTCCGCCTCTTTCAAGTTCGGAAGGGAATGATTCAGATTTCTCTTGCCACAGCCACTAGAAGACAGACGGGCTGCTCTCGTACACATCTACGTCGTCAAGCTCTGTTTAAGTCTGCGCATCAGAGACGGTAGTGCTAAATATTTTTTTTAAAACCGGCAAAAACGGGGCTTCAGTCGTCTCAATGTAGTTCCAATGAGATCGCTCTGTCCACTTCTCTGATACTGTCTATGCAAATAACTTCGGAAAAAGATTTGTTCATTATGATAACGAGAAGTTGGAACAGGAGAGTCACGAACAACATTACAGAACAGAGCAAGGTGTGATACACGTCTTGTGACTCTCTGGTTCAAACTCGTTCAATCAATTAGTTTGTTTCGTCGTCAAATGAACCAAATGAGCTCGGAAAAAGATTAGTTAAATTTTGATAAATAGTTGAACAGGAAGAGTCACAAATAACATCAAAGAACAGAGTTAAGGCGACCATTTGAGCTTATAAAACTCTAAACTTGTTATTTATTTCATCAAATGAGCAATCTTTTCGCTTGATAAGACCATTCATCAGTTGTCTGGAAGTCGTCTTAAAGCCCTTTGAACAGTTTGCAGTTTCCACTGAAGTGTCTTTTGGACCTTGAACTGTGTTAGTTCCACTTGAAGTCCATTATATGGAGAAAATGTTGGAATGTTTATTCAAAAACCTTGATTTCTTTGCGTCTGAAGAAGACATGGCCATCTTGGATAGACATGGGGTGAGTAAATTATCAGCAAGCGTTTTTTTTTTTGTTTGTTTTTTTAAAAGTGACTACTCCTTTAAGTGGCCTTTTATTTTAATTCAATATAACTGTATATTAGGCAAGAAATAAACTAATATTGTAAGCCTTGAATGTGAGTGTCAAGTGCACATTAGGTATATCTTTATTAGGTATATCTTAAGGTATATCATTAGGTGTATGTACAAATATTAAAGTAGTTTTTTCTACATCCATTTTAACACAAAATACGATAAAAGTCGAGCAATTTTTGTATTTATAATCTGCATTTTGTTGTAGATTGCAGTGGATGTCTCTTCAATTGTGTGCGCGAAGGCATGTACAAATAACAGCCTGCAAGATTCGAATTTCTGTCAATGCCCCCTGGAGACAGTGACAACACACACAAACACACACACACACACACACACACACAAATAAAAATGGCACAACTCAAAAATAATGGGTTGCAGGCACTCAAAATTGTTTTCTGTAAATCAGTGGTAACATTAACAGGATACCTGATATCCAATTGCGAAGAAGTACGTTCAGGTAAATCACGTTACGAATTAATAACATTATGATGATTCATTCTAGTGAAACATACATCCTCTGTTAAACACAGCCTTTTGTAATTTGTCAGCATGAAACTTGCAGAATGGGATATCGCAGCCACCCCGCTATCACTTATCTTCAATATGACACGCAGAATACATCAAGAATATGGACACATGGCCCAGCGGAGACGATAGATGTTCAGGTCTGGTTCATCCATGGATACAGAACACATAATAGCCTCGAAAAAATAATGGCAGACTTCCCAGTTACCATATCTGTGATCAATTTTTTCTGTATTGCTATATCAGATTTGTATTTTATATATGCCTATAATCCCCTGGTGTATACTTTTGAATTGTAAAAATATGCCCTCAGCCACAACGTTGGCACCAAGTCCAATTGTCTGACTGCCTCACCTGAAGTAAATTGCGTAATAAATGGAGCCAGTCGGACAGTGCCTTTCCATCCCTCACTGACCTCAGATAAGCCATTCTCTTGATTTCTGAAGAATCGTGTGATCATGATTGTGACACTCAACAGCCAATGTAATCTCAAAATTTTATTTGTCTAGATGATTTGAAGCAAGGGAAGAGGTTCAGTGTTTTACATTGGTATAACAATCAGTCTATAAAGATAAAAGATATAAAATCACTTTTAGTATTAGCAGGTCAGCTGTTCTACACACATGCAGATTAAACCTAAATGAACATAAAGGATTAGCTGCATGATTCATCTGCAGTAGTTATAAAAGCTAAACCTCTGGCAACATTATGTGTGGCTGCCAGGGCATTGCTATGTAGTTGCTAAGCTGTTCTGAGTAGTAACACCTTGCTTTATATTTCTCTCATGACAACTCTCAGAGTGTTTGGCATGGTAATGGATATGCCAATATTGATATGTTTGGTCTTCGGCAGGATATCTGCTTGTTATTGTTATTACTGCTGCTGCTGTTATAGCTGCTACGGCAGAGTACACAGACTTGCTACTGCCAATACACACACACTGCTGCTGTGAGCACGTAAGATACACTGCTGCTGTATAATATAGCATACAGTACATGAATTAACCATAGCAGATCTATACAGGTGGAGGGTTTCTGAAAGCTCACTTCAAACTGCTAAAGCAAATTTCAGATTCATCAGAGATTTTCTTTCAACTGAAGCTGCTAAATCATATTTCTTTTCCATGATTTTATCCCACATAACATACTGTTTAATAAGCTGCTCCAATACTCACTCTACAACAATGAAACCATTAGAAACATTATACAAACACGCATTAAAAATATTGGATAAAAAACCATACCATTACCACCATTGTAGTATCCTGAGGAAATATCAGTTATTTACCTGGGACAATCTCATTAAATTCAAAAACATCTGTTTAATTTATAAAATCAGACATGGTTTAGCACCTCCTCCATTATGTGACCTCATACATTTTAGGTCTAGTAAGGTCAGGGTAACTAGAGGGGCAGTAAGGGAAGACTGTATCATCCCCCAGAGAAAAACAGCTTTTGGTCAGGCTGTCTTCTCCGTAAGAGCCGCTCAGCAATGGAACACAGTGCCTGAAAGCATTAGAGAGTCCTTCGTCATTCTTTTCTTTCAAAAAGAATGCAAGAAAATGGCTTATAGAGAACCAAACTTGCAGGCACTAATGCTTTCTGCAAGCATTTAATTGTATTATTATATTATTAGTATATTAATTACTTTACATAAACTGTTTTTCTTAACCATAATGCTTTGTATGTAATTTGATTATGTGATTTTATACCTGTGATTACTTTTAAGGCTGCCTTTTTTACACCTGGCTAGGGGACTACCGATGAAAATTAGCTTCTTTTAGCTTAACTTGGGATACATTTACATTGTCTATATGTTGATTAATGTACACTGTCCCCTTTTCAAATAAAAAGAAAATGAAAATGAAAAAAAAAAAATGCTGATCAGAGTATTTGAAGATTGAGCAGTGAGATCATTGGCTACTGACACACCAGGAACCAATCAGTCAATGATGTCATGCAAACCTATTACAGTGTGCGCCATCTAGAGTTTCATCACAGAACTTTGTATTCGTGAGGGTGTTCTGGGTGGTTGCAAGGACATTTCTTAAGGCCATTTGCACACACCGAGTGCGAAATTCGCATACAGGAATTTTCGGCACGTAAAAAAAAAATAATAATAATAATTCGTCCTCACGTCATGTCAATCACACTTGCACACCGCCTCCGAAACTTTCGTCCGTCATAAAAAAATTCAGGATCAGGGTTCGATTCTCTGCGTTTTTCGCATTCACAGCCAGGATTTTGAGAGATTTTTTGACAATTCAGAGCCGGCTGGAGCTTCGTTCCGCACATCATTGCACATATGCGCAGTGCTTTCAGTTACGGTTTTTAATTTGATCAAGTGTTTATGTTCTCTTCTCGATTGGATTATGAAAGAAAACCTCCCCTTTCAATCAGATTGAAATTTCGGATTGATTAAAAGGTGTGATTGAGCAGCCAATTCGAATAACTAATGTACTATTTGGATACAATGTATAACAGCCGCGCGCATGTGTGTGTGTCTCCATACCTTAGACATACTGCCAGTCTCTGTTCAGAATTGAATTGGTTCACGGAAATTGATGTTCTTGTTTTTAAAATATGGCTCCAGCATCAAACTTTTCCACTGACATTCTGAAGTAAATATTGAATCGCAACTCTCCTTGATAAGGAGGTGCTTCCTCTCGGCGCAATTTCAGAATTGGATGGACGCAAAAACGCAATACCTTCTCTTTTCAAGAGAGGGAAACAGAATCATCCTCACTGCTTGGCGAATTCATTTTGTATTTTTGCGTTTTTTTTTCTCAAAGGTTTAATAAATACGCAATCATGACTCAGTGTGCAAGGTTTCTGTGCGTGACGAATTTTTAGGCTGCGAACACGAAAAAACGCATATGAAAATTTCATACTCCGCGTGCAATGGCCTTAAGGGTGTGTTCACACTTAGGCCACGTCCACACGAAGCCAGTGCGTTCACTATCCAATATTTTTTTTTTCCTCATTCTAAAAGAAAATCCGTAAACACGGCTTTTACTCAAGAAATATCTGCGTATACACAAAACCACTGAAACGGACTAAAAACTGTGTAGTATATATGCCAGACCAGCGTGGGGCGCTGTAATTCTGCCACAGAGATACACTATACATGGAGAAGAAGACTTTGAGCATGCGCATAACCTTGTGCGCGGAATACGAACCAAGAAGAAGACAGACAGAAGATGCCGTGTGACGCAGCCAACATGTGATGTGATGACATCATCATTTCACCAAATATACGGATTGGCTGTAAACACGAAACCGCAAGGGTGTCGTTTTCAGATTTATCCACTTTGGGACCCAGTTTCAAAAAATAGCGGTTTCACTCTCCCAAAACGGCAGATCAGTGTGGACGAAACGCCAATACGATAATAAAATGTGTACGTATACAGCGAAATTTCGAACGGGCCCTTAGTTTGGTTTGTTTGCTACTGAACCAGAAATAAACAACAATGACAACAGCATTTAGTACTGGTCTGCTTAGCATTCACATTTGCATTTGTAACACCGAACCCAAGGGCATAAGGATCCACATTCACTACCTACGATTGGTTGCCTTTCATGATATAGAGATGGACCTTACCGAACATCCAAATCAATGCTGTGTTCTGGGCTAAATACGTTAGCTGTGTGTGCGTAGCCAGAGACAGATTAAAAAGTATCAATCTTCAATACAACTATATACCCGTAATAGAGATTAACACGGGAGTGGATTTTTCAAAACCTCTCCCATCCCACTCCCACATAAAAAAAAATCCTGTCCGTCCCCAATCCCAGAAGAATGACTCCTATTCCCTCCCCACTCCTATGTGGTGATTTTTGACCGAAATCTGTCAGTTACAGTCAAAAAAAAACTGTAAAAATGGGTGGTTTGAAGGACACTCAGCACTTGCAAGGTCTCTCGCTCGCTTTCCCTCTGCTGTGTGTGTGCTAGGCGGTTTAAAGCACAATACTCTGTCTCGCGTGCACGCTCGCTCTAAATTTGCGGGAGAATTAAAAAAATTTGCGCGTAACTACTCAATCATGAGTGGCTCAAAAGGTAGATATATAGAAAAATTTGACAGTCCTGGGGCCGTTTCCATTAAGTATGTAGTTCGCTGCTTTACGACCATAGTACCATGCATCGTTGGAGAAATGAACTAGCTAATCACGACTGTTCTCGAAACCCATTGTCGCAAATGTGTCGTTCTAAACCACGTTAGGTTCACACGTAGTGGAGTAATAACTACTTTTAATGAAACTATTTGAGATCCAATTAACGCTAGATTTGTTATATGAATTACAGACATGTCAGAGACTATTTCTAATTGTTCTCAGTTATTTTGCTTTTTTACCAGACTCAATATTTGGCTCGCTCTTACATAGTTACAGAGTTGGCGAGTCGCACATGCGCACTCCCGACTGCCATCTTTTCCTTTCCTGTCCCAATCCAGTGATACAAAGTTGTCCTGTGGGATTCCCCCAAAAAAAAAAAACCTCTAACCTGTAACAGCCAAAGATGGAGGTTGTATGCACATGCCTCATCCCTTCAGCTGGACAGCCAATCGTCTCCTTTTAACAGTCAAGCCGGGAAACATGTAAGCCTATGTCTGGTTCCACTGACACATGCACATACAGCTGTGGATGTTTGCGACAGTGGGAACGAGAACCCTTGCGCACATGCGTAGTGAACGTTAAAACCTGTCGGGAGAAAAGACCTTTTAGCAATTTTTATCATATTTTACTGTTTCTATACACGCAGTTTTTATGTCCGGATCACCAGTGAAAGTGCAGTTCTGCCTCTCTGCCCATTGCATTTAGATATGAGCCTGGTCTTGTAAGGCTAGATATGAACTCAGAATCAGTGAGAAATAAAGCTCAATTGTCAGAGAAAAAAGAAAGAAATGCGACTTTTTATCTTGCAATTCTGACAACACATAATTGAGAGTTTATATTTCAAAATTCTGACATATTTTCTCAGAATTGTGAGAATGAACTCACAATTTGAGTATCAGGCCAATTCTAAGGGGAAAAAAATAAACTTTTCCCCTCAGAATCAGTTGCCAAGGTTTGTGGTGCAGTGCAGGCAGAAGAAACGAAGAGGCAAATGCTCCAATTCAATTCTTTTACTTGAACTCAACAGGTACAGGTACATCACAGGTTCAGTACAGGTTCAGGGTCCAGGTTCACATAGGTTACAGGTACAGGTACAGTACAGGCAGAAACACTCGCCAAAACTAAGGGTAACATTGACAACGTGAACAGACAAAGAGCTGACTGAAACAGAGAGAACTAAATACAAGCAGGAATCAAACATTAATAGAGTGAAGACAGGTGATCAAATGAACATGGCAATCAACAGGTGGATGATTGCAGAGAGATAAGCTTCAGGAAGTGGAGACAAGAGGATCCTGGGAAGTGTAGTACAGATGACAAGACCAGACTGGTGCAGGCGGAGACTGTGACAAGTTTATATCTCACAATTGTTACTTTATATCTCGCAATTCTGACTTTATATCATGCATTTCTGACTTTATAACATGCAATTGTGACTTTATATCTTGCAATTCTGACTTTATATCTCGCAATTCTGACTTTATATTGTGCAATTTCTGACTTCATATCTCAGCATTATTCTGACTTTATATCTCACAATTCTGACTTTATATCTAACAGCAATTCTGACTTTATATCTCACATTCTACTTCTAGAGCGATTTCACTAGTATTCGCAATTCTGACTTATATATGCAATTCTGACTTTATATCTCGCAATTCTGACTTTATATCTTGCAATTCTGACTTATATCTTGCAATTCTGACTTTATATCTCACAATTCTGACTTTATATCTTGGCAATTCTGACTTTATATCTCGCAATTCTGACTTTATATCGCAATTCTGACTTTATATCTTCGCAATTCTAACTTTATATTCTCACAATTGCCTTAACTTTTACGGTCTGGCTATCTCACAATTCTGACTTTATATCTTTCATTCTGACTTTATATCTCACAATTCAACTTTATATCATCTCAGCAATTCTGACTTTATATTCACAATTTTGACTTTATATCTCACAATTCTGACTTTATATCTCGCAATTCTGACTTTATCTCACAATTCTGACTTTATATCACACAATTTTAACTTTATATCTCGCAATTCTGACTTTATATCTTACAATTCTGACTTTATATCTTACCAATTCTGACTTTATATCTATGCAATTCTGACTTTATATCTCACAATTCTGACTTTATATCTTACACAATTCTGACTTTATATCTGTCACAATTCTGACTTTATATCTCGCAATTCTGACTTTATATCTCACAATTCTGACTTTATATCTCACAATTCTCGACTTTATATCCACAATTCTGACTTTATATCGCACAATTCTGACTTATATCTCGCAATTCTGACTTTATATCCACAGTCTACTTATATCCGCAATTCTGACTTTATATCACGCAATTCTGACTTTATATCTCACAATTCTGACTTTATATCCGCAATTCTGACTTTATATCTCGCAATTCTGACTTTATATCTACACAATTCTGACTTTATATCTCACAATTCTAACTTTATATCTGGCAATTCTGACTTTATATCTCACAATTCTGACTTTATATCACACTAGATTGTGACTTTATATCTCGCAATTCTGACTTTATATCTACGCAATTCTGACTTTATATCACAGCAATTCTGACTTTATATCACACAATTCTTGACTTTATATCTCGCGAATTTCTGACTTTATATCAGCCAATTACTGACTTTATATCTTCGCAATTCTGACTTTATATCACGCATTCTGACTTCTATCTAGCAATTCTGAGCTTTATATACTCGCGATTCCTGACTTTATACATCCGCAATTCTGACTCTATATCTGCGCAATTACTGACTTTATATCACGCAATTCTGACTTTATATCTACAATTCTGACTTTATATCTCTAGTTCTGTACGTTTATATCTGCACAATTCTGACTTTATATCTCGCAAATTCTGACTTTATATCACACAATTCTGACTTTATATCACGCAATTCTGACTTTATATCACTGCAATTCTGACTTTATATCACGCAATTCTGACTTTATATCCTGCAATTCTGACTTTATATCATCGCACATTCTGACTTTATATCCTGCAATTCTGACTTTATATCTTGCAATTCTGACTTTATATCTTGCAATTCTGACTTATACTTGAATTCTGACTTATATCTTAATTACTAACTTTCTAGCACACAATTCTGACTTTATATCACACAATTCTGACTTTATATCACACAATTCTGACTTTATATCACACAATTCTGACTTTATATCACACAATTCTGACTTTATATCACACAATTCTGACTTTATATCACACAATTCTGACTTTATATCACGCAATTCTGACTTTATATCTCGCAATTCTGACTTTATATCACACCAATTCTGACTTTATATCACGCAATTCTGACTTTATATCATCGCAATTCTGACTTTATATCACACAATTCTGACTTTATATCACACAATTCTGACTTTATATACACACAATTCTGACTTTATATCACGCAATTCTGACTTTATATCTCGCAATTCTGACTTTATATCTCGCAATTCTGACTTTATATCAAGCAATTCTGACTTTATATCCACAATTCTGACTTTATATCTGCAATTCTGACTTTATATCACAATTCTGACTTTATATCACGCAATTCTCTTGACTTTATATCACGCAATTCTGACTTTATATCCAGCAATTCTGACTTTATATCAGCAATTCTGACTTTATATCCTCGCAATTCCTGACTTTATATCCTGCAATTCTGACTTTATATCGCTACAATTCTGACTTTATATCACGCAATTCTGACTTTATATCTTGCAATTCTGACTTTATATCATTGCAATTCTGACTTTATATCTGCAATTCTGACTTTATATCACGCAATTCTGACTTTATATCACGCAATTCTGACTTTATATCACGCAATTCTGACTTTATATCTCACAATTCTGACTTTATATCACGCACTTCTGACTTTATATCACGCAACTTCTGACTTTATATTGCGCAACTCTGACTTTATATCTCGCAATTCTGACTTTATATCTCGCAATTCTGACTTTATATCGCAATCTCTGACTTTATATCCACAATTCTGACTTTATATCCTGCAATTCTGACTTTATATCCTGCAATTCTGACTTTATATCTCGCATACTCTGTGACTTTATATTACGCAATTCTGACTTTATATCGCTAATTCTGACTTTATATCACACAATTCTGACTTTATATCTCGCTATTCTGACTTTATATCGCACAATTCTGACTTTATATCACGCAATTCTGACTTTATATCTCAGCAACTCTGACTTTATATCTCGCAATTCTGACTTTATATCTTCAATTCTGACTTTATATCTCGCAACTCTGACTTTATATCACAGCAATTCTCTGACTTTATATCACGCAATTCTGACTTTATATCGCACAATTCTGACTTTATATCACAGCAATTCTGACTTTATATCTCGCTATTCTGACTTTATATCTCGCAATTCTGACTTTATATCACAATTCTGACTTTATATCTCGACTATTCTGACTTTATATCTACGCAATTCTGACTTTATATCACGCAATTCTGACTTTATATCTCGCTATTCTTGACTTTATATCTCGCAATTCTGACTTTATATCTCGCAATTCTGACTTTATATCACACAATTCTGACTTTATATCATCGCTATTCTGACTTTATATCACACAATTCTGACTTTATATCTCGCTATTCTGACTTTATATCACGCAATTCTGACTTTATATCATGCAATTCTGACTTTATATCTTCGCTATTCTGACTTTATATCACGCTATTCTGACTTTATATCCAGCAATTCTGACTTTATATCACGCTATTCTGACTTTGTATCACGCAATTCTGACTTTATATCAACAATTCTGACTTTATATCTGCAATTCTGACTTTATATCTCGCAATTCTGACTTTATATCAAGCAATTCTGACTTCATATCTCGCAATTGTGAGAAAAAAAAATGCAATTGTGAGATAGAAGTCGCAATTACCTTTTTTAATTTCTATTCAGTGGTGGAAACAAGCTTCTATATGAATCCCTCTGTCACACAAACAAACGAAGATCTGCTGTGAGGAGACGCAGTTCTGATGCCTGTACTAAACTGTGATGTGCAAAATCGCGACTATGGTGAGAAAAACAGGTATGCTGGAGCATTGTCCTTTTAGGGTCATGTCCTGTTTTGGGTTCATGTCCACATCTTTGGTCCGTGTTGCTTTTATATTTCACACTTATTCAAATGAACCGCACTAACAGAACAATCACACCAGGGTTCGTTTTAATCCAAGTGGGAACAATTACAGTTTTCTGAGTGACTGCTACCACATTGCTATATGGTTGCTAGGATGTTATATTTGGTTGCTATGTGGTTCTTTACTGGCTCCAATTGAAAATCCTCCGATCCAAGGCTATATAATATACAAGTCTAAACATGACGAGATACCTTACTGAGTGCAAGTATTTTTTTCACCCGTTTATCATCTACCAGGTGAAAAATAAGTTCATATCTGTAACCAGGTATGAGCAAAGGTAATAGTTATGCTTGCCTAAGCATACATAACCTGTAATTCATACAGTGTGTCTATTCACTATGTATTTTAAACGAAACCTCCTAAACAGCTGTAAATATTTGGTACTTTCATGGCATTTCAGTGAGAGGTGTACATTTACTCAAATGCAAAAGCAGCAGGCTCTTTGGGTTTATCTACTGTATGATTCATTGTTTTACCTGTACAGAGTTCAGTGAGACACAAGAATGTGAACCCTACAGGGCTACAAGAGTGAAGCGTTGAGGGAGATGTTTTCTGCAGTGCATCTGTGAGATAAATACCTCCCTGGAACCAAAACGACTCGCTCTTGATTTATTTTGATTCCCTTTTTTCAAGGCAATCCAATAGACAACGCTCATAGCTAAGAGGGGTGTTGTGGATAAACAAAAGACGTGCCCTCTTTTATTAGCGAGACACAACAGCAGTCAATAAAGCTAAGATGTTTTGACTGGAGGACGGATCTTCATACACATGTTGTCTCAAAGCAGAAGCCTTTTATGTAGCTGTCAAAGGGGAACTGCACAATGCTACTGAGGGGATTACAGCATACAATGCTTGAAAACATGATAAATGCGACGTGTATATGCATTGTAGCCAATGCCCTTTCGTCTGTACATTATTCAAACTATTTTTGGGGGGTAAGTGGTAGAAGAAGGGGGACATTGGTCATATGTCCATAAAAATGGTAGTTTGGTCTTGATTTGAACGGCAGGTGACCTCCAGCTCATGGTATAAACACAACTTGTTCAAGACACAACAGAGACATAATGTTTTTCTAAAGTCAAAGGTTTATTTGTATGCTGCCCTTCTGTTTCACGTTCAACATAAACTAAAGATGACTGGCAGTCACTTCCAATGCTATGCTGTTTTCATCCATCAACTATTTTTTTTATTCCCCAGGTTAAAAGAACAAATCATAAATTAAACTGTTCTTGCTTCATTTGTTTTCTACTCCTGAAACTAAAAATAGAAAATTATATTATTTATTTGTTTTGGGTGGAAAAAAATAATAAATGTAGCCATTTTAAATTGTTAAAGCCAATATTAAATTGAAAAATCTAATAAACATTGTACATGGACCTTAATTAAATATTTGTGCAAGAACCTAACTTTTAGAAGACTCTATGAATTTATGCGTCATCATTGTACAATCTAAACAATGCTGGGTTGGACATACCCAAATGTGCAAGATATGGACAAACCCAAATGTTGGGTTAAAAATTTTAAACCAACTTCAGCTTTAACTTTCAACTGTCTTTTTTTAATTACATTTTTAACCCAACATTTGGGTTTGTCCATAGTTTACCCAAATTTGGGTTGAAATAACCCAGCATTTTTTAAGAGTGTAACCATTTATTGTGACAATTTATGTAAGAATGGTTATGCAAATTAGCAAAACAATTAGTCTCCACTGTTCATTTGTTATGTATAGTTTTTAAAACCATTTGTGAAATCATTCTGACGTAAATTGTCAATTTATGAAAAAAATGTTTTACTAACCATATACACAATCAGAAACTTCTGAAAGTTCGTATCGTATAGCACTGCATTGTCATTTGTTTCGTGCCATTTATACGCCAAAAACAGTTTTTGTGTATATGAGTACGCAGTTTTCGCAATGCATATGATATGCACTTTATGGTGTTTAATATGCACAAACTCCCACCCCCCTCCCCCTAAACCTACCACAGGGTTTTTCAGTGCATAGCATATGCACGCAAAAAAACATTTTGGCGTATAAATGCCACGAGAAATGACATTCGTGGTATGGATACGCATTGATTTAATGAAAGTAACGTCAAACTAACTTGTCATGTGAAGTAATAAGAATTTGTAAAATATGTTAACATCGTATGCATATTTATGTTTGATCAAAACTTATGACCTAGACATAACAATAAACCCCCCACCCCATCACCCCCAAACTTCTATTAAAACATCTATTTTTAAGTTGTATAGTTTTGTACACCCAAAATTGACAATTTTTACAAATATATTGCCTGTCTTGTACAAATTAGAATTGCATAAATAAGTTTTAGGACAACCAGAGAAAATGTACTTGGTGACAATGCCACATATGGACAAATGCTTTAATAAATTTAAGGTTGCATGCATGACACATACTGCACTGGTCAAATTAATGCTATTAAACTGTTAATATGAACTGCAAATAAGAATGTTAAATAGGGTTACAAATAAGCAAAGCTCATGATAAGTTGGGAACTTGTACATAATACTCTGTAGGCCTCTAATGTAAAGTAAAGTTTGGAAAAAAACAGGAGAAACTGCACCGCAATGTGTACACAGGTCCGCAAATGCATGATGCCGCTGGCCTATTCACCAGTTCCTCCATTGTTATTGTGCAGTAATTCCAAACACACCTGCAATCTTTTCCTTCCTGTATCACAATTCCCACAGTTCAACTCTTAAGAGTTTGAAAGGCTGGGCACAATGATGTAATTACTTTTCCAGGTTCCCAGGATGGCCTGAAAGGAAGGAAAACACAGCACCATGGCGAAAGAGGAAAGCCTTGCTCCAAGCCCTTAAAAGCAGAGAGTCTTGACGGAAAGGTTTCAGGATTACTTTTATGTATTATGTAATGTGGCACCATCTTAAAAACAACAAAATACCTTGTAAAGTAGACTTGGGTGTTTTTAAATCCGTTTCTGTCAGAAGTGCAACCAAGCAAGAAATCGCCAACAATACCAATGTGGTGGTTTAGTCTACCCCTTTAAATTTGTGATTGTGGTTTCCCAGACATGAAACCTATCATATGTCCAAACTCCCACTCCACTTCAAAAGCCAAAGCAAAGCATAAACAGGCCTTTAAAAGCAATCCCGAGATCTTGTAACTTCCTTTGTTTTACTGTAGTGGGTTTCCTGTAGTACTGTTATGTCAGTGGGAAAGTTTCCTAATATGTGTTATAGGAAGCCACAAAATGTTTGAGATTGCATTGCCAAGCACTTTTTTTTTGTTTTGACCTCACTTTGTCAAGAGCTGAGTGGTGACCAATGCTCTCAAGGCAAAAGTACTCTCATCTGAAGTTGACATGGTGAAGTATGTCAAATGGACTCTTTGTCTCCATTCCCTCAAGTGGACCTCTTAAAATGTCCGTCATTAGTATTCATCGCCCACCGATCTAACTGTGCTGAAATAGACCATGAAAATCCCACAGGGTTGATGGACTGCTAATGTAGGCCTCTAAGACCCGGTTAACTCACGAAACTACAGACATGTTAATTCAGAATCTCCAAAATATACTACAAATTTAACCATTTGGACCTTAATAAGGTGGTCTTAACTTGTATTAAATGCTGCTAGACTTGCGCAAACTGGTTATGTAGTAATAGACCAGCATGACCAGTGTAGCCACGCTTGGTAACAAGCAATGAAATGTCTATGTAAAATATACATAGAAATAAAAATATAAATGAAATGTAAAATATACCTTATTGTAAGCATACCGGTATCTACAAAATATATCAGTTGGGTATAATAACATCACAATTAAGAATATTATGAACAAAACACTAAAAGTAAAGTAGATTCAAATTACCTTATTTATGTATCTTTTGTCTGTGTGTGTTTCAGTGTCTGGTTTCATGAATCAATCACTGGAGAGTTCTCTGACAGTCAGCACATTAGTTGGAAAAGCATTAGCAATCAGAAACCATAATGAAGTCTGAAGCTCAACATTGTGCTTCTGCTGGAGCAATATAACTACATTTTTACATTTTCTAAAGAAAATGTGAGAAGTGTTTGTATGTGAGGAACTACTAAGCACTTTTCTAGGTGTTTGCTTGGTGATCTGGGTTGATACTGTTATTATAAAGTTGCTTGTGTGCTCTTCCGTTTCATGATACTTCCTATTATTATGATAGCTTATTGTTTTCCTATAGTGTATTTTTATCTTATCATCTGCTAGGTGAAAACTGACATTCTGATTGCTTCAAAAAAATTAGGGAATTCCTTTTCCTTAAGAGTTTTTTTTTTGTCTAATATTTCCTAAAAATTCAAAATTTTATTCCAAAAAAAAAAAAAAATTCTGTATTCATTTACTCATCACCATCATGTCGTTCCAAACTTCTATGACTTTCAGCTGTTTTTTTCCCTCCATATTATGGAATTCATGAAAGTTAATGTTATGAAAATTCCAAATGGTCTGAACTCCAAAAAGGACAATCTAAGGTGGCTTTTCCACTGGGCTCGTTTGCTGCGGTGCGAGCCCGAGCGCGTTTGTTCCCGGCGCCCCCGCAGCGTTGGTCTGGTTTCACACTCAACTTGATTCTCATCGAACCCCGGTGCGTTTGCGTGCATCTTACGTCATCGCAAACGTGCGCGGCGCATGATAGAAAGCAGAACGTGTGTAAATATTGTGTGTTTTTTTATTAATTTGCTGCTATTATGAGCAGTTGAGTGAACAATACAGGTTTACTGTGCGTGTGTCACATAAGGTGGACTTCTGCTGCTTGAAAACGGACTCTTTTGAGGAGACAGTGGATTTTCAAATGTGTTGCTCTGATTCACGCCCAATGCACGAATACACTGCAGGCTCACTCTCGCTTGTATCCGAGGTAAATCATCAACACTATCATCCCTTACAAGTGTTTTATTTAACTGAATACATCACAATAAGCTAAAACGCATGCGCAGGATACTTTACTTCCTGAACAAGTGCGCGCCCAAATCCGTGTTGCTTTCACATTCACGCGAACCGTGGTACGGTTCGGAAGCAACTGAACTCAGACCACCTCCTCCAGGTAGTCTCGGGTTCGGAACCCCAGTGCGCACCCGGGTCCCATGACAGCGTTCACATTAGCGATTTTTCATGCGAACCGTGCCCCGTTCCGAAATAAACTGCCAGTGTGAAAGCCCCCTAAGTGAAATGTATCTGGTTTTTGAATTGTAAACCTTGTATACTCAAATTAAATCCAAACTTTAATTAGTGTATGCACACACAGCCTACACCAGGGGTTTTTGTGTTCATATGAGCTTGCAATAATTACCAACAAGGAAAAACTTAATTTCAATTCTCCAATTTAGACATCCTTCTAACTATAAGTAACTTAAATTATTAGTAACTTAGGTCCGGTTTCACAGACAGCTGGGGCTAAGACTAAGCCAGGATTAGGCCTTCAATTAGGGCATTTAAGTAGCTTTTATAAACATGCCTTAAAAAGGATATTTTAAGATATGCAAGTGCTTTCAGTGAAAACAGCTAAATCATGCATTTTAGTCTGGGACTAGCTTAAGTCTTGTCTGTGAAACCTGAGGTTAGAGTATTGTTGGGTTAGGTTTAGTAGAATAAGTTGACGTAGGGGTATGTAAATGTAACACAGACTTTTTACATAGTCAGTCAGGATCAAGCAGGCTGTCTTTCCGCTCTTTTCTCTTGCTGCCAGAAGACGGTCTCTCGTAATTTGCGGAAAGTTTTGATCATATTTTGTGAAGATACTGGACAAAGAGTGTTTTGACTAGAGCCCGACCGATAAAGGATTTTGAAGGCCGATACGATACAAATATTTTTGGGTTTTAAAATTCAATATTCCGATATATCGGCCAATATTTTTTTTTTCAGAAACGCGCAACAAAACATTAACAGATTTCCCTAACATTAGTTATTTGTAGTTATTTACAAGTTTTAACTAAAATAATATAATAATGCATTTTAAAAAGTAACTTGTTTCTTTTATCGTCACAACAGAACAGACTGATGAGAGTTGCATTAGCTAGCTTTGTGGTTAGCTAGTCTATGATGAGCCATAATTTAGCAATGAATAATGTCATACTGCAAATTGTAAATTATACATTTTCATATAACAGGCCAAGGAGAGATGATATCTCATTGCTATAACTGTCAAGCGCTATTAAAGAAATACTTCATTCACATTGTCAAAAGTTAAAAGTACAGTCAGTCAACTACACTGTAACAACATAACGTAAATATTACTAGCTAATTCCGCTTCACTCTTGGCTTATTTAATAGCAGCAAAACTGGACATTATAGTCAAATTTTGTCATGCTTATTTGAGTTAAGAGAACTGATGGGGATATTCTTTTAATTGCTATTCAACTCACATTTGAGTTGACAACCTCACATTTGACGAAGTGATCACTGCACACTGTACAAACACACGGGCATTTTCCCATTCGGTCTTCTCCCGACCGCAGACGTAAGTTAGGTTTACAAGGCATTTTTTACCTGTGTTTTTCTGTCAATTTCTTGTATTTTCCCCCTTACGAACAACAACTTTTGGCATATCGATGAAAAACTCTTCGTGGTTTGATCCAATTTGAGTAGGGCTGCATCTAACGATTATTTTTGTTGTCGATTAATCTATCGATTATTTCTTCGATTAGTCGACTAATCTAACGATTATTGTTTCGATTAATCTAATGCATATTTTTTGGATTAGCTGATTTGGATTGGGAAAATTTCCAATAAATAATAAGTACAACTTCTACCATTAGTATATCAAACTTTTATTAATTCATTTTCTGAAAAATACATAGAAATGTACCAGTATAAAAAATAAAGTGTCATTATTAAAATGCAAGCAACACTTTAGTGCATCATGTAACATTAATTTCACATAAATTCTGCCAAACACAGCGCAAAAAATACATTAATATGAAGGCATTAAGTTGTTTAAAGGAGCAAAGTACAACATAAACAGTGCAAAATAGAAAGAGGTCTCAAAGAGGTCCTTTTTACTATAGTGGGAATATGATTTACTCAATTAACTTGTTCGAAATGCACTTGTGTTTTTTTATAAAAAAGTTCACATACACTAGATTACAGCCTAAGCTACTGTTAATATGTAAATATGACGTTATCGTTTGTTTTTAAAGATTCGAATTTCTCCCTTAATAATTCCTAAAAAGCTGATATCTGTTATCAATGAAACTGACTGCACAATGAATCTTTCATAATATCGATTTGCCAATGCAGAATTCAGCACTGAACAAAAAGTCTATTTTGAGCCGTGAGGAGATTCTATCTTAAATGCTTCCGATTGGCCAATGCATTCAAGAAATCAACACATATGTCTGTGATTGGCTACATTGTTAAACGCTGCAAACATGATATAAATAGATAGACTCCGGCCTGTAAATTGTTTTTATTTTGTTTTAGTGGTTCTTGTTGCTTTTGTGCAACAGATATGTGACAATTTACTAGTTTTGAGATGTTCAATTTATAGAATTCTATTTTGTGGGAGTCCCGCGAATAGTTTTATTCTCCCGCAAACAGCACACACACAAGTGCGTTAACGTTACTGTCTGCGCCCGCACTTGTCGGCCATCAGATACCGCGCCTCATTCTGTTGAGTTGGGTCCCGCGGAGTGCAGGTATTTAGTCTACATGTGCATACATAACTTTTAAAAACTAGCTATTTAAATGCACTGATTGAAAGCTTCGTTGACAGATTTAAGTTGAAGTTATAAATGAAAGTCCATTATTGTCGCCGAATGGGGCAATAAATTACATCTGCATTGTTAGCAATTATAATTATTACCTAGCATACAAGCTGTAATAGCGGAAAAAAGAAGGTATAACCGCAACAACTCCAAAATCTCACTGGAATAAAGCCTACCACTTGCCCAGCTGGCTCGTCGTTTTGAGTTCGCAGTCTCAGGATGTTTCTCGATGACAGGATGATGCTCGTTCATAGCAGTGGTACGTTACTGCTTTGCATAGGGAACAAAGCACCTTTCTGTTCGGCTGTAGTTTAAAGTATTCCCATATTTTGTATGATCGTGGTCTGGCTTTGTGATAATATGTGTGACTTTGTGTCATTTTCACCATGAGCTAGAGCAGAAGCTGCCATGACTCGATATTTAATTGTAAATAATGAATGTGACGCGTCGAACGCTTTCCATGCATGTCGACGTATTTTCATAGTCGACGTAATCGATGACGTCGACGCGTCGCAGCAGCCCTGAGATTTGCAGCAACCATAAATGACGCAAAACATAGGCATTTGAGTGTGTTATAGTGCTTTCTAATATAGAAATTCACTTCCTGCCCTCCATCTGCGTTTTCTGCCATGGCAACGCGTGACGTCACGTGAAAACAAGCTACAATATCGGCCTGCCAGATATATATCGGTCTGGCTCTAGTTTTGACACCATAAAAGTAAATTTTTTCAACATATATATTTTTTCGGTTTCTGAGTTGGGTGTATACGTTTCCAAATCTAACTTTATATTGCCTTAATCACTGTCTTGTTTTGATCAAACATAGCACCGTTTTTGAAACATGTCAGCAATTCCTATAGCGACTGTTAGATACTGGGTTAAAATATGCAATACACAGTGGGGTTAACTAAGCCGCCAAGTGTACAATGATAATCAAATGAAAACGGAGCCACACAATTTTTCAGGTTTGAGTATACATTTAACTTTGTTGGACTTTCACAAACAATGTTTGAATTTAAAATGTTTAGTGTAAAATTTAGAGTACTATGAATGATAACTTGTTTGTTTATTAAAGCCACACTGTGGAACTCTTCAACCTAATATATTGCCAAAACCAATTGAGAAAGGTACAATACACTTTTTAAGGTTTTATAGTGTATTGTTTAACACCATGCAGGCAAAACGAGCAAAATGTTAATATTTATGAGTATTATATCAGATAAATGCGACTAAAATCTTAATTATTAAGACAGTGGAATGCAATAGAGTTGAAACATAATGCTGCGATATTAATATTCATAAATTGTGATGCGTACAAATGTGTACGTCGGTGGATTTGTTCATACGTAAATAAATTGCGTTTTGTGCTGTCAATACGTAAATATTTTACGTTTTAGTACTGTAAACACGTCAGTATTATACGTTTCTGCGCATATAAAATGTAATTATGTATACGTATAATAGAACGACACTTTACGCACAAATACATACGTATTCTCATAGAGATCACGTTGGAAAATGGTTGGTCCTGGAAAAAAAACGTTAAGTGTTCATTTGTAGCAGAGATGTGTATGTTGCTTGTGTAAAAAAAAAAAAATAAAATAAAATCTAACCTAATTATTTTTTAATTAATTGAGCCAAAACCAAAATGCATTAGGTTGTGCCCCGCTCTCCCCTACTTGAAAAGTTACTTATAGTCAGTAGAATGTCTGTTGGGAGCATCGAAATAAAGAGTTATCAGTATATTAAGTAGACAGTCTACTAATCTTCGAATGACTGCTAGTTGATATGTGCATGTATAGCAAAGTTACTTAAAGTTAGTAGAATGTGTAAAGTTTTAACATTAACATACATTATATAGTCCTTTCCTTCCTGTGAATCAAAGAAAAAACATGTCCTTCATCTAGAAAGTTCCTTTGGTTTCTCACCTCACTCTGGCTTTCACATCTTACTAAAGTCATGTTCTCACTCTCGGCAGGGGTCAGGGAGGCCTGGCGGTCTCATTGATTTCATTTATTTTGAGGCTGAAAATCGTTTGCATGAGCTTTTGGACCGCTTCCATCCCATATGCTGTATAAGACAGCAATTCTCCCACTGTGGAAGCTCTGCAGACTATATCCAGCATGCAAGGAGTATTAAATTACTGCAAGCCTATAATATTGTCATGCCATATTGTGTTCTACAAAACTAACAGAGGTAGAATGGCTCGTCACCTAAAACCAGCCCTATATTTGGAAATATTGAGGAAACTTATCTGCAAAATGCTGTATCAATTTATGCTGTTTCTACTTGATCCAATAAACATGACGTTTCTGTAGAAGAATTGTCACAACAATACTGTGTCCTGCTTAAAGTCAACATGAAATCAAAATGAAGTATCTATTATATACTAATTGGTTTAATTCACATGCCCTCATATCTTTCACCAAACAACTTCCCCTTCCTCCTGCAGAAACATCTCTTCTCATCTCTGATGATGACCTGTCACTCACATTGAGATCCACCAATAGCAAACCACAACCATCCAATCAATTCCCCATGAACAAATTCAGTCCACCCCTACATTTAATCTTGTTTGAGAAGCAATTTCAGTTATATACATACTCCATTCACTTGTAAACATTACAATAGGGGAAAAAAGACATGCCAACTTGAAACTTTACCACCTGTTTTCAGATGAAAATGATTACATTTTAGATGAGAGATTAGCATAACCTGATTTCAGTGATTGATTCCAGAATCAACAGGTTTTTTTTTAAATCCTGGAATAACATTCCAATCAACGAATCAAATTAAAGGGACAAGTTTACACTTCTGTCAACTTTAGGCTTACAGCCACAGGGTTAGGTGCTTCTATACATCAGTGTTATTCACCTATTATTTCCCTCTAATTATAGGGGTTAACATATGGGTTAGGTTTAGGGGTAAGAATATTGTACATTTTCAGACAGGAATGTTGTTCCAGGATCAAAAATATAGGTTGGCCCAAGACACAGAGATTACAAATATATATATTTTTTTATTTTAATTATGTGCTGCAATGAACGACGTACAATAAGACTAGGAAAGTGCATTAAGAATGTAAGTACAATACGTTTAAAATTTATCTACAGTACTGATAGCTCACCACTTATTCCTAAAGCCGCACTCGGAAAGCAGACTTCACAGGAGAATTCTTCTTTCCATTTAAAACCAGTCTTAAACGTCTAATTAAGGAGCTGAGAGCTGTCCAAGTAGAGAAAAACAGCCTTGTATCTGCTGTGGAAGATCAAGAGGCAAATCCCAGGCCAACAGCTTCTATGTAATAGCATATTAGGCATTCCCCCAAAACAGACTTGCTTATAAAAAGTTCTGAAAATAATTTGACATGAGTGGTCACACTGTTCTTCACGTCCGCTTTCTGAGTGCTCTTATTGTGCGCGGGGCTATTAGGATTTAATTGTGAGTGCCCTGGGATAAACCCAAGAAGAATGCAAGAGCTGTCCAAAACATGGCTTCTGCCAGATGCAATGCACCCAGCCTGCAGGGGAGACTGATGTTTGGCACCAGTCCTTTATTTTCTCTCTGTTCTGTCTAGATTTTCACCATACCACCATACCATACCAATATCATACCATACCACACCATAACATACCAATACCATACCAAACCATACCACACTACACCACACCACACCAATACCTCACCATACCACACCATACCACAACACACCAATACTACACCAAACCATACCACACAATAACATACCAATATGACACCATACCACACCACACCAAACCCTCACCAAATCATACCACACCACAACATACCAATACCTCACCAAACCAAACCACACCACACCATACCACATCACACCATAGCATACCATATCACACCACATCACACCACACACCATACTACACCATACTACACCATACCATATCACACCACATCACACCACACACCATACTACACCATACTACACCACACCATATCACACCACACCATATTACACCACACGATACTACACCATAACATACAATACCATATCACACCACACCATACCATACAATACCACATCACACCAGTGTGGAACTTATACCACGGCCACACGGCCATTGCCGCCGTTGCCTTACACTTTGGCCGTCATGCCCCGTGAAAAAAAAATCATTCGTACGGCCACAGTGGCCTGTGTGCCCTGGCCCTGCCCAAGTTCCATGTATAAAGCGCAAGTGCGGCATAGAGGGCTTGCTTTGAATCACAGCGAGACACCCAAGAAGTCTCTGAACTTCAATTAGTTTGTGGATTCACGCAGGTGTAGTGTCAAAATCATATCGATGATCTCACGCCTAAAAACAGCAGTGCAAGAATGTAACGTCAGCACCAACAGAAGAACGACACAGGTAAATATTAGCATCGCAAACGAGCTAAGCCGGTTCTGATATGATACGTAACTGATTAATGTGGTAAGGTTAGGATATGACTGAACGTAACACTTACCGGTATCTTAAACCTGTTAACCATCGGCACACAAGCGTTTTTTTTTTTTATAGTTCAAAGTTACTATAAGATTTAATGTTTTTACCTTGATAAACTATACATCATTAAAAAGATATAAGACTCTGTATCAGTATTTGACCACTATTGTATTCTGAGAAATTTATATTGACAGACATTTATGTCTTAATTTGATAATCAGACGTCCCCATTCATAAAAAAAAATCCATGTGCTGTCGTCATGACAGCGATTCACAAAACAATGTCCCTCACGGCTTTTAGCTCAACAGTGTGCAGATTTGGTGAAATATTGATATATTCTCAGTTTACATCAGATTTCTATTGACAGAAATAATATTTTATTGAATTTATAGCCAAATACGTCGATGTAATCATTATGAGCGCTGTAGGCTACTGATGTGCGGGCGCTCTACTGAACATTATAGTCCATATTTGAAACACATGAAGAAGAAGCGTTTGACAATGCATGAAAACCAAACAGAGCTAACAGATTGCTGTAATATGGAGATTGTTGTTTTGAAGACAATAAACATTTTTGCCATGATATTTATCTTACCTGTGTTCAAGCCAGGTCAGACATTTTCATAATAATAGATTATATGTATGATAATCGATATACTTTATCATTGTTGCATTATACATATAATATTATATTTTCTGTCTGATTTTTTATACCTTCTAGAATGTAATGTTGCGCTCTCTCTCTCATTAAAATGTTTTTTTTAAATGTACATTTTTATTTAAAAAGTCATAATTCATGTCTTCTTCCAAATTAGGATGTTATGGTAATAATCTGAATGGCAAAACCATCAAATTGTACTCAATGGCCTTTGTGCCCTGTCATATGGCCTTGGTGCCCCTAAAAAAAAGAAAAGGTGGAGGCCAAATGGCCTTGCTCATAATATTACATAATTCCCACCCTGCATCACACCACACCATACAATACCATACCATACCATATCACACCACATCATATCACACCACACCATACCACACCATACAATACCATACCACACCATATGACACCATACCACACCATACCACACCATACAATACCATACCACACCACACCATATCACACCACACATTACTACACCATACCACACCACACCATACAATACCATACCACACCATTTGACACCATACCACACCATACAATACCATACCAAACCATATCACACCACACCAGGGCTCCAGACTAACTTTTTTCACCTCCGTCCTGGAACCGTCCTAAAAAACAATTTGAACCGTCCTAAAGTGAATGTCAACCGTCCCAAATTAAAAATGTTGTTTCTGTACTTTGTTATTATCATCCATAGCTGTTAGATAACTCAAACAATTCAGATGACTAAAATATAATGGGTTTAGTAAAATTGTAATGCATTAATTTAGAATTTCTCTAAAATTTCCAAACCTACATACTTCCAGAGAAAAAATCTATTATCCAGATAATATGAATGATTTTAAAGTTTGAACATGCAATACAGATACAGATTTAACTACTGTGACTTAAAAAAATACCTTAATTTTTGCCAAACAAAATTATTATTTATCTTGCCTGAATGTTTGCGCTCATTGCATTTTTACAATGGGGTAATGTTGTTAAGAACTTACACAACACGAAGCTTGATTTAAATTGTTCAATACAATTGAAAAAAGTTGCACAAATAAAAACAATAGAATAAAGATACAAATAAAGAGAAAAGTTTTTGAATAGGTCAAACACTATTATTCATAGACAGAAACTGAATAAAGAAATCAAATGGAAAATAACACTGGATAGTATTTTAGTCCTGAATAAATTAAATACATAGGCTATTAATCCTGATTACTTTAACTTAAAGCTCTCTTTTATTGTTTTGACGACAAAATTAATGACCGACACATACTGTATGTTTGCTGTCACTTTAAGAGCTAGAGCACGGATCCTGTGTTCATTACACTGGCATGCGTTTTATGCTTATTAAAGACAAAACGTACTATGTTTAGACTATTATACTCACAAAGACCGAAATAGACACAGTTTTGCGTGTTAAAGCAATATAATCCGTGAAAAATAACTTTTGTTACTGGCCAGCTGTTCTTGAGGCGGATTTTCTATGAATGCGCGCAGAAAATCATCCCAGAGAGCGCGCGAGCACTGATTAGTTTAAAATCGCTTTAATGTTTAAACTGGTAAGACTAAAAAGACGTGCAAATGGTAAACTTCATTCACGATGCACTGCTGGCCCGATTGTGCTGTGAATATTCCGTCATGTCCCGACTCCTGAACGCGAGTGTGTATTATCGCGGCAGCGCTTGATGCTTGCCTTGGCCAACACATTTTGAGAGAAGAGAAGATGCGGCACCGCTGAACACTCACGCTGTTTGTGAAATTGCGTCTGGCAGATAGTTATTAAAAGAATGATTTGATTGTATATTCTGTGTGGATTGCGGGAATATCCCACATTATAAATAGACCTGCGGGAATGATTATAATTATGCGCAACACCCGCTCCGAAATTCGAGCCCTGTGAACATACATACAAAATGTCTTTCGTCCTGTAGGCGTCCTGGAGAATATTTCTGTTCGTCCTAAACACATTTTCTATCGTCCCCAGGACGATCAGAGCGCACGTTAGTCTCGAGCCCTGCACCACACGAATACTACACCATACCACACCACACCGATACTACACCATATCACACCTACACCATACCATACAATACCATACCACACCATAATCACACCACACCACATCAACACCACATCACACCATACCACACACATACACACAACAATACCATACCACACCATACCAATACCATATCACACCACACCATACCATACAATACCATACCACACCATAACACACCATACCCACACCACACCATATCACACCACACGATACTACACCATAACCACACCACACAATACCATACCACAGCATATCACATCACACCATACAATACCACACCACACGATACTACACCACACCATGTCACACCACACCATACCACACCACACCACACCATACAATACCATACCACACCATAACACACCATACCACACCACACCATATCACACCACACCATACCACACCACACCATACCACACCACACAATACCATACCACACCACACCATATCACACCACACCACATGCACCATACCACACCACACCAAACCACATCACACAACACCACAACACACCATATCACACCATACCACACCATATCACACCATACCACACCATCACACCAAACCATACCACACCACACACCATATCACACCACACCATATCACACCACACCATACCACACCACACAATACCATACCACACCACATCACACCACACCACACCACATGATACTACACCATACCACACCACATCATACAATACCACACCACACCAAATCACACCACACCATATCACACCACACCATACAATACCACACCATATCACACCACACAATATCACACCACACCATACCATATCACACCACACCATACCATAGAAATTTCAGTTACACTGCTTTACTTAAAAAGTTAAACATTAACATAATAAACTAACCTAATAATGTGAATTAAGTTCATTAATTATAATGTATACTTACTTGAATTGTTTTAATGGTATAGCTTTAATGTAAACATCAGATAAATTAAATAAATTAAGAACAGTGTCTTCTTCTTCTTGGCAACATTATTGAACTTTTACTAAAGTAATAACTTTACGTTAATACTTTGCCAGAAAAAAAGAACGCTGACAGCAAGAAATTTGACGGCTCAATGTACAGAAGTGTTGGTACTTTTGAAAATCACTTTCACTGACTGTTGGGTTGGGTTCACACTGTCTGAGACGCATTTTGCAAAACCTAAAAGATTCCTCTGATCCTAGGCTAAAATATGAACTCTTTGATTGTTACTTTGACATGTTCACAGACAGCCGATTAATGACTGTTTCATCAGATTTGACCTCTGATTACATTCTGCCCGTGTCCGAAGATTTGACTCACAATGTGACCTCCTACAACGCAATGTGACCTCCTACAACAATGTGACCTGCAATGTGACCTCCTACAAAGAACATAAAATTGTCTAAGTTTTTCAAGACAAGCTCTGACCAAAATTTAACTTTGAGATTTCTTAGTAGCCTCCATTTCAAGGGCACCCCAATAGTTTCCAGGTTACAACCCTGACTGTCTAACCATTGGGCCACAACTGCCCATCTTGTTGCTCAACTGACCGTTCAGCACATAATTAAGCAGCGGGAAAGCACCATTCCTGGTGTGGCAGGAATTAGGCAACCTGGTTACTTACATTAAGTTACACCAACAATATTTTTTTGACAGAGTGCAGATTTGTCATCTGCACTTCCATGATGCAAATCTCCCGTTTCAGCACATCCCAAAGAATATTTGGGATGTAGTGGAGGCTAACGCACGTAAACGCCGTTTACGCACCACCCAAATTTGGAAATAGCGTTTACCCACCTCCAAAGTGCGTTTATCCACCTCTCAATTGCGTTTATCCATCTCTAAATATCCTGCATGTAGTTCCTAAAACATTTTAAATTAAGCTTGTGTCGTTTTAGTTTCATATTGTTAATTATTAGTTTCATAGGTTGTTAAACCTAAGACGAACTCTTTCATATTGCACTGCATTAGTGTCAGTGTTGTTGACTATTACTGATGGTAAGGTTGCACTGTTGACGTCGCGCAGCCTCGAGCAGAAATCTACACAAATGGGCGCAGCACACACTCAGTTAACAACATGGGCCACTGCCTATAAAAATCGAAATAGAGTTTTTATAATTCTAACATGTTAAACAACCTCAATTATTTTTCCTGAACACCATCACGATTGAAAATGTGACATTGATTTCCTACAACAGTTCAATAAACAGTCAAAATTAAATTACTTACATTTAAGATGCAATATTGGCTGTTTTTTTTTTGTTTCAGCAGCGAAAATAGTTCCAAACAAAAATCATAGCAGAACCACGGCGCATGTCACAGAAACACTCGACCTGTTTTCATTACTGAATGATTCAGCATTTTGAACGAATCCGATTGAGTCAAAGATTCAATGACCCGTTCATAAACATCTGTCTCATTCTTGAATGATCAGCCATTTGAACGAATCGTTTGAATGAATGAATCAATGACTCACTCATTAAGACGGTCGCCTGCCACCACCTACTGGCAGTTTAGTGTTAAATGTTTAAAAGTAGCATCATTCTTTCCAAGTTTCTTATGTAAATTTAAATAAATTTCATAACATTATTTTATGCAATTGTAATTTTTCATTGTAAATGATTTTGTAAATGATTTAATTTGATCAACCCTGGCCTAGGGTAACAGTGTCTAACAGTGTCATAGTGTCTTATTATTCAAAATAATTGAATTTATTGATCAAATTTAAGAATTTAAAATGAAAGATGAAGCATACATTTAATAATATTGGGTGAGGGGATGCCCTTTAAAGGTGCAGATATTAAAATAATGTGATTTAAATATCAAAGCTGATTGAACACTGATGAGAATATTGTTTCAGAATAAATGAACACACACAAAAAAAAATAAAATCCAGACAAGCAACTTTTTTACTCAGACAAATGAATGGCAGATTTACTTGTCCGAAGGACAAGCGTATGAAAAGGCTTAATGTTCGAGGCCTCCCTATAGCAATGTTATCAGGATACACATACACTCGGTAGGCAGTGGCCCACCTTACCTGGTGACCATGTCTGGTCCACCAGAATTTATAGTTTACCCACCTCTTTTTTACCACTACACCTCTGCCAAAGATGCTCTGTTGGGTTGAGATCTGGTGACTGTGGGGGCCATTTTAGTACAGTGAACTCATTGTCATGTTCAAGAAACCAATTTGAAATGATTCGAGCTTTGTGACATGGTGCATTATCCTGAAGTAGCCATCAGAAGATGGTACACTGTGATCATGAAGTGATGGACATGTTCAGCAACAATAGGCTGTGGTGTTTAAACGATGTTCAATTAATACTAAGGGTGCCAAGAAAAATCCCCCACACCATTACACCACCACTAACAGCCTACAAGGCAGGATGGATCCCTGCTTTCATGTTTTTTACTCCAAATTCTGACCCTACCATCTGAATGTCACAGCAGGAATTTATATTGTCCAATTTTGGTGAGCCAGTGCAAATTGCAGCCTCAGTTTGCTGTTGTTAGCTGACAGGACTGGCACCTGGTGTGGTCTTCTGCTGCTGTAGCCCATCTGCTTCAAGATTGGATGTGTAAACATGAACAGGCAATTACAGACTGAGGTAAAATAGTGTAGAAATTCAGACAGATATGGCCACTTAATGCAAATACTTTATGTATCATGCAAGTACACACTTTACTTATGGCGTTTAGAACCTCTCAAATACTTGATAAGAATTATGCATCATTCTGCATTCAATAAACATATTAGCTACACAGTTAGACTTTTTTATCAGAGCAGTCAATGTCTGAGAACACCCTTATTAACATACGGCCTCTCATGGCATATCGCTTTAATAATATCTTATACACTTATACTCATTATAACTTTTATTTTCTTTCCCTGTTCTGTCAAATTTTGCACAATAGCAATGCAGTGAGTTTCTATAAATATTTCATTGTTCTCAGCAGGGCAGGAAGATTAAACCCTCTCTTTGACAGTTATTTGTAATGACATCTGAATGCATTGGCAAAAAAAAAGAAAATACAGACAGATGTTCGGCATGAAATATTGATTCTATAAATCCTAACCTGGTTTTCTTGTGCACTACACCAGCCTGCACCAAGTTGTCCATTATTAATGATGAATGCAGTTTTGTGTGTTACTTCTGATTTGTTATATAGCTGCTCCTGACTTTTTCCGTGAGCGTGCGTGATGAATGCGAGGCCTATGAAACAGCAAACTCAGGGCTCTTCTGAAGGATGAATAGGTGAAATCTGTCTATATCTGGCCCTTCAAAAGGAAATGGTTCTTGCTAAAGATATGCAGGCATGGAGATGTCTGCGCGAGCCTGCCAACGCTGTCTCAGCTTTGAGACCGCCAGGTTCCTCCCACCGCTCTGACACAAATAAAAGGGAATAATATGCCCTCTGTGCATGAGCAGCATATTAATTCAGACAAAAGTGCCCTTTATCTCGCACTGTTTCAACTGGGAGCGAGAGAGAGACGGATTCCAGGCTACACACTCTTTTAGGAATCTCAAAAATGACATATATAAGCCTTCATATATTACTTTTCATGTTTTTCTAAACACATTAATGGTACCCAGCACCAACAATTGCTTTTTAATTAACAGGGAATACTTTTGGTTTAAGGTGATTGTACTTACTCAAATAAGTGCCAAGTAACATTAATTAACTATGTACTTACACTCTAAAAATGCTGGGTAAGTTTTAACCCATGGACAAACCCAAACATTGGGTTAAAAATGTAATAAAAAAATGTAACCCAATGGCTGGATTTGTCCATATTTGACCCAAAGTTGGGTTAAAACAACAATTTTTAAAGTGAGAGAGTTACATGGTTAGAGTTACGGTTAGATTGGTTTAGGGTAAATTACTTGTAATTATGCATAATTTACTGTTATTACTATAGTAAGAACATGTGGTAACGTGTACGAAAGCGTATTGCGTATTGCAAGTTAATTATCTCAGAATTACGAGATAATTTTTTCATGGAAAAACGTTTTTGCTCTGTTTTTTTCTGAATTAAGGACTTAATTATCTCAAAATGATGAAGTAACTCAATTATTTATAAAAGTAATTAATTCATAAAAACAGAGTTTTTTTTCAGAAAAAAATATCTCGCAATTCTGAGATAATTCACTTGTTAATTTGGAAAACGGGATCATTTTTATTTTTCCTCAAGTGAATGCAATAAGCTTTCATAAACGTGCAACTACATCACCTTAAAATTAAGTGTTGTCATTAGGGCTGTCAAACCATTAATCGTAATTAATCGCATCCAAAATGAAAGTTTGTGTTTACATAAAATATGTGGGTTCACTGTGTATAATTATTTTGTATATTATATATATATATATATATATATAAATACACACACATGCATGTATATTTAAGAAAAAAAAAATATTTATATATAAAATATTGATATTTATATATAATGTAAATTATATATAAATCTATATACAGTATATACATGAAAATATTTCTTAAATATATACAAGCATGTGTGTATATATATATATATATATATATATATATTATAATTATACACAGTGCACCCACATATATTATGTAAACACAAACTTTTATTTTGGATGTGATTAATCGTTTGACAGCCCTAGTTGCCATACTTTCTTGTGAAACTGATTTGTTGAGGTACAATTACTTCCTTTATAAGAACATACAGTATTTTTCTAACCACATTAAAGCACAGTTTTTTTTCTCCAATTATTTTCAAACTCAAAATCCTTAATCATAACAATTAATTACATAATTGTCTGGTCACTATATTAAATTACACAGCTCTTAATAATTTAACATTTACTGTCAGATTTTAGGAGGTAGAAGATGTCTTATGTTCACTGAGACTGCAATTATTTGATCAGAAATATAGTAAAAACAGTGTTATTTTTTATAATATAGCCGTTTTCAATTTGAATGGATAAATGTACTGTATTCCTGTGATCAAAGCTGAGATTTCACTTTTCAGCATCATTACTCCAGTCTTCAGCCTCACATGATCCTTCAGAAATCACTCTAATATGCTGATTTGCTGCTCAAAAACAGTTATTCTTATTATCAACAGTGTTGAAAACAGTTGTGCTGCTTAATGTGGTATAGCCTAATCATTTAAATCTCTGGAGCATTTTTTTACATTCAATCCTGGATATTTTCTGTCCCTGGTGATGGCAGAAACATTGAGGTTTGTTTTACTCTCGCTCAGAGTTTGCTGGTCTAAATGGGGTTTGATACCAAATTAAACCGCAATCATGAAGACACTTTGAGTTTTGGTATTATTTTGTCCTTTGTGTGGTTCTGTATGCTGCAATGTGCTCCGCTTCCATTGGTTTAATGATGGTGGGAAAAGCATTGAGGAAGGCGATGGGCTTAATTGGCATGCAGGGAAAGTAAATGTTCTCACTCTGTTGATCAGACGAGCAGCGGGGCATGACAGGCATACAGTATCTCATAGACTTCATTAGAGCCTCGGCCTGAGCCATGGGGGCGCAGAGGAACATGGGGGGTGCGGGTACTACAGAGTCTATGCTAAACAGTCTGGCACAAGTGTGTGTGATTCCATATCTGAGCAACCACAACAAAACCAGACAGGAAACACAAACACTGCCACAGTCAGAGTCTTTATTGGGAGGATTATTATTGGATTCCATTCCATATGCGAATTCTATACCATATTTTCACACAATCACTAGATTATTTCATTTATCTACTGAACAATGTCCAACAGCGAATTGATAGAATTCTGTCATTTTTGTCAGTGATATGATCATTTCAATCTCCACACCAATTTAGCATATTGAGACCAAACTTGGTGTCTGCAGTTTCGGCACAGTGCCACCTAGTGGTCAGGAGATATTAAAAATGGCTGATTTGGGTTATTTCTGAACATTACAAGGCAGCATGCAAAGTCGAACAATGTCTATTTTTCGCATGTTGGACATTTTTGACATCTGCCATCTTAGATTTTGGTGCAAAATGCAATATTTTCTCGAAGTGGAATATCTTTACGAAACTCATGTCTTCGGCATGATGCATTAATATAAAAAAAAATGCTAATAGCTTTTGTTTTTGTTTGCCTATTTTATTAAAACTGATCTTGATACATTCTGTGAGTCATAAAGAGAAAAAAATACCAACTATGTCATAGCAGTCAGCCTAACTTGATGTTCAATAGCCGCCATTTTTTATTTCTTTGAAAACGTTTCAAACTCCTAGACCGATCGTCAAATTTTTCCCATTTTGAGTCAGATCATGCTGACAAAAAAGTTATGGATTTCATGTTGATATATACCAAACCTTTATCTTGTAACAAATGTGATGGCATGATGCCACAATGACTCTGAGGCTGTATCTCTGCAAGACTTTGGCATATATGCACAAGTGTGTGTGTGTCATAAGGTGTGTTCGAACTAAAGCGGCGTTTCGCAGATTGATGTATGACATCAAAGTACCACGAGAGCGATTAGAGAGCAGAATAAGTCTAGAGCAGAACACATGTATTGTCAACCCACACTGACCACACCACAGCAATTTGGTCAGAAGCGCCACCTATTGGTCAAAAGTGATAAGCAATTAAATCAAATTACTAGTGATTCTATTTTAGATTTATTAGCCATTTTGACTAAAATCTAAATCTAAAATATATTTTATCACTCATTGTTGCAGTTGTTCTGATGCTCCCAGTCATTTTTGTGTAATGGTGCGTTCACACCAGATGCGAATAGCGTGTCTGGCGTGAGTGATTTAAATGTTAAGTCAATACAAAGACGCGATACGTGCGTAAAAAATTCCTGTGGGGCGAATGGGTGTAGAGTGAGGCACGGTACACGCGAATACGCCCCATTCGCCTGTCAAGTTCGCGCGAATGGCGCTGAATTGAGCACCTGGCGCGTTAAGTGCAAATAGAGCAAATAGTGCTATTTGCGCATTCACGCGTTTGACGTGAATTGAAAAATCTGAACTTTGGTGTCAATTCACGCCGCGTTAACCAATCAGGAGCCTAGCTGCTTGCTCATGTGGTGAAGTATCTGGATGCTTCAATAAATTATTTTGTAATATGACTAAATGCTTGGTGTGGTTCTAAGGCACAACAAAGCAAATATTTTATCAGTTAAAGGGGTCATGAACTGGCTTTTTAAATGTTTTTGTTTTGTTGTCTGAGGTTAACTTATGACGTTCGCTTGGTTTTTACATTCAAAAACATAAAAATGAATAAGTTATGGGCTATTTTCTTCCCTAGTTTTCAGCCTACTTGAAAAAGCTCGGATTTTATGGGCGTATCGCATTGAAGACTAGGAAGTAAACGCCCACTGCTGTGAGTGGATAACAGTTTTGCATATTATAATGAGCTTCAACTCTGTCGTTGGTTTCGGTCGGTGCACGTGGGGGAATTTGTTTTGAAAAACACTGTTGTAAAATGGCAACCGGAATGATTCGCCCATACATGTTTGACCCAGAGTCCGAATCCTGAATCGCAGGACAATGAACCAACAGCACCTCGAATACAACGGATACTTGTAGACACATACACATAATTATTAGATATCAAACGATCTGTAACAATGCAATGCTAGCCGAGTAAGATTATTATTTCTAAAATAAAAATATTACTCACATAAGTGTGTTCACCACTCCTGTTGGATCCAATATAGAAGATACAGCGCCTTTTTTAATCTTAATCGGTCTGCAAATCCAGCCTCGAACTGTGTCTTGTTCACAAAACAATCCTCTGTGAAATGAAGCGAACATACGGATAATGTTTTACACTCATCTGCTGGACCGTCATTAAAAACAAATTTTAACCAGGCATTCCTAATATTGGAATCCAGAGGAAGCTTATGCAGCGACTGTCTTCTTCCACAGCCAGGCACGGCACAACATTTTGTCAACGGAATGTTTATTGCTGGTAGCTCGCTCCGGTTTGTCATCACGAGGTATGCTTTTGTTTACCTATGCGTGAATGCGCGAATCGGTGGTAGGGGCTAAACCGCCGTGTTGAAGTAGGCGTTGATGAGCGGGTGGGATTTTAGCGTCTTTGACGTCATGCTTCCATACTTTCAAAAACGAGACGTTTGTTGAGCCTGGTGTCAATAAAAGCTTTTATTGGACTAACAAGGACGTTTTCAAGTTTTCAAACTAACAAGGACGTTTTCAACAAGTTCTGAAACTTACAGGATATTCTTATAATATGATGACCTCTTAGATGTCAAAACCTCAAGGAAAATTTGATTTCTCAGTTCATCACCCCTTTAAACTTAATTTCAAGATACGAGACATGTACATATTGTATTGAATGTTATTTATTCCATATCTAGATTATATGAAATATTATTATAATGTAAAGACAACCAACATACTTGTGCATAAGTTCATGTCTGGACGTGAGAGAAGGATCTGGTAGACACAAATATGGCAACGATTATCCCCACACCACTGTTCTGCTCTCCAGAGCAAATACAGAGTGGTGACTCTCTGAATAAATGCTCGAATAACATAAAAAAGATGGCCGTCAACAGGTTTTGATTCTGACGCGCATAAATTTCAAACTTTTGTTTTACACGCGTCAATTTCACTCTTGACGCGCGAATGGATTCAAAGTGTTCAAGAGTATAACTAGACGCGGTAGGCATGAATTTGACGCGCTATCGCGTCCGGTGTAAACGCACAGTAACTCATCATGCTATTGTTAATAACTGCTTGCGTCTATATTATTTGTAACAAAAAAATTGAAAATAAAACTTGTTCATGGTGGAAATATATATAAATTAAGTATTTTTTTAAGAATAAATATTTATGTATTTTAAATTATTAATTTAGTTTGTTTATATTATGATAGTTTTAAACATAAGTATTATTTTTATTTATTTATTATATAGACTGATTTTCATATAAGTTTGAAAATCTGAGTTTGAGACAAAGGTTGAACAATAAAATCTATAAATAACGTGTATTTGAAATGTTGCAGAAATAAATGGTAATGGTAAACCCACAATGAGGACAAATTTGTTTAAGTGGATTTTGAAGAAACGCACATCTGTCTCCTGTTGAACAGAACATTTTTGGCTTCTGCCTTCTTAATTTAACAAATGTGACTTCTATTCAACATGGATCATTAATTCTGAATGCTTTCAGGGGGCTTTTAAGCATACAGAGATTGAAATGAATAACATAAACAACTCTCACTCAGTCCAAATATGATTTTTCAAAGCGTTACGCACCCATTGCCCTCTCACTCAGGGAAAATTTGCAACTCTTTCAGTCACGTTGACAGTTTTTTGTGTCTGGCCCAAAGTATTCACAACACCTCATGCTCAGTCAATCCCCCACCCCCTCCCGGCCATGTCAAATCCTCCCGTAGAAGCGCGCTGATCTTCGGCTTGGTCAGCGCTTGCTGAGCTGGTCCTGCTTGGGCTGAGCTGTGGAGAGATGGATGCACTGATCACAGGTCTAATTATGCTGAACCATCACTGGACTGACCTCACTGAGTGGGCAAATCACCTCTCCAAATAGCAGGAGCGCTGGGGAATTCAGCTGATATCTATTTAGTGGCATAAATAATGGTACTGAGCATGAGAAAGAGAGGTGTTGTGAAGAGCCAGTCTAGAGGCTTGCAGAACTGGGAATATCGTGATATCTGATGGGAATTAACTCAATTTGCCAAGAGTGGAGAACTGGTAAAGGTCATATATGCTGTTTACTAGGGCATTGTTAGGTGGTTGCTTACTGGCAATAAATCCAATTAAAGGTACAATATGTAAGATTTTTGTGATAAAACGTCCTAAAATAACTTGCACCGTGTGATATATTTTTCTGCAGTTGTGTACTTACAATATCCCAAAAGTTCCCGAAGATTTTTAATTTCAGAGAAATTCCCATTTTAAATAATGTCTCGTCCCTAGTCATTGTCAGCTGTCAATGACGATATCCGCGTTATCCCTGGTTTCCGCTTGTACTGCCTTGGTAACCATGGCGCAGACTTAGACAACTGCTGTCATGTCTGAGCGGCACGCTCACGCGGTCGTTGTTTCGTTCAAACATTATGGATCATGGTAAGCAGACTTTGGGACAAAAGGAGAACTAAAACGAGGATCAATGTCAAGGCCCGTACACACCGGAACGGAATATCAGCGTGCGTTATTAGTCAGCGTTTTTCAACACATTTTTTGTGTTCACAGCGACTTTCGCTGACAATGAGCTGAGTGAACATGCAAATTAATTTCCTGACATTGGATGGTGCCAATTTGCTCTGCAAATACTCACTCCATATTAGTTTTCTTTTATCAAGATGTTCCCTGTCACATATGTCATATAGTTCTTAACGCACCAACAAGAACAGCAGCTCTGTCTACATTCATCTTAGCTACATTCGGTGACGCTACTTGGCGCATATCTTCTTTGCCGTTGCATATGTGCTCGGCAAGACCGTTTTGTGTTTGAGCGCCCCCAAGTTGTGTTTTACTGTAACTTCAGAAGCTCCAAACATGTCAGCAAAAGCGCCAAACTCATTGGTTGGAAAGTTTTTGACGAAGTGCGTCAAACTAGAAAAAGTTGTTTTTGTTACACATGGCGTTTTACGTGTTCGGTGTGCACACTCACATTGGTGCCCTGTGTTTAGTCACGAGGCATCAAACGTCGCGCAATAACGCACGCAAAATTTGTCCCCGTGTAAACAGGCCTTCAGGGTGGAGTTTTCAAGATGACGAGAACTTGAACGTCCGTGACTAACTTCGTACATAAAACAAATCAATAATCAATGTACATAAAACAAATCAATGTTATACAGCTCAAACATGATTAAATGTTAGAATATGATCAGTATGATATTCTAATGTTGATCTAGCTTACTGCTAGTCTCATACAGCAAACAAACTAACACATAGAATAACATTATAATTTTCATTACGCCTCAAATGCTGTGTGTGGTAGTGTAAAGTCAGACCAAGTGAAACAGCGCTGACTTACCTCACAACATTCATTTGTTCAATAATATGACATGTGCGAGTATGAAATGTTGCGATATTGCAACAAATTATTGATAATGCGACCTGCTTCATTCCACAGTCATGTTCAAAAACATCAATGTTTTCACTCATCCACAAACATTATTAGATCCATCGGCATGAAGACAAGTTCCATAATTCCGCTGCGTCATCAATCTACACCTTAGTTATTATAAGAGTTTAGCGACCCCTAGCAGTGAAAAAACAATTACATAGCTTAAATGTTTATAATACAAGATATTTTTAATTCAATGTATCCATATCTATAATGTATCCATATCAGAGTCTATCCATCTATCTATATCCAGCCATCTATCCAAATATTACTGTATTTTATTGTATTTTTAAAAATTAAATAAATGCAGATTTGGTGAGAATAAGAGACTGTATTTTAATATTGTGTAATGTTTAGCCAATCTGAATATCTTGCATGTGAAAAACATCACACTCTCATGCCAATAATTTACCAACAACACACACTCACCTAAAGGATTATTAGGAACACCATACTAATACTGTGTTTGACCTCTTTAAGCCTTCAGAACTGCCTTAATTCTAGTTGGCATTGATTCAACAAGGTGCTAAAAGCATTCTTTAGAAATGTTGGCCCATATTGATAGGACAGCATCATGCAGTTGATGAAGATTTGTGGGATGCACATCCAGGGCACGAAGCTCCCATTCCACCACATCCCAAAGATGCTCTATTAGGTTGAGATCTGGTGACTGTGGGGGCCTTTTTAGTACAGTGAACTCATTGTCATGCTCAAGAAACCAATTTGAAATGATTCGAGCTTTGTGACATGGTGCATTGTCCTGCTGGAAGTAGCCATCAGAGGATGGGTACATGGTGGCCATATGATGGACATGGTCAGAAACAATGCTCAGGTAGGCCGTGGCATTTAAACATCGCCCATTTGGCACTAAGGGGCCTAAAGTGTGCCATGAAAACATCCTCCACACCATTACACCACCCCCACCAGCCTGCACAGTGGTAACAAGGCATGAAGGATCCATGTTCTCATTCTCATTCAACAGAAATCGAGACTCATCAGACCAGGCAAAATTTTCCCAGTCTTCAACTGTCCAATTTTGGTGAGCTCTTGCAAAATGTAGCCTCTTTTTCATATTTGTAGTGGAGATGAGTGGTACCCGGTGGGGTCTTCTGCTGTTGTAGCCCATCCGCCTCAAGGTTGAGCGTGTTGTGGCTTCACAAATGCTTTGCTGCATACCTCGGTTGTAACAAGTGGTTATTTCAGTCAAAGTTGCTCTTCTATCAGCTTGAATCAGTCGGCCCATTCTTCTCTGACTTCTAGCATCAACAAGGCATGTTCGCCCACAGGACTGCCGCATACTGGATGTTTTTCCCTTTTCACACCATTCTTTGTAAACCCTAGAAATGGTTGTGCATGAAAATCCCAGTAACTGGGCAGATTGTGAAATACTCAGACCGGCCCGTCTGGCACCAACAACCATGCCTAGCTCAAAATTGCTTAAATCACCTTTCTTCCCATTCCGACGTTCAGTTTGGAGTTCAGGAGATTGTCTTGACCAGGACCACAGCCCTAAATGCATTGAAGCAACTGCCATGTGATTGGTTGAATAAATAATTGCATCAATGACAAATTGAACAGGAGTTCCTAATAATCCTTTAGGTGAGTGTACATAACATTTATAAAACAGTTTACATACTTGTGCTTTGTATTTAATTAGAAGTGATTGTGATCTTATCAAACACTAGTTAACCTCACTGTATACAGCAACAAACGTCATGCCAGAAATCCATCAACACAAACAAACATTTGTGTGCACATGTTGGCATGTTTTTGACATGGGTGGCCAAATATTTAGAGGCAGGGATGGGGGTTCATTTATATAAATAACAGCCCCCAAGAAAAGCGCCTAATTTGACACCATCCATAATTTCCATCCGAGCATGAGAGATGCATTCACAACAAGTCACTGTTAATAATGTGGTAGAGCAGAACAATTATGTCACAGTATTCGGGCTGCCATGGGAGAAATGGAAAGCGTCCTCCCTCCGTTGTCCTTCCCCTATCCGAGCACACAGACAGGCAAAGCAGGAGCGATACGGTATGCTAATGGAAAACTGCTAATGTATGAGAACCAACTCTACAGCGGGAATCAAGGGTGGGTGACATCTGTGAGACTCTGGAAATGTGACTCAGAATGAGTGCAGTATTCCATGGGAAAATATACTGTGTCTCTCCCTTTGGAGTGCTGGGATATAATGAAGCTATCAGCTAAATGCCAGTTAACCACAGTGTTTTGTGTACTTGTTGGTGGAAAGGGGGAGGAATGCTTAGCATGTGCAACCACATGTACTGGCTATTTGGTGACAATCTGCTAAAAACATTATGTGAACTGCACAGTTTGGCCTGGGCTGTTTGTTATGGGAAAGTCACCCCTTGGCCATTTAGGTTTGGCTCCCGAGAAAGAAGGGTCCCATTTGACCTGGGGTCCCTTTCTCTGCAGGGAAACGTGGAATTTTAACAACCTCCTTTGTGGAGCTGTTCTGTTGCACCAGCCTGTCCAGATCAGTACAATGCACAGACAAATATGTACCAGGGTATTAAAGGGGTCACGAACTGGCTTTTTAAATTTGTATTATATTGTAGTCTGAGGTGAAATTATAACGTTTGCTTGGTTTTTGCATTAAAAACATCAAAATGAATAACTAATAGGCTATTTTCTACCCTAGCTTTGAGACCAGCTCAGAAACGCTCGGTTTTCATGGGCGTCTCGCACTGAAGACTTGGAAGTAAACGCTTACTGTGAGTGGATAACAGTTTTGCATATTATAATGAGTTTCAACTCACCTGTCAGTTCCGGTCGGTGTACGTAGGGAAAATTGTTTTGAAAACGTCCAATGTTGTAAAATGGCAACCGGAATGATTCGCCCATACATGTTCGACCCCAGAGTTCGTGTGTTGCACTATTCCTGTCAGATCCAATATAGACGGCACAGCACCGTTCTTTACTCTTAATCGGTCTGCAAATCCAGTCTTGTTTACAAAACAATCCTCAGTGAAATGAAGCGAACAGACGGACAATGTTTTACCTCATCAGCTGGAACGTCATTAAAAATAAATTTTATCCATGCAGTCCTATTGGAATCCACAGGAAGTTTATGCAGCGACTGTCTTCCACAACCAGGCACTGCACAATATTTTGTATTGCTCGGTAGCTCGATCTGGTTTGTCATCCTGAGGTAGGCATCTATGTTATTATCTATGCATGTAATGTGCGAATCGGTGGGCGGGGCTAAACCGGCCGTGTTGAAGTAGGCGTTGATCTTCTTCTGCAGGGGTGGTGTTTTATCCTCTTTGACGTCATAGTTCCCCACTTTGAAAAACAAGTCGTTTGCTGAGCCTGGTGTCAATAAAAGCTTTTATTGGACTAACAAGGACGTTTTCAGTTCTTATAATATGATGACCTCTTAGATGTCAAAAGCTCAAGGAAAATGTTCTTTCTCAGTTCATCACCCCTTTAACATGTTTAATGGACTAGAATAGTATCATGATATTCTTTTAAGTACCTATTATATGGTGTTTGAATATACAATATGGAAATCATTCAATATCGTGTTGTAAATGATGGGTACAAAATTAATACTTGCCAAGTGCAATTAAAAATGCTTTGGCTATAGTACACAAAAAAATACTATATTGTATACTTGTATATAATGATGCTACACTGTTTGCACCAAATATGCTAGGGACTGAAAATATTTAAACACGAAATAATAGAAATAAATATAAGATAAAATATAATAATGAATACATTAATACAATTTTTAATAAAAATAAAGCAAGTTGCAGTTTTAATTTGACAAGGGAAGGTGTGATCTATCTATCTATCTATCTATCTATCTTATCTATCTATCTATCTATCTATCTTTCATTTTAAATAATCACATAAGGGTTTTTTTCTGTCACTTTTTGTTTTTGTTTGCAGCAATCAAATAAATGTACAACATTGTCGTTATTGCGTGTTCGACGTGTTAAATGAACTGCTTCTTTTTCCTGGTCAATAATGGGAATTACTTGAAGGCTCATGTATACAAAAAATGGATTTACCCTGAGAAAAAAAATCACTGATTTGAAAACTATAGCCAGTCTTTTCCACAATGGCACAATTCCCACAATACAGCAAAACATCACAGTATTTCATCACATATATAATATTTTATTATTATGAGTATTTACTTATTATATATATATATATATATATATATATATATATATATTTTTATTTTATTTTTATTATTATATATATATATATATTTTTTTATTATTTTATTATATATATTTATATATATATATATATATATATATATATATATTTTTTTTTTTTTTTTTTTGTGCAAGGATGCTGGGTGTATTCACTTGAGACTAAATGTGACAGGGAAAAATTCTTCTAGAACAGATTACAATACTGGGGGATAATATATTACATGTTTATGCCATGACTCTGCTGCATGTCATCAGTGCATCATTTTCAGGTTAAAGCGTTGCACTTCTGTAATGAACAGGCACATGGACAGCATGCAGTGAAGTGTCACCTCATCCCTGCCGCCACAAAATGGTGTGCTTAACTTCACACCCTTTTAATATTGCTCTCTTCTCATCAGGTATCTGTAAATTACACCGGTGTGACACGCATATGCTGCAACAGGACATGGGAGAAGTGTAAAACGTGACAGGGGTCAATGCATCTTTCGTGCTCCATAAATTACTTTTGCGAGAGAATGTACGTTTAATCACAGTCTGCTAAACATGACGGAAGAAGCCGGCCTGACCTTCCATGATTAAAATGCAAATGACCTGTTGCCGTTCACACACGTTGATTCAATCTGACATCGCTTCCCCGTTGCGACCCCCAACCCCCCGTTTTTAACTTTACCTCACCCCTTCAGATGCTCACAGCACTAGGGGCATGTCACTTGATGACAGGTTTGATGCTATTTTAATTTTTTTGAAATCCCTTTGACCGAGAATGCCAGAAAACATGAATGCGGATAGATGCGGGTGTCAAAGATACCTCAGTTCACAGTCACACCCAGTTTTTTTTTTTTTTTTGCTGTAAACAACATGACAACTCCTGTCACACCTCGCTTCCTGTTTACCGTTATTGGGGGAAAAAAGTCAATGTGACAAAAAGTTCATTTGAGGCTGTTACATATCTATTTTTTTTTTTTTTGTGTGCGTGTCTGCCAAGGCAAGTGTGACTTTTATAATTTGAACAAATGGCTAACCCTATGTAACAAACTACAGTGCTTAAAGGTGCATTGCGCAACATTTTATGTTAAAAATAGCCGTTTTCTAACCCATACATGCTGAAACAATCGCCTGATGGGCTGAATGAGCCCTTCTCTGATCACTGCGATCGCCTCTATAATCCTGTACAGTGAAATATATAAGAGGGATTCGAGCTCGAATCTGAGCCTGGGCTTGACGTCATGCGCGTTCACGCTCGCCTGGCTATGTGCCTGCAGGATAGTGTATTCGCCCGTTCTCCGTATCAGAGAAGACAACTCTGAGCGACGCAACTTTAGTCAACTTTCCCAAAAGTAGAAGATGGATTCAAAGGGGCTGTTTAGCTCTACATCTGGTCACTTCATGTGTTTTCTGTGATCTGATAACTTATTCGATCGTGAAAAGACCAGGTTGAATCCAGACGGATTTGAATCCGACAGCTCAAACCATTGAGGACGTGGTCTGGGCCGTATTCCAGACGAAACTGGACAAGTGTAAATGCATCTGGTTGTTGAAAACAGGCTTTTTCATGTTGTTTTAGTCATATATGACGACGTGCATCACCTGAGCAGGCGAGTGTATTCATCAAACCAGCGCGCCGCAATCTATCGCAAATGAAAGTGAAAGTAAGACGCATACGATTATCACTAAGTTACCTTCTACCTCCACTGTCTTCATTAAAAGTAGCCTTAAGAAATGATACTGATCTCATACCAGGGCTTTTGCCGCTCTCTCTTATTGCTGTCTTTGCTGATTTTGAAATAGCCGAAGCCGATGATTTATAAAATGCAGCTCATCTGTTGCTTTCGGTGACGTGCACTTCATGAAATCTGTATATAACGCGGGAATTGAATATCAGATTAATATCCGTTTTGCAAAAACACATTTATGTGACCAGGTGTAATGGAATCGTTTTGATAAATCAAATAGATCTGAGAAAACGCATTGTGGCCAGGTGTAAAAACAGCCCCAAAGAGACCGACTTGTAGTTCATTACAAACCCCAACGCAAACTCCACGTAAGACAAAGACAATAGCCTACAACTTCTGTCTGTCCAGTGCCAGGCGTCGGAATAAGACGAGAAGTCAACGTCGGAAAGGATTTCAACAAACGGAGAGATCTCGGGCGGTCTGCTCTAGGGCTCAAACGTGTTCATGAACATGTTTCCATAATAATACAATCATAAGTGGATACAGTATAAGCACATAAAACAGTTCAACATGGAGATCAATGGAAACAAAAGCCTAAGTTTTCTACTAACGTTACCCCTGTTTTCCCCTCACACACACATAGGCCTACATAAGTGTGTAATTTACTCAAATGCATTTCCTTTCATATATTTTAAATGACTTGCAGATTTATAACTGTATTACCTCATTATGACTGTAACAAAAGATGTGTGCCGCACAGTGTGCGGCTGTTGCTCCAGTCCTTTGGTTATGAACAGCTCGTGCAAACGTGCGTGTGAGTATGCGTGTATTCCATGAGCGCGCACGCAGTTTCGTTTATCAGCCAGAGGGGCGTAGTTCTGCAAAAACTCTGAGACTTGCGTTATGCTCCTTTAATGAATAATGCTTCAAATTAGGCCTGGCATGATTTAGGAGCAAATTTTAAAGAATGTGATTTTATATGTTTTTTTAGCTGCAAGTTTGCTGTGTTTGTTATATTTATTTATCATTCAGAGTTATGATTTTCCACTGTTGGATGCAGTGGTGGAATGTAACGAGTACAAATACTTTGTTACTTTACTTAAGTCAATTTTTCACGCAATCTTTACTTCTTAAGTAGAATAAATAGTGCATACTTTTTACTCTTTACTTCGTTACATTTTGCAGCAATTATTATACTTTCTACTCCACTACATTTCTACAACTTCTGTTACATTTTTGTTACATTTTCTGACCAGTTTTTCCCCTGCCAAAACGTAATCTGACCGTCCGTCCGTTGCACGTTTGTCTCACCAGTGACGTTTGGTTGCCATAGATATATCAACTCGGTCACACTAAATGCGCCTCGCACGCAGTGCATTTATCGTGCAATTTATACACGAAAATTTGTATTTACGTGCATAGGAAACGCACCGTGTGTAATATACGGTTGGTTAGGATTATGGCAAGCCAAGAGGTTCAGAATTACACCATAAATTAATCACGTTTAACTGCCAAACATAGTTATTAACATATAGTAAGGATAAGCATGATGTGTATATTGCCTAATTAATTGCAAGCTTGTTTCAGAAATGGTGACAACTAATTTTTTCCATCATTATATGAGTATTAGGTTGAATGAGTTAGAATGAATGTTTTATTAATCATTAGAAAATAGACATTAAGAGAATAAATTGTTATGCAAGTACTTTTACTTTTAATACTTAAAGTACATTTAAAATCAGGTACTTTTTACTTTTTACTTAAGTATGGTTGTCATTGTGTTACTTCAACTTTTACTAAAGTAAATATTTATCTGGTTATTTGTACTTTTACTTAAGTACTGAAATTCAGTACTTCCTCCACCACTGGTTGGATGATATTTTATTTATCTTATTTAGAGGAAAAAAAACCTGGGCCACTTAGAATGAGCCATGCCTTGTGAGTAGCCAGCTAGCAACCACCTCCAACTACCTTGGCAACACCTTGGCAACCACACCTTACCATCACTGCTGTGAAAAAACCCCTAAAACTTTAGATCATTGGTGTACAGTAGATTCATCTAATCTAAAATCAAATCAATTAAACTTATTAAGAATATTAATCATAATTGATGGCTAAAAATATCTTTCTTAAAACACATACATAGGAAAATGATGTTTGGACCTTTAAAAAAATAATAATAAAAGGATGTGCTCTATTGGCTTCCTCAGACCTTGACTAGGTAAGCTTTTAACATTCCTAAGTGCTTTAAATGAAACATTAGTCTAAACAGTAGAATGTGGGAGATGTTTCATGGCAGACATGTTTGACCCAAGGCCATGGGAGTTAAAGAACACAATATTAGCATTAGAGATGTTCTTCTTTCAGTAGCACTCAGTCTAAATCACTAGCGGTGCCAGGATTTTGATTGTAGGCGGGCCTCCAAAAATCTGGATGGGCCAGTAAAAATAAGGCAAAAAAACAAACAAACAAAAGAACAGGCATACTTTGCTTTGCGTTTCATATTAGCTAATAGCTAATAAATCTGTCTCATTGAGCTTGCTTGAAAAGCTTGCGGGCCAACATCATTCATTTCATTGGATCACTTGCTGGCAGTGTTGTCAAGTTTTATCAAAAGCTTGGAGTGAGATCCCATTCGGTTAGGGGAGGAGCCCCAATGGAGCCCTGCCCCCCAATTTTATCCATTGTTCATAATTAACCAGCACAAATTGAGATTATACACTGTAATGTTGGGTTAAAAATGTAATTAAAAAAATGTACAGTTGAAAGTGAAAATTGAAGATTTTAAATTACATTTTTAACCCAACATTTGGGTTTATCCATATTTGACCCAAATTTGGGTTTAAACAACCCAGTATTATTTAGAGTGTAACAATTAGTAAATCTGATAAATGACAGAGCAATTCATAACATCAAATATTCTACTTTTTAATGTTATATTTAAATCTTTTTGCATTTTGAATGTGTGCAATTGAAATGGTATAATGATTTATGGTGTGGTAATGTGAACACATGGACATATTAGAGTATTAAGGTGTTTGTGTGTGTGTGTCTGTGTACAAATATCTTTTTTTCTTTTGCCCTGACATCTTTGAAAAATGCAAATGCAATGGCAATTATTAATGTATGTTTTGGCAGGATATATAATATTACCCAGAGCACTAAATTATGTATCTTAGAAATCATATACAAATGATAATATACAGTAATTTAAAATAAAACAAAGAAATGCATCTTCATTCCATCCCATACCATAAAATTTCCCTTATAGTTTCAGGTAACGGTAAGCTAGCCAAACTGAGCCAAAGTTTCTGGTCTGGTTGCAAAGTAGTTGTAGAGTTTTTGACTGCATCAATAATAATGTATATGATGGGCTATATATTAAATGTTCCAGCCCAAAAATATTAGACAAGCTTTCTTCCCTTCTCCATCACAACGTGTGTTCGCGCGATGTTGTTGGTTACCTAGTAACGAACGTACAGTGGCCGAGAATGTTCCATCAACTTCCGTGTGTTCGCCGCGTCTGTTGCCTGAACGACCGCTACTCCTTTTAAAACGCAAGGGCGGTTGCGCTCCGGTTCAGTCTGGTCTTGTCACGTGACCTACTGTGTGCTTATGGTGCGCTTGCGGCATTCTGAAAAGTTGAGATGTTTTCATCTCAATGCGGCGCGGAAGCGCTTGGAAAATTCAGCGTGTCGCACCGCGACCGCGTCACTTCCATAATGAGCGCGTCAGTACCGCACGCCTTCATTTGAAATAACAAACTTGGGCGCGCAAAAGACTTCATATGTGAACTAGCCCTAAGAGTCCACAAAAGGGGTAGAAGCGCTGATTGGCTGAGAAGCTTTCATGCAAAGCTTTCCTCTGGCTGCTTATTCAGATGAACTACTAGAATGAAAATCTCTCACCTGGGTCAAAATGGCTGAGCCCAAACCTAAAATGGGTTGGTCCCAGGACCGCGGTGGTCTAAATCTGTGGCAAGGATAAATAAATAGGTGTAAGGTTAAATCCTTTCTCAGAAGACTGATGTTTCCATATTAAAAAAGCCCAATTTGGACCCAGCGGTGCCTAGTAATTATAGGCCAATATCAAAACTGCCCTTTCTCGCAAAAATCTTGGAGAAGGTAGTAGCTGAGCAGCTTACAGGTTTTCTAAGTAAAAATGACCTTTTGGATAAGTATCAGTCTGGTTTTAGAAAGATGCATTCTACTGAGACCGCCCTCCTCAAAGTGTCTAATGAAGTACAGATGGCTGCAGATTCTGGAAGGTACACTGTATTGGTTTTATTGGATTTATCATCAGCTTTTGATACTGTGGACCACAAAATTCTGCTGAACAGATTGAAATATGAGTTTGGTATTGTTGGGTCTGTTTTAAAATGGTTTTCCTCATACTTGAGTGATAGAACATTTTCTATTTATGGAAATGGTATACTGTCTGATGCCACTCCACTCTTGTATGGTGTACCCCAGGGCTCTGTCTTAGGTCCACTTTTGTTTCTAATGTACATTAGCCCTCTGGGAAAAATGTTGAGCCATTTTAAGAATGTGTCATATCATTTTTATGCTGATGACTTACAATTGTATTGCTCGTTCAATGACACTGAGTTCCACAAACTAACTGATTTGTTGGATAGTATTTCTTGTGTAAAATCGTGGCTGGCTAGAAACTGTCTCCAATTAAATTCGGATAAGACTGAAACCCTAATTGTTGCCCCAGATAACAAAATCTCTTTAATCCTACAGCACCTCGGTTCTCTGAGCTCAACTGTCCAGTCGAGTCTCAGAAATCTTGGCGTTTGGTTCGACCAGTCAATGTCTTTGGACTACCATTCTAGACTTCTGGTCAGAAATTGTTTTTATCATCTAAGAAATATTGCTAAATTGAGGTCGATTCTGTCCGACTCTGATCTGGAGATGGTTATCCATGCTTTTATTTCGTCACGCTTAGATTATTGTAACTCTCTTTTTACGTATTTCAACAAATCTGCCTTAAACCGTCTTCAAATGGTCCAAAATGCCGTGGCAAGGCTTTTAACAGGATCTAGCAGAAGAACACACATCACACCCATTTTATCCTCCCTACATTGGCTACCCATCAAATTTCGAATTGATTTTAAAATATTAGTCTTAACTTTTAGAGCTTTAAATGGTCAGTCCCCTAAATACATTGCTGATTTGTTGCTGCCCTATTCCCCAGCCCGTGCCCTTCGTTCTTCAGGCCAGAGTCTTTTATTGGTCCCAAAGACTCGCTACAAAACCCGGGGTGACCGGTCCTTTCAGGTTGTTGCCCCCAGACTATGGAATGCCCTGCCCCTGTCCCTCCGTGTGGCTGTTTCTGTCGATTCTTTTAAAAAGCAACTAAAGACACTGTTATTTCAACAAGCTTTTAGTTGACGGGTGTTTCTTTATTTTGCTGTTTAATTTAAATTGTATATTCGTTAGTTGTATTTGGTATGATTGCATTTTGTAAAGCACTTTGTGATTGTATCTGCGAAAGGTGCTCTATAAATAAATTTTACTTACTTACTTACTTACTTCCTATATTTCCTTTTCCTTCTACCTGAACCATATGAACCCTTAGACATTATTACATGCATGTACACATGGCATGATAGTACTTTGCAGGGCTCCAGACTAACTTTTTGCCTTGGTTGCACTGGTGCTTTTTTATTTAGGTGCACCAGCACAAAATGTAGGTGCACTCAAATTTTTCCTTGTCTCACGTCGTCTTTAACACCACAATTTCAAGGTCACCTTTTTATCACGCACCATATATTCATATATATTATGTAAATGCTTTTAAACAAGATGTAGTTTATTTTTGTTCGTTTTTTTAAGCACAATAATACTGTATATAAAAATATAAATCTTTAAAAAAAAAATTAAAGTGCTGTTTTTACATTGTTCAAGTTAGGGCACGGGGTATTGACACAAAATTATACAATTCTCAAGGTAAACAAACTCAATTAATGCTGTAAACTGGGAGTCAGTTAGCCCACTATATTTTATTACCCTGCTATAATATTGAAGGTAAAAATGACCTGATTTTGTACACAAACACTTAAATTACACTTTTATTTATTTTTATAATAATAATGTTATATGAAATATAAACATTTAAATTGTGGCTGCATAAAAACTTGCCAGATTTTTTCAAACAACATGCATTAAATATTGAAAAACATAAAAAATTATAGTGAATATGTACTATGGTGCATATATTTGGCAAAATGCACCAGTTAATTTTTCTTGCTAGCTAACGAGTTTATGATCACTGGATATGTTTTTTTCTGAGGTAAATGTGACGTTAAATTACATTGTTTACAAGTGTTTTACTGACGTCTTTCCACGGGTGAAACACTGATTGAGCGATTCCATGTGAAAGATACGGATTTCGATAAGTTGTACTCTATCTTTTAACACACTTTCAGATGCTTGTTCATGTTTATTTTGCGCTGTAACTGGTATCATTAAGGCGGAAGAGAAGCTCACGTGCGCTCCGCGCAGCTGCATTCTCTTGAGCTGAGCCAGAGCGATCTCACGCCACAGCGTCAATACTCTATTTATGTTTTTGAATTTCGTAAGAAAATGGACCTAATTTGAAATCTGAGACTTTGTTTCATATCAATAGTAACAAGCACAAAGATTATTGCGATTTATTGGATGGGATGCGCGTTGCGTGCTACAATCTTCCATTCATTCATCAACTGAAAACAACATAAAATGATAAACAATTCATAAAATGATAATTAGTTTTTGAATATGAGAATATTTTTACCTAGCCATAAAAAGTAGCCTACAATTTCAAAAGTTTCTTCGTCGTCTGTTTCTCCTGCTGCTGATTGCCGTTACTGATTCTGGTGTTCAGGTCACAATTTATTTCTGTATCACACAGAACGGAGCATTTTAGTCCTACAGGAATAGCTGAACCACAGCCAATCAGAGGCAAAGACCAGCCCAATCTCTATCTCTCATTGGTTTAACCACGATATGATCAAACCATGCATGCAAGGAGAACAAAACACTCGTTTGTGGAGAGCAGGCGGATGCGATCATGCGAGAACGTTAGGTGCACTGGTGCGACCTAGGAAAATTTTGGTCGCACCCTTACAAATTTTGGTTGCATGTGCAACCAAATTGGTCACACTTTAGAGCCCTGCTTTGTTTTATAAGCTGTTAGAAGAGGCCATGCACTATAGAAATTACCCTTCAACATTTTAGTGAAGCCTTAATGAAGCACACAATGCAGGAATATACTGATGAAGAGACACTTCAAAATAAAGATATATTAGACATACCCTTTACTGGCCTAAGCAAACCATTTCTGTCAAGAATCTGCAATGCACTGAGTTCAAGAAATAGCCGAAAGCACTTTTTTTGTAGCGCTTGTTATATATATATATATATATATATATATATATATATATATATATATATATATATATTTTTTTTTATGTTACGTCCAAACCGTTGAACCGTTGGGATGTAACATAACAATTTGTATGCCCAAACAAACACCCAGAACAGCAATATACTAAAAACCACTCTGAACATCTTAGAAAATGCATAGCAACACCCTAGCAACCACCCAAAACACCCTAACACGGCACCATACTAAAAACTACACTGAGAACCTTGGAAACATAACTAAACCCTAGCAAAACACTTACATTACAAAACCCTAGCAAATACAAAAAACTACTCTGAACACTTTAGAAACCACCAAAAACAACTTGGCAGCCACTTAGTGATGCCCCAGCAACCAACTATAACACCCCAGCAATACATAGCAACACACTAAAACCTCTCAGAATACCTTAGAAAATGCATGGCAACCCTATCAAACTCCCAGAACACACTATAGCAACCGCTTCTTAACACCATGGCAAAATACCAATAACAACCACTAAGTATCACCCAAGCAGCCATCCCTAACACCATAGCAACACATTGAAATCCACTCATAACACCTCAGGAAATGCATAGCAACATGCTAACAACTATTTATCAACGCTTTGACAACCACCGATAACACCCTGGCAGTTGCTTTGTAGCACTGTAGCACCTCTCATAAGACAATGTTAAGTGCCTAGCAGTGTAAAACCATGGCGACACCTTAGCAACCACTCAGAACACCTGATAGAAACCACTTATCAACTTAGTTACACCATAGAAACCACCCAAAACACCATATCAACACACTAAAACCATTCAGAACACCGCTGCTTAGAAAATGTTTTGTAACTGCTTACAAACCATTCATCTACACATTGGCAAGCACAGAGAACACCCTAACACCTACTTAGTAACACCCTAGCAACTGCATAATAAAACACATAGAAACACGTACAACGCATAGAACCACCTTAACATCATGAGAGTTTTGCACAGGCAAGTCCCATTCAAATTTACTTCCAAAAATGTAAATATGTCATTGATTAATATTATCGTTAGCAGATAATAACTGAAACATTTCTGAGGGAAAATCAGTACTGCCTGTTGCTACAATGCTGAGACTTTTTCTCAAGCCGAGTGACAAACATAAATGTGCTTTTAAATCACATCAAAGTGAGATTTCATAGATTTGTGAAATGCATGTATAATGAACTGGTTATTTTGCAAGCTCATGCTGTTTTGCATTAGAGGTTGTCTGAACAGATTTGACTATAAGCACAAAGTGTGAAATTGGAATACAAAATTATCAAGACATTCTCGCTCTCTCTTACAGCGACATATAACAGTCTGAGTGGAGGCAGTTGTCATGGTGATTAATGTAGCAGCAGGAAAGTTAACCGGCAGAGGAGAAGCATGCGGGGGATTTCTGAAGCATTTCAATCTTTGACGTAAACTAATAGAGGCTTGCTCTCCCTCTAGGTACTAAGAAAACACGCTTATAGACCACTAGCCACACCGGCTTTCAGAGGCCAAGATCTCAATAGGTGTCTGGATAAAATCTATTGGGTTCGCTTGATAAGAGCACATTTGCATCAGGTGCAGGAACACGACCAACAAGGCAGCTAAATGAAACTATTTTCTTTTCTTTTTTTTAGACTTGCTGCTGACAATCGAGTCTGGAAGAGTGAATGAACTTTTAAAGTTTCATTTTACACTCTAAAAAATAAAGCAATGGCTCAAATGAATAAATAAATAGATATTCTTGCATTAGTCTTCATTTTGTTTGCTATTTTTAAATTGTGTTCTAGTCTTATGTACTTTTTAGTTTTTCTCATATTTAATCAAGCTTTTTGTTAAGTCAAGTTTTAAGTCGCAAAATTTTCTGGGACTTTTAGCCTCGTCTTGGGTTTAGGTTAATGAAAACGTTTCCTGATTTATTATAGGCTATATTTATCATAAATGCCTATAAAATAAATAATAATAATAAAAAATATATATATATATATATATATATATATATATATATATATATATATATATATATATATATATATATATATCATATAGTTTTGCTGTAGGTCAAACAGTAGAGCGTTGGCGCCTGCAACCCCAAGGTCACAGATTCGATTCCCAGGGAAAACAATAGCTGATAAAATGGAAATGTGTACCTTGAAGTGCAATATTAAGTCGCTTTGGCTAAAAGTGTCTGCTAAATGCGTAAATGTAATACATGAACAATTATGGAAACTGATAAAACTGATCATAAACATGTAAATGGTGAAATTCATAGCAATTCCAATAATTTCAAATTACATTAATCTATATATATATATATATATATATATATATATATATATATATATATATATATATATATATATATATATATATATATATATATATATATAAAGAAAAGCAAAAAAGACTATCAAATAAGTGAAAGACACTTCAAATAAGTGCATTTATTCGTGCACCCACAATCACAAACTATATTTTCAGATCCATATTTGGATTTATCACAGTTAAACAATGAAAAGGATTTCGGTTTAGTCACAGCAAACAGCACAAGCGGCGTGTGACAGAGCATGGCTGACTGAATGACACTTTAATTTAAGCTGAATATCTCAAACGAAGATTGCAAAACTCCAACTTACTTGTTTGCCTGTGTTTTCAGATCATCAGCGGCACTTCCCAATCGATATCTCACGACCAATTCGTCTAAAATCATTCGAGTGAATAAGGTGGCTAATTCATACGATACGAATTCATACGATTTGTCAAAACCCATGTGATGGGTAGGATTAGGGGCGGGGTCAGGGTAAATTATTCGTACGAATTCCAACGAATACAGGAACTCGTAAAATATGTACAAATTGCCGTGAAATCGGGTTGCACTTCCGCAGTGTAGAGAGAGCGCGTGCACATGGTTGCCAAATTGCAATGATTAAGTAAACCACTGAAAACAAAATGTTTCCTCAAAAGAAGAGCTCTGATTGGAGAGTTCCAATCTTGATATTTGGCAACCGCAAGCATGAAAAGCTCGTACAAGTTTATTTTTAACGGTCTGTAATATTTCGACTTAACACAGATTTCTATGGAAGCTTTTCTGACACTTAATGAAAAAGAAAAGTAATTGAGAATTTTTATCTCACAATTTTACATCTCATTTTGTATTTTGCCATGGAGATATAAAGTCGCAAATTAGTGTTATAAAGTCAGAATTGTAAGATATAAAGTCAGAATTGATTGATATAATCGCAATTGCATATAAGTCAGAATTGCAAGATATAAAGTCATAATTGATTGATATAAAGTTCGCAATTGCGTATTATAAAGTCAGAATTGTGAAGTTATAAACTGTTCTGAGGGGAAAAAAAAGACTATAACTTTCAGTCTTAGAATTGGCCTGATAACTCGCAAATGTGAGTTTATATCTCGCAATTGCAACTTTATTTCTCACAATTCTGACTTTGGATCTTGCAATTGTGAGATAAAAAGGTTTTTTTTTTTTTTAGTGGTCGAAAACCAGCTTCCATAGATTTCAGTCAAGGTTTTATTTATTTATTTTTAATACATTTTCTTTTAGGGATTCTACAGTATGTTGATAGTTAAGGCTATCGTTTAAAAAGTCATGGAAAAAATAGTCATAGTCACAAAATGAAATTAAAACTCATTTGTATAATTTTTATTCAAGTTATGTGACAACAACTTCAAGTGAAATTAATTCAACCAACAAGCTACAGTGAGTTAGAGAAATGTAATAATGTGTAGTATAATGCATAAACACATTGTTGCTGTTTTTTTCTACTTGCTTACTCAAAACAAGTCTACTAAAATTAAATCGAGTTGTAACCCTGGAACCGATTAATCTTGTCTATTTCATTTCAAATCAACAGCTACAGCACATTCCAAATTCCACTTATTTTGCATGTATATTAAATAATCAAGTAAGATATTAATTGTCACTGGCATTTACACAATCATTACTTATAGAGTCAATGTAGTGTTTATCTTCATGTACGTACTCTTCAGCATAATAATAACCACAAAACCTTCAACATTACAGAAAATCTTTCAAATGTCAAACACAACAGCATGATAAACTAATAAGTCTTTACTTTCACTAAAACAAATAAAATAGCACTTAATTTCGACATTTATTCATCTTATCCAGTCCAATGCAACGCATACTGGGAACTGAGACATCCACTGCCTAACTTCTGAAGTTATAAAAAAACAATAATAATAATAATAAAACTAGTTCAGAAATTTGAGTTTAAATTACACATAATATTAAGTTAATGTAAATATCAACATTATCTCAACATAAATTAAAAATTATATTTGCAACTTAAAATCCAAACAATAAATTAGAAAGTGCATCTATTTAAGTTGAGGTAACAGGTCCACTGAATTATTCATTTCAGCATTCCTGTTACTGTGTAATTACAGATGTAATAACTGTGTAATAATAATAGGTTTCTTGTAAGTATATAATTATGCTGCTTGAAATTACATCATAATTAGTAGTAATTGCATTATTTCTGATACTTAGTACAATTTTTTGCCATGAAAGTGATACTTAAAATTTGCCTGGCAGATAATGAAAAAAATACAAAATAAAGAGGCCAGAATATCTTGATTGGCCCATCTTTCATTCTTAGTGTGAACGGGCCTTTAAAACTACAGTCTCCAAACCACATATTAAATACAGAAGCGTGTCTTGTTCCGTGGTACACATTGTGTTATTCTGCCACAGCTGCATAATGACTGCTGTTAGAAATAATTGAGTGAGTAGTAATGCATTTCATCTCCAGCAAAACATTTTGGTTTACTGTCTAGGATTATGGGGTTCAATAAAGAAAGTGGAAGATGAAGACAAACATAATATTAAGGATCATTAAAGAGGAGCATACATTCATTTCCTCATGCTCTGACTGACCCATCGACTCTTAGCTTAAAGTGCTAAATAACAGCCTGGCTCTTGATGTGTAATCACCAGTGGATACTCCCGTTTATGCCTGTGACTCACGCTAACAATCATGGGAGTTGCTTTAATTACTGTTTACATTGTGATAGTCCCTTTCTTAGATTATGACTCATTCTGTGTGCGAATCCTATATGTATCCCGAGTGATGAGACGTACGGCACTGGACAGATTCTGTGTGATTTTAATGACAATTAATGCAAAAAAAAATGCTTTTGACATCTAAGAGATCATCATATAATAAGAATATCCTGTAAGTTTCAGAACTGAAAACGTCCTTGTTAGTCCTATAAAAGCTTTTATTGACACCAGCCTCAACAAACGACTCGCTTTTAAAAGTGGGAAACTATGACGTCAAAGAGGATAAACACCACCCCGCAGAAGAAGATTAACGCCTACTTCAACACAGCTGGTTTAGCCCAGCCCACCGATTGATTCGCGTATTACATGCATAAATAAATAGCATAGATGCCTACCTCGTGACTAATCATTCGGTTGCCATTTTAAAACATTGGACGTTTTCAAAACAATTTCCCCACGTACATCTACGAGGTGAGTTGAATCTCATTATAATATGCAAAACTGTTATCCACTCACAGCAGTGGGTGTTTACTCTCAAGTCTTCAGTGCGAGACGCCCATAAAAACCCAGCGTTTTTCAGCCAGGCTCAAAACTAGGGTACAAAATAGCCTATCACTAATTCCTTAATAAGTAATACGTCCACTAAGTGAACGTCATAAGTTGACCTCAGACAACAATATAGTAAAATTATATACATATATATATATATATATATATATATATATATATATATATATACACACTCACCGTCCACTTTATTAGGTACACCTGTCCAACTGCTCATTAACACTTAATTCTCTAAGCAGCCAATCACATGGCGGCAACTCAGTGCATTTAGGCATGTAGACATGGTCAAGACAATCTCCTGCAGTTCAAAATTTAGCATTAGTATGGGGAAGAAAGGTGATTTGAGTGACTTTGAACGTGGCATGATTGTTGGTGCCAGAAGGGCTGGTCTGCAGTATTTCAGAAACTGCTAATCTACTGGGATTTTCACTCACAACCATCTCTAGGGTTTACAGAGAATGGTCCGAAAAAGAAAAACATTCAGTGAGCGGCAGTTCTGTGGGCGGAAATGCCTTGTTGATGCCAGAGGTCAGAGGAGAATGGCCAGACTGGTTCCAAGCCTAGAGTAGAAGGGCAACAGCTGACTCAAATAACCACCCGTTACAACCAAGGTGGGCAGAAGAGCATCTCTGAACGCACAGTACTGTCGAACTTCAGGAGGCAGATGGGCTACAGCAGCAGAAGACCACACCGGGTGCCACTCCTTTCAGCTAAGAACAGGAAACTGAGGCTACAATTTGCACAAGCTCATCGAAATTGGACAATAGAAGATTGGAAAACGTTGCCTGGTCTGATGAGTTCATTCTCTGCTGCGACATTCGGATGGTAGGGTCAGAATTTGGCGTCACAACATGAAAGCATGGATCCATCCTGCCTTGTATTAACGGTTCAGGCTGGTGGTGGTGGTGTCATGGTGTGGGGAACATTTTCTTGGCACTTTGGGCCCCTTGGTACCAATTGAGCATCGTTGCAACGCCACAGCCTACCTGAGTATTGTTGCTGACCATGTCCATCCCTTTATGACCACAATGAATCCAACTTCTGATGGCTACTTTCAGCAGGATAATGCACCATGTCATAAGCTGGAAATCATTTCAGACTGGTTTCTTGAACATGACAATGAGTTCGCTGTACTCAAATGGCCTCCACAGTCACCATGATCTCAATCCAATGAGAGCATCTTTGGGATGTGGTGGAACGGAGACTCGCATCATGGATGTGCAGCCGGCAAATCTGCGGCAACTGTGTGCATGCCTATCATGTCAATATGGACCAAACTCCCTGAGGAATGCTTCCAGCACCTTGTTGAAATCTATGTCACGAAAAATTGAGGCAGTTCTAAAGGCAAAAGGGGTTCTAACCCGTCACTAGCATGGGGTACCTAATAAAGTGGCCGGTGCTATATATATATATATATATATATATATATATATATATATATATATATATATACTACATGAATGATATATTGATTCATACTTTTTATTTAAAAATAAACTTTACAAATAAAATACCCATTTATTTCTGCATTAGAGGCCTCCTACAACAACATGTAAAAGGTGAAACATATTTTACAGTTGTTTTTCTTCTATATTTGGGTCTTTGAGGGTTAAAACACACACAAACGTTCATTAGCCCGTTGATTTTTGATCATGTTATTCAGCTACAATGCAATAAGACTTAAATATATGTGAATTAAGTTTTTTCTACCTTATTGGAATCAAAATTAGGAATCGATAAAATTCAAATGAGATCCAAAATGGCCAAAATGCATATAAAGTTTCCAGTTTTCAGTTTAAAACAGTGTCATGTAAATGGCCCCTTAGACTGGTTTCTTTCTGAGATATTTAAGAGCTTCTATGATTATTTTTTGTTTATAAGTAATTTTATTAAGTAGAAATATTGTCATTTTTCATTAGAGCAAATTTGTGGATCCAGTGTACCATCTTAACCCACAATGTCAGCAGTCAGTTTACCAGACAAAAGACATCTCTGAATGTCTGCATCAATGTCACTCAGAGGTCACTGGGAAGGTCACCAAAGCTTGCTGCCAGCAGTCATGTGACATGGTCAACTTGAGCTACTGAGGGCCCTGGGCTCTTTAACCATCAACAACTGCTCTTCTTCAAAACAGCAACCAACAAATCTCAGTAAATCTCATGTTTGCCTAAGACCGGAGTGAAATGAGCTGTTTGAGTGCTGAGCCTCAATGTTCAAAAGAGCCATTACGAATTTCACGGGTGTTATGATGGAAATTAATCTGTGTTGAAAGGAAGAATATGTGGCTCTTGCTTGCTTTATGAAAATACCAACAAAAAAAAGTGTTTGTGCCATACTCTCAGATCTCTCCTCACCCTCCCTCCATTTCCCTTTTAATACGTTTTAGTGTTCATAAGCACTAACTGCAAGATGCTAATTGGGTAAAGTATCCGCTTTGAAAACAAATAGCCCCATTTTTAACGAACAGACAGGATGCAGACACAAACCCGAGCATGAAGATGATCAGAGAATTACGTCTAGTGTACTTACTGACCTTATTCGTACAATACGTTTAACGTTTACAACGTAGAAGTTTACATTTTAAAGAAAAGAGTTGTGCTTACATAGCGAGGGCTTGGAGCCAGAGGGGCGTAAGTGGCTTTTAACAAACTTTACAGGAGAACAAAACAAAATTTTGACCACATTTCAATCACCTGTATTAATAACCTTAAACCACAAACATTTCAAACACAGACATACCTACATGAATGAGTATTTAGGTTTAAAAATGTATGGCATATATTAACACAATGACAATGTTCTAAAAAAAATAAAATAAAAAAAAGTCAAATATGTCAGATGCGCCTTTTTGTTCCTTTATTCAATACAGTTTATCTCAGATTTTTTGACACCATTGGATAGAGCTCACCTGAGACCTTTATTTTGATATAAAGAACTCCTATTCGCCCAAAATGCCACTTACGCCCCTCTGGCTCCAAGCCCTCGGGTGTTGCTATGCGGTTGCTAAGGTGTTTATAGTGGCTCTGGTTTCAAAAGTGTTCTCGTGATTTTTTTTATTATGTTTCTGTTTGGTTGTGTTTGGTAAGAACTTCAAATCACTTTTGGTATGTTGTTATATGGTTTCTCAAAAGTCCCTATGTGGTTGAGAATACTCATTGTGGATGCTGACCAGTTCATCGTTTATTATGTCCACAGTAGCCTACAGCAGTATGGGATGATACTTTACAAAGTTTAATAAGATAAAAGCACTGTGTCCATACAAACTTTGATGTTGTCTTGAGAAAGCCTAACCAGAAAGTTTTAAAAGACGGAAGGTTTTTGATTTGAACTATAGTTTGAAGTAGTTTTAATGCTTTTAAGTTTATTGCAATACAGTCTATCAGAAAACAGATAGTTAGATATAGATAGATTGATAGATACTTGTTTAAACATATTGTTAGCATGCTTTATCACATTGCTAACATGTTTCTAACATGATTTAACACCTTGCTAACATATCTTAGCATGTTGCTAACATGTTTCATGCATGAATTACCACAATGCTAGCATGTTTTAAGAATTATTCAATACTATGGGTTAACACATAACATGTTTTGCCATATTGCTACCACGATTTAGCACATTGATAACATGTTTATTTTAGCACATACATTTTTTAGCTTGTTGCAAGCATCAATTAACAGATTTGTTAACATGTTTTAGCATGTTGCTAGCCGAATTTCGAACATTGCTTGCATGTTTATAACATGAATTAGCACATTGGTACTTAACATGTTGCTAACATGATTTAACACTTCGCTAGCATGAATTAGCATGTTTCTAGGGTGTTTTAAAGGGGGGGGGGGGTTGATTGTGATTTCACTTAGTGTGTAATGTTGCTGTTGGTGCATGAACAGTATCTGCAAAGTTGCAGCGCTGAAAGTTCAATGTAAGCAGAGATATCATCTTTTAATGATCAGGAAGTTTAATGCCAACAAAAACGAATTCAATTGGGACGACAGCTGGGTTTTAGACGTCACTAACCCATACATTTACATCAACCCTCCGGAATATACAAAAAAGGGCATGGCCATATATCTGTGGCTCGTCGAGTGTGTTGTGTTCACGGAGCTGTCAGGTCTTCTGTGTTCAGCCCACGGACGTTGTACTTTGTCAACAATGGATACAAATTTATGTCTGATTATGTTCCTGAAAATGACGATCGTAATTTAGCTTTCTGTGCTGCGCATTTACGAAAGACAGCTTCCAGAATCTCTACGGAATTCAACATCGGATTCACAAGAAACTGTTACTAAAACATGAAGCAGTTCCAACTTTAAAACCAGAGGCAGCAGTTGTTGGGCCACAACCTGTAAATGTATTTGCATGTATAATTTCAAATGTAATGTTTTAGTTTTATCAAATGCTAGCGCTGGAATTATAGCCACTAGGCTAATGTTACTAATTATGCTATTTTGTGTCTACGACAAACAGTGTACAAACATTTTGGACCTGAATTTTGTATATGTACACTCTAAAAAGCTGTGTTTCAACCCAAATTTGGGTCAAATATGGACAAACCCAAATGTTGGGTTAAAAATATAATTTAAAAAATTACAGTTGAAAGTGAAGTTGGTTTAAAATTTTCAATTAAATTTAAAAAATAGACATTTGGGGTTGTCCATATCTGACCCAAATTTGGTGGAAACAACCCAGAGGTTTTTAGAGTGTACTAATGTTGTAAATGTATTTTCCATGTATATATACTTCATGGTGTTATTTTTTCAATTTGATCAAGAATGTAAATCAGTGCCAACGCTGTTTGTGTATATAATAGCCAGTAAGTTTGATGCTATTTTGTGTAAGACAAACGTGTATAAAGTAAAAAAAAAAAGCAAATTACCACTCAGAAATGTTTAGTAAGAGCCGTGTATGGTGAGGTTCTGCTTGACTTGCGTGTACTGGTGAGGTTCATCGCTGCTCTCTGGGTCTGATTCTGGCTCACTGATACTGCAGTATCAACACTATTATTTACATTGGACATGAACAACACATGCAACTTTTGCCTGTAAAGGTAATGGGTGTGAATTTTCCAACAATGTGCACTACAGTTTAGCCAATCACAACACACCGGCTCAAGCTAACCAATCTGAACCCACTGCCTGTTTTCTGAGGGAGTGTTTTCATAGACTCAGGAAGATAACCGGTCGTTCAAATGACAGAGGAGAAAGCGGCTTACAATAAAGGTGAAATTTATGAAAAATAAGACTTATTCAGTGGTGGAAAGAGTACTGACAAATTGTACTTAAGTAAAAGTATTGCTACTTAAGTAATAATTTACTTGAGTACAAGTAGAAGTACTGAAATATAATATGACTCAAGTAAGAGTAAATAAGTAGTTTGCTTAAAAACTACTCAAGTAACTACGTTACAAAGTACTTTAGTATTTTTCTATTTTTACCCAAAATGGGGAGATGATAGCGAAATGGAGCGCTAAAAACTCTCATGTCATCTATTTCATTCATACTGAAGGCCCAGTACTGATGCATAGAAGTATTAAACTTACACATTTCAGGAAATGCCTTATATGGATATAATAACGTGCAAATAGTGATGTTTTGACTGATGAAACATGAAGACAAACACATTATAGCTATAATATATCTGTGTTCATCAAACTATCAGGTATTTTCAAAAGAATGATGTATGTCTTGAAAGGGATAGTTCACCCAAAAATGAAAATTAGCCCACGATTTACGCTCCTCAAGTCATTTTAGAAGATATGACTTTTCTTCTTTCAGTCGAATACAATCAGAGTTAGGCTATATTAAAAAAAATGGCCTGGCTCTTCCAAACTTTATAATGGCAGTGAATGACTGGAGAAATTTTGAAGCCCAAAAAAGTGCATCCATCAATGATAAAAGTGCTCCACATATAGACTACTAGCTTTCTCTGTTGTCAAGAGCAATTTTTTATTACTAATTTTGAAAAGTAAGTCCAGGTAAGATCATTTGAATGTTTTGATTTGAATCATTCATAATTGAAAGCAAAGAAAGTTAATGGAGAGTTCTGATGAAAAAGGTATGAAAAACAATAAAACAGTATGAATAAAAAATTTCCAGTAAAAATAAATAAATAAAATAAGTGGGGTATGGTTAACATGTTAAATTATTATTTTTTTTCGTTGTAGCCTACAGAAAATGTGCTGGGAGACACTGAGCTATAGGAACAAACTACACTTTTATATGCATCTGACTGACAGCTAAATCATGCAATCTTATTTCACTTTTTTCAGCTTTGTACAAAGTTTGCTTCGTATATTTAGTTTAACTGTATTGTTAAACAGGGTGAGCTTTACAATTAATTTGAACTGTGTGCATGTATTTTAGACACTTACATTGTTCTTGCTCCGTCCATGCAAACCACGTCCATGTTATGAGCCGAGCTTTTTTATTTACTGCAACTGCTCAGTGCTCTGGTATTATCAATGGTATGACCCATTTCAGTACACTTACATTCACTGAAATATTGAAACGTTAGCGCTACTGATTCAAAACACGAGCGTCGTCAGTGATAAATTAATGATTGAATGTCAAACGCCGGTTTGAACGCCCCGCCCCAGCCGAACTAGAGATTTTGATTGGTTTTGCACCCGAGTCAGACCTGTCTGTCATTGGCTGAAAGGCTTCAGATCTGTCTGTTATTGGCTGAAGCGCAGTGCTCCACAGCAGTAGTTTGAATTGTCTGTCAAACGTCAGCTTGCCCTGTTGCTCCGTCGGCACCTTTGTCAAAGTACTTTTTACTTTTTATGAAATATAAATGTAGAGAAGTTTAATATTTTATTTTTATTTTACTCAAGTAAGAGTAAAAGTACCATAATTTAATTGTACTCAAGAAAGTAGAAAAAAGTGAAAAAATCTACTCAAGTACTGTAACGAAAGTATTTGTAATTAGTTACTTTCCACCACTGGACTTATTAAAAAAGAAAAACCATGAATACATGTTATATTGCACACCATAAACATAATCATGCAAAGAAAAACTTTTAACATGTTTTAGACTGTTGACCTAGGCTAGTTTTTAAGCTTTGATCGACTGCTTAAATACTCTATAACAGTTATTGTGTAAGTTTTGACCCCCTCAATGAAAGTCTATGGGAATTTGGGATTGTTCGGAAGTCTGATATGATCTTTGGTTCAGTTAGAAAAGATACACCAATATGAGTCAGAACAGTCCAAAGGCCTTACCCAAATTGTAGCTTTCAGAAGAAGTTTAGAGTCAAACATTTTAGTCTCAGAAGAAGAAGAAGAAAACACTTAAATAGCATTCCTGTATGTTGGCTTCATCTGAGATAGTTACCAGTTATTCAAATGAATAACCATACATGAGCTGTAGTAATAGTGATGCTTGCCTTTTCAGGTACTACTAATAATTATTCCTTTTCTAAACTAAGCTACAGTGTCTTTCTTTGAATATTCTCCTTCAACCCCATTGGCTTCAAACAGCTCACGGTTTCACACTTTCACCCACTGGCAACGGAAGCCTTTGATGTCGTGACATTGCTTTTAATTTCAGCTCGCCTGACAATACATTGCCTTTGGAATCTTTCAAGAAAGCACAAAATGCAATAAGACTGCTGACTTTGCTCTGCATGCAAAGTTCAAGGTAGTTTTGCGAATGTGTTCTCATTAGTATTCGTTTGTAAAGTGTTTTAGGACAGATGGTTGGATCTGAGCAATATCAACATATTGGCATCTAAAACATAAACCGTGAAAGTGTTAAAAGGGAAAAAAAAAAATGGTCATCACTTACTCACCCTCATGTCATTCCAAACCTGTTTGACCTCTTTGTTTTGCGAAACACTAGAGGATTTTTTTTTTTTTTTTTTTTTTTTTGAAGAACTGGTTTGGACCCCATTAACATTCATTGAAAAGACATTTTTAAAAACCTCTTATGTTGGATTTCACCGAGTAAAGTCTTACAGGTTTGGAATGAGGAACTAATAAATGAATTTTAATTTTTAGGTGAACTATCCCCAATCCAAACACCATAAATGCACATGAGTACCAACAAATTTACATTGTGAATTATGAAGAGCTGCATGAGCATACATGTACATCGAGGCAGGGCATGTGTCATACAGTGTAATTTATCTACGATATGGTAATCCCGGATTAGGGGTATCCCCAGGTAAAACGAGGAAAAGCACGCACACACGTCGATTGATACGTAACATCAAACGTTCGGTTCTCTGAGCATGTTCCTCAACTGCCCTTCTAATTTTATGGCTATTAAAGGCATATTAAACAATGGCGTACATAAATATAGATCTTTCGAAGCATTGATCTTCGCTTTTAAACATCACAAAGATCCTTCAGTTAAATTTAATGATGGATTTGGGGGCACTTGACCTTTAAAGGATTGATGTCACCATGTGACTTTTCGAGGCTGCATGTAATTGCTTCCACTTTAGGATCTGTCAGCTACACAGAATAATGAGCAAGTTCTCAGTGTTGTAGGAAGGAACGTGGACATCTACTGTTGTTCTATCAGAGGCGTGGCTGTAATTGAGTTATGTAATGCAACATGTTTCCCACGATCTTCACCCTCAGTGAACCGGCATGTTGCGAAACTTCTCTTAAGAAAATAAACTGTCTGGATGAAATGGCAGGTAATAGAGTCCACAGTGAAAAGATGAGAATTTCTATTTTTGCTTCATTTAAACCTGGATATAATGTTTTTATCAGAGATATTTGAACTGTTTATTGCACTGTAAACTCATGTGAACTTTGTACCGACGGTCACATTAAAATCTTCCATTGAAACCAAGATGCTCTTTGGAACATTGTGAGATTATGCTAGATAACAATTATCAATTTTGGTAAAAACAATGTCAGCTCAAGGACTGATATTTATTAAAATATAGTATTTGCAATTACATTTAATAGTAAAAAGTAGGCCTGTCAAACAATTAATCGCAATTAATCGCATCCAAAATAAAAGTGTTTGTTTACATAATATATGTGGGTGCACTGTGTATAATTTAGTATATATATATATATTAGGGCTGTCAAACGATTAATCACGATTAATCGCATCCCAAATTAAAAGTATATATATACACACACATGTATATTTAAGAAAAAATGTATATGTAAAATATTTATATAAATCTATCTACACTATATACATGAAAATATTTCTTACAGTAAATATATACAAGCATGTGTGTGTATCTATATATATATGTATATAATAATTATACACAGTGCACCCACATATATTATGTAAACACAAACTATTATTTTTGATGTGAGTAATCGCGATTAATCGTTTGACAGCCCTAATTTTTATATAATATAAATTATATATATACTCTATATACAGTATATAATATAAATTATATATATACTCTATATACAGTATATACCTGAGAATATATCTTAAATATATACAAGCATGTGTGTGTATTTATACTGTATATAAAATAATTATACACAGTGCACCCACATATATCTATGTAAACACAAACTTTTATTTTGGATGCGATTAATCGCGATTAATCGTTTGACAGCCCTAGTAAAAAGATATCTATTCCTAATAGATTCAAATAAAGATTATATTTATTTTTATTTTTGGTCTCCGACTCTGATCCCACTCAATATTGTTTTCAAAATGATTTAAAATTAGCAGTAATCTACTGTTTAACGAGTAGCATTACTTATATCGACCCATCTATTCTCCAAACCGCTTCATTTATATCCAGTTCATTTTATTACGATCATTAATAATCACAACTATAAAAGTGCGTAAATCACATTGTGATTACGAGTGGAATACATCTGGAACACAACGGGCGAGAAGTAAACAGATAAATGGCCATTTTTAAATCCAACAAATCCATAGCAAAACATTTCATCGCTCCACCTGCCAGGAATCACCCAGGGCATGTTTCCCCCTTTAGCAATTCACAAAGGCGGCAATTTGCAATGTTTTTCTGTGAGAACACATTCGTCTATTTTGACAAGCCCGTGGATCACCCCTCCAGTGGGTGTTGAGACCAACTTGTGCACAACATATAATGAGAGCCAGGAATCTATGAGAACGAGTGTTGCACCAACCACCATTAATAAGCATATCCTCATTTCTACTGAGATATCAGGTGAATTGTGAAACAAGTTCATTTCAAAAGATACATTTTAATCCACTCCATGTTTATATTATATTAAGGACTTCTTGATTTGACTTAATTTTGATGATCCTTTTAAATATTCTGTTGACTATAAGTAACTTTGCACCCGCGTGTCAACTTACTTGCATTATAATATTAGTATTAGACTGCTTAAAGGGATAGTTCACTTTCATTTTTTTTTTATTTTTGGTATGCTTTAGCTTACCTCAAGGCATCTAAGATGTAGGTGTCTTTGTTTCCACAGTAGTTTCAGTTTTGATATTTTTAGGTCAAACCGTCATATAATGGAGGTCTATGGTCACCACCTCAAAGAGCATGCACAGAGAAGTTCAAATTAAACATGATTTATTGACTCATAAATGTAAGTACTCATTGCTGCTAAGACACGAAACGGGTGGTTTGTGTGAGAAAACGAACAGTATTTTATATAGTTTTTACCTCTTGTGACGTGCTCGATCACTTAGACGTGGCTGTGGTTAAAATAGGTAAAAACTATATGAAATACTGTTCGTTTTCTCACACAAACCCGCTCATTTCGTGTCTTCAGGCCATCAATGTGTACTTACATTACGAATCATTAAATCATGTTTAATTCGCATTTGAGGTGGTGACCATAGACCTCCATTATATGACTGATAGACAAGAACGGATTGACCTAAAAATATCAAAACTGAAACTACTGCAGAAACAAAGACACCTACATCTTGGACGCGCCTTGAGGTAAGCCAAAACATACCAAAAATGTATTTCAAGGTAAACTATCCCTTTAATTTTTGCTAACTCTTTATTGTTATAGTCCTCCAACAGACATTCTACTGACTTTAAGTGAGTTTGTCAACTTATTCTAACCCTAACCCTACCAGTCTACTAATACTCCACTAATACTCTAATGAGAGTTAGTAGACATGTAAGCACAATGTTACTTACAGTCAACACAATGTTAAAGGGAAAGTGAAAACGAAAGTGTTAGTGGTGCTTGTTGACGTAAACATTACTATTACAATGTCAAAGGCTACATCCGAAATCACATTCATATAGTGGGTGAAAAACAGTATGCGACAAAAGTGTGCATGTGATTAACAAGTTACTATCCCATGAGGCTATGGGAGAGGATTTGTGACTGGCAGTGATGACTTTTCATTAGTAATCACAACATGTTTTTCTTTTGTCAAATCAACTTAAATAATTTATTTAGTTCAGATAACATAATTTGGAGTTTCTGATGATTAAATCAATCTCCTTCATTGTTTTAACTCACTTTTTCCATTTCAATGAACTTAAAATTAAGGCAACCAGGTTACTTACTTTAAGTTAAACCAACAATATTTTTACAGTGTGGTTGGTCAACATGGCGAATATACAGTAGTACTTTCCAGATTTCATTCATACTATATAGAACATATTGTTTTAGCGGTCGTGTACTTAAAATTTAAGTAATTAATTTAAATTTTCGAGTGTAGTTGCGAAGCTGTTTTTAGTGCAGTGTAAGTGTTCTGATTGGTTGCTTACTGGTCCAATTGAGTCAAAGGCCCTTTAATTCTCGATGGGATTTTCCACCCGCTTTATTCAAGTCTGACTCCTTATTAAAGCTCAATTTAAGATATGTTTCATGTCTGTACCCCAAAACAAAGTTAAATACTCGGGTTTGGTTGTTCTGTTCAACTCGGCAAAGCACAATAACAATGAGACATCATTTATAAATCACTAGCTAGAGGTTGGTCTCGCAAACACATTAATGAAATAAAGTGAAGCAAAACAACAAATCAGAACTTGTTCGAATAAGAATTTCTTATTATTCCAATAAAAAATACATTCATACAGAAATATAACAATTTTGCAAAACAATTTCAAATAAAATTCATATAAAGCAAAAAATAAACAAAAAACAAATAAAAATCTTAGAAAAGTTTTTTTTTTTTTTAGTTTTTCATCCTAACTTTTCTGGTTTTATTCTTTTGTACAAATATTCTTTAGACAAGAGGGATTACGTAGAGAAAAAACATAAGTGATAGAAAGTGTCGGTAGAAGCAAGCAAATGGAAAACTTGATTAAGGCTCCATTACCACTTGACTAATATTGGCCACTGTTGGAAAGACACAATGTTCTTTGCCCACAAAACCCTGGCTGGTCTGATTTAATGGCAGCACAAGCTGCTTCAAGTTACATTTCTCCTGCCGAAACGATCCGTTTCTTACGAAGCTGCTCAACATGCAACAGTGTCAAAACCTCCATCGCTCATCCAACCAGAGCACGGCACTTCTAAAAAGCACGATACTCAGAAGAATTCAAAGCATATAACTATGTACAATAAATTGAATCAATTGTTTGGTCCCTGAAAACACTAGAGTTTACATTTCCAACGGCAAAACGACGGCTTTCTCGCGCGGCATCCGTGAACATCCATTGTAAACGTTGAAAAGGTGTGCGATATATCTTTATCTTTCTGGATGGCTGTGCACTGTTTCCACAATACTGTCGCTGGACTAAAACAACAGCATCCAGACAGGTCAATATCGAACCGCCCGAGTCAGCAGTCTATAGCAGGCAGGGCCTTCAGCAATTCATTACAGAGAGGCAGTACAAGGCAAGGCCTGTCTGACTGGAGCTTGTTAATTACAATAAATCTTTAGGCGTTTTTCTTTTTCCTTCTCTTTATTCTTGGTTACAGAGGACGGGGGAGTTGGCATTCCACAGACGTTGTGTTATACAACGGCCTGTTTTCCCACTTTAAGAGCTTTTCGTCTCGCGCACAGATCTAAAAAGATACCAAGTCCGTAACTTTAAGTGCTCTACATTGCAGATTTGACAACATCCAGAAATGTGAGGGCAAATATTAGTGACATGAAAACCGCATGCTCAAGAATAACAATATATCTACAAGGGCTTGGTTACAGTGGCTTTGGAAACGGGAAAGGTGCATGTTCACGTGAAACAGAGCCTTAATAAAGCTTTTTCAATCACTTATACA
>JAQIUQ010007289.1:0-190000 GCA_030378365.1 Hybognathus amarus | reverse complement strand
TACATCTGGACGCGTTTTAAACGCATTTTAACGCCTATTAAGTGTGAACGTACTGCATTCGAGTGTAAAAGTGATTCAGTAAACACGTAAAACTGTGTTTTTCCACTCAACATGAGCATTTAGCTGTGCGGTTTACGCTGTGAACATCCTCGATGATGTTTACCGCGTAAATTTGTCCTGGAAAATCTAATGTTACTGATTCTACAGACTCAAAATCAGGTAAAACCACCTAAACGTTTACTTTTAAAGCGATAGTTGTCGTTTATTCAACGTTAGTCCGTTTCTACGCTGAATAACAGTCTCAGTCACCATTCACTTGTGTTGTATGGAAAAAAATGCAATGAAAGTGAATGGTGACTGAAGCGGTCTGTCAGTCACTAGCCTTACATCTGTTTTCAAAGAGATAAATAGTGATACAGGTTTGAAAGTACATGGTGATTGGTGAGGAAATGACGACAGTGTTTCATTTCAGCTGAACTATCCAGTCAGCAGTCTATGCTGGGAAACATTAGGCAACTAGATGTAAACGCATGTTTAAATGCCTAGAGATTCGTTCATATCTGACTCCATGCCAGAATCCCAAGACGCCTGAGGGGAAACTACCTAGATCAATTTCATGAGAAACATTCACACGACTGTTCAATCACAAGTATATCAGTCTCAAGCAACACAACCTGCTATGACAGTTAATACGCACCTCCTATAAACCCCGTTATGTGACAGAACATGTGCTGCAGACTGTCAGATCAACCAGTCTACGTTTGAGTAAGAAAAGCACGCGAGAAGGATGGGTGCAATTATTATCCTTACTAAATGGCGCATATTACTGATTATTGAGCAATATAGATCATCTGAGTCAAAAAAGTAAAAAAAAAAAACAATAAAACTTTGTATTCCAAAACAAGCGAATATCATAATGTAGATGCACAGCAACATTCTATACGAGTTGACTGACAGCTTTTAGCGCGCGACCATGTAACCGAATCAAATACGTCACTTAGAACGTTCAAATGTTTCATTCAGCGCAGCGCCTCGCGGATTGTAAATAACTCTTCCCGATTCCAGTTTAAAGACAGCGAAGTCAAACCACACGCTGTCCATTCGCCAATCGCAGCGGAAGTTTTATCCAGATCACTTTAAAATTGTTACCTGTTGCCAGTATTCTTCAAGCGATGGCAATGCAGAGAAATAGCCAGTGTCATGAACGATCTGAAGTTCCTGAAAAATGCTGCACATTGGTAGAACATCCATTGCAATCCCAAGTATTAGGCGATAAAAGACAAAAAATATATATATCTTGTTGAATCAAGATAAAGTGTAACAAGAAAGCGTCCTCTTCGTGCAATAGCAACGCGGTGCAGCCGTCGCTTTGCTCAGAGTCCGCTAGTCCGTCTGTTGAGATCACTCTATATTTGCAAACACTGAACTCACGCAAAGCGCTGTGCTCTGTCAACTTCCCCTATTCAAACCTCGCAGCCTGCCTACCCCCTCGTGACAACGTGACGTCGCCTCACAGCGCGTCCAATCAAACGCAACCAGGTTGCGCGGGCGCAAATGATATCACCTAGAGCCAATCGCTGGAATACGTCCGCCCCCCGTGCGCTGTGATTGGTTCTATTCAACCATAAGGTCCAGCGCGCTGATTGGACGTTATTTTTAGAAGCGTATATAAAGGCTCTGAGCTCGAGCCCAGCTCGTTTCTGTTTCTTGACGACGGAGTGTGTGTCACACACGCACTCGTTTGGCCAGAGCGAGCGCTGTGTGCAATCGGTTGACTCTCCTAGAGAACTTTAGTGTTGCAATACGTTCGTTTTCCGTGTTGCCTGTTTTAAGCTCTCTAGAGTAACCACTTCAAAACACGATTGTGGCTTTGGAGGAGTTCCAAGCATTTTTTGAATACCACAAATAAAGTGTGTATTACTTCATAGATATCAGTGAGATTGCAATAAAATGTCTCTGCATTGTTGGCTTATTTTAAAAAGAATTTCTGAAAATGTCTAGACTTATAGAACTGTCTGTCAATCATTGTGTATGCTTGATATAACTTTCTTGCACAAACATACATGCATACAAATAACACATTTGGTTTTACTTCTTTTCCATTTGAGAATACATTGGATAATCAAATAAACAAGCTAGTTAAACAGAAAGCTCTTAGGTTGCTGTATAAAAGAGTGAAATTTGGTGAGTCACATTGCGCATGACTCAGACATGAAGAACGTGGTCATTCTGGTCAGTTAACAGCCTAGTAAGGACAGGACTGCACGCTGACTTGTCCACTCTTTATATAGCTACTTGTTTGTGGTCTGTCTGGACTAACTGGTGTTTGATGAACCTAATCTGTCTGTTTGGATACCTGGCCCTAACATAACTTCGCATTTAGTACACTGTAAGAAATGCTGGGTTGTTTCAACCCAAATTTGGGTAAAATATGGACAAACCCAAATGTTGGGTTAAAAATGTAGTTTGAAAAATTAAAGCTACACTGTGTAACTCTTTTAGTTTATTCTTAGCTAAAAACACTAAATCTTTTAAAATCTTTCATTAAATCTTTCAAAAATATATGTGCTCATTAATGTATATTTACGTTCAAGTAATAAAGTATTCTTGTGAGTGTATAATATGCCATTGAAAATACATACGGGTAAGAGGTTCTAATGTCGGTCCGCCATGTTGCCCCTCCATCTTGAAAGTACGTTAGCCAAAGAGGGACATACCCGTTAATTCAAGCTTTGCCTTTCGCGTTTACGTTTGAGTTAACACTCATGGACGAGGTCATGTTAATCTTGCACTACACTGGCCATCGTAGGAGTTAAAACGAAATCGGAATTGAGAGGATCAGAAACTAATGCCTCGTTTCCACTGAGGGGTACGGTACAGTACAGTACAGTACGGGTCGGGTCGGGTACACCATGATCAGGCTTGCGTTTCCACCGCCAACAGTACCCTTACTTGATAGGCGTGGTGTTTGCTGGAAGAAGCGATCGACGTCATTTTCGCGCAAAGAAAGCGACATAGTAAACAACAATGGATGACAGACAGCACAGCAGATCTTGTTCTTGCTTCTCAACATGTTTGTCACTAGAAACAAGCGCTGGCATTAGGTGTTTCTCAATACCAAGTAGCCATCGCAAAGTCCGACTCAGGAGAATGATCCCTGCTAATGGAACAGCGCGTTCTTGAACACGCACTCAGCTCGCTCTGGCTCTGCGACTCCGGTTATCTCTGTATGTACATTTTAGGCAATAATAAAACGAAATATGTTATAAAACACCACTCTGCTTCTTTTCGATTTCATTTCAATACATTTTAAACATTATAAAGCACACAAATGTGGTTCAGGCAACGCATAGCCTATTGATTATATTCACTGCATGTATGTAACGTTATATTTATAACAAAACTAAATATAAAACACAACCCTGCCTCTTTTTGTTTAAATGTAAAATATTAAACATATTCCAGGCAATATGTAATGTATTGCATATCGTATTGGTACAAATGTTGCAATAAACAACAGATTATCTTGTAATACAATTAAAAAAATGACAAAATAAACTCTTTTTGTTGCATTTCAGTTTTATCAATAATAGCCATTATAAAAGTATAAGTTAAAGGTACAAACAGATATACAGTAAAGCTTAAATAACATAAAGAAACAATTCAGTCAGTCAAATATACAAATTCAGCGCTCAAAGATATGAAACTTCACGTAGCCTTCTGCCAAAACTATTGGCCAGGGAACGAATTATAGATTCACGAGACCAAAGATCACCTGTTAGGTTTATACAAGACGAACTATATCTCATGTTTAACCGCTACAGAGACGTCCGAGTCAGCGGCAAACGTCAGGATGACTAGCCGAGGAAAGGATGTTCCAGGCGGGTACACGAGCGCGAGCGTCCGGTGATCGCTTGAAATGGATCTCAGTCAAATTATCACAAATCGATAAATAAACCACAGATTTGAGCTTTAAAAAACTACTTTCTCGCCTGAAAAACTCTTAAAACTACATTTCGTGACACAATAACAGTAGAATTATATTTCAACTGTATGCTTCTAATGCCCTTGTAGCACGCGCGAGTGACGATACTCTGTCCACCAATCACCGTTCTGCAGTGAGTCTAGCTCCACCTTTTAGTACCCTTTCACTGTGCTAGGTACCTCAACGAAAGGGTACCCAAAATAGTGGTACGGTACGGTTAGGCTTTTTGATACCATTCACAATTTTTGACAGTGGAAACGCAAATAAATGCGTACCGAAACCGTACCGTACCGTACCGCTCAGTGGAAATGAGGCATAATATTCACTGGATGGTCATATACTCTTTCGCCGCTAGATGGGGGTAAAAATCACACAGCGTAGCTTTAAAGTTGAAAGTGAAATTTGAGGTTGGGGTTCAAATTTGAAATTACATTTTTAACCCAACATTTGGGTTTGTCCACATTTGACCCAAATTTAGGTTGAAACAACCCAGCATTTTTTAGAGTGTAGGCAAAATATGCCAATGGTTTCAAGTTTACAAATACTCAAGTCAAAAAGTGTTCAAAAATACGATAATACCTTAAATAAAACACTAAACTGATTTATTTGATCATTATTCAACTGAAACGAAGAGTGGAGCATATTGCATTGTGGAATACCGTATTTTGTGCAGTATTTTTATAATGCACATTTTGGAAATTACAGTAGTATTCTAAGCATACCGTAAACTTGCACACTGCATACTATTTGAGTAATAAGAGTATGGTATTCCAAACATAACAGTGGCATGCAATTTGTAGGGATTCATTCACTTAAACCTGGTTTGTATAGTAGCTTTTTAAAAAGTGTATCATTAAATTGCAAAACTGAAGGTGTTTTTCAGTTTAAAGCAAATTTAATAACCATCACACAAATTTTACTCTTAGTGAGATCTGTTTTGCATGCTTAAAAAGTGGTATTTTACACGTTCAATGAATGGATAATAGATTTGGATGATCGATTTGTTTATGAAACAACTGATTTAGCCGGTACTGAGTTTATCGCTTGTCTTTTTCAACACTAGCGATTCACTCTCAGTGTAATCACTTAATCCTCTGGAATGGCTCTAAAATTGAGAGATATCGCTTTTATCGCTTGCAAAAGACATGCGGGTAAAGTTAATTTACACGCTGATCTGGCCTCCCAATCCTTTGAGTTCAGTAGAGATGTTACAAACAACATTTCCAGAACAGAGAGCCATTGTCCAGCACCACAGTATAGTCTGGTGCTAACCTCTGGAGAACTGAGTCCCTATTGTAGCTCTCAGCTGGGGCCATATTTGTAACTCATAGCATCTGATTCAGTCATATGGTGCTGTCTTTGGAGCTGCAGAGCCTGGCTATGATAGTCATTTCAAGGAATTTTTGAGCTGCTTGTCAGAGAGGGGAAGTGGTGCAACTGTTAATCATTGCCAAAGGTCAGACATTGCGGACAATGGCTTTGTCCAGCCTGCTTTTGAACTGAAAGAGTGCCATTGAGGACAGTCTGTCATTCTGGACCTCAGCGTCTGTCCTTTTAAACCCATTGAAATTGAACTGCGACATTGCAGTTTAACAGAGCGTTTTAATGTCATGCTTTACACCGGCCTGCGTTAAGCTGATCTGAACGTTTGTGCTGTCATAACCGAGACCAAACAGAATCTCTGAAGTGAGAGTCATGTGACCCAGCGTGCATTGGAGTGAATGAAAACCTTTGGAGTCTCAATACGAACCAAGCGACAACATAGCATCAATGTCGTGCGACAACAAAACAATCCTTGACGGAAAGTCGCCACTTGACGGTCTTTTCATCCCCATTCGTATCGCCCGAGCGCATTATCCGGCGGGATGTTTCATTAAGGATGTGTCCTGAAAATACACTGCGGTGGGTCCTGGCAGACTTTATCTCTTTTAGCAAGGTTCTAAACTCTATCATCATTATGCAACCCTCCCTGCACAGTAGCCACAGGAAAGAGCAATTACGCACAGGGTCCATTTTAATACATCAATGTCAGTACGATCAGTAAGTTGTTGCAGGTTGTTCTTTTTCCCTTCTAAGCGATGTGCCATATAGAAGGCCATTTATCCCGCGAGTACCCATCCCTTGATGCGTGCGGAAAACAATTATTGGCCGTTCTTTTCAGGAAAAGTTGATACCGCTCGCACGGGTCAGCGGACAGAGAATGGCCGGAAACTAGTCGCTATGCAAATAGACTGAGACACTAATTAGCCTTAATACAGCGCAGACATGGAACAGGCCAAGCATTTCCAATTGGATTTGCTGAAGCGAGGAAACGCACACCAATAGCTGTGTTTTATTAAAACTGGACGTGCGCCAAACCTGTTCATTCTTTCCGCAGAGTCCCCAAAGTGACAGCAATACTATCAATGCCTGTTTTGTTCGTGGTTACAAACAAAAGACATTGAGTGTCTGCATTTGGGCTCACCTTGTCTAATGTGCCATTTGAAAGCACAAGTATAGGCAGTTCATTTGGTGTCCATAACCCTCGCTGACTTATTTAATGCATTTTGTATGGCGATAGACAATTACCAATTTGAGTGTCCGATAACTTGGGAAACACAATTGTAATTCAGCGAATCGTCCCTAAACAATTTATTTTACCAGGTGCATGTAATTGAGATGCATTGTTTTTCATAAGGACATTGAGCAATTGTTCAGGCATTAATAAAATGAAAATAAATTGATTGATTGGGAATCAATGCAGCGACATCAATCTTTGCCGGTAAAAGAGTAGGGGAGAGAGAGACAAAAGGAGAAATCAATACTCTTTCTAATGCACCATGTCATAAATCAGAATTGTCTTACTGTATGCGGTACCTGGCGACGCAAAAGTGATCATTGGCTTCATTAGTCTTTGCACATGGTCTGTCTCTGTTTGCTCAGTCACGCGGACGCTTCATTGAAATTCAGCCAAGGGTGGCATTAAACGATGTGTGTGTCTCTCGTCAGCTCTGTGTGTATTGACGGGCCACCGTGCAGCTGGCACTTGACCTTGCAGATGGCATTAAAGCCTTTTATTAACAGCTCAAATATTTATATTTAGTTATATTTTTTGTCAATATAAAATGAACCAAGATTGTGAATGTGTTTTTATTTGGCCATTAAGTTCCCTAATTAATCCTGTGGCTTTGTGTGTCATGACCTATGAGTATTTAATAGTGTTTCTGATTTAATCCTCATTAATATGCTGTCAGAGCTGAGAGTTGTTTCATTGAGTTTGATTAATAATTTGCTTGCAGCATCATTTAAAAATGTTTTCCACAATTCTCAATGACGCCTTTTCTGGTTACATGTTATTTCGATAGTCTACTTTAGACATTATAAATTGTAGAACTAACTCAGCTAAATATTAGTAGACTGTTAGGGTTCAGTTTAGTAGACAAAGTTGATATGTTGCTGCAAAGCTATGTATAGTCAGTAGAATGTCTGTTGGGAGCATCAAAATAAAGTGTTTGCAGATATTAAGCAGAGAGTCCTATCTGATGGCGAGGCTATATAAGGGCCAGGGTGGCACTGCCCACTCAGATTGACAGCTGGTCCACCCAATCAAATGACACAACATATTTTTTTTGTTGGAAAGGAGAAAAATCCCACATAAATGAAAATAATAGTCGTTTAAATAAAAAAAAAATTGCGCATGTCACTCTCGAAACTTTGCAGCATGTACGTGGCCGCTGCAGCATGAAAAACAAAAGATTTATTGATTGTATATCACCTAGAAAGCACACAAAGAGCGGTTCCTATAAAATTGCTAAAAAGCTGTCACTCATCTTAGTTCATAGTGATGATGCAATCTCACTGTTATAATCAATGAAGCTGCCTGTAAGGGGCAGTCATGGCCTGTTGGTTTGAGAGTCAGATTGGCAACCAGAAGGTTGAGGGTTCGATTCTCAATGCCCACAGGAAATGACTGAAGTGCCCTTGAGCAAAGCACCTAACCCCCAATCGCTCCCCTGGCGCTGACAGCAAAAATGACTACCCACTGCTACGTGTGTATGTCCAGGGTTTTCAGTGTGTTTTCACTACTTGCTGCCAACGCATTCTCATCCTCAGGCGTCATATAGTTGCGCTTTTGACAATGCGTATACATCCAATGCACATGGCACCCTTTAGCGGTCAATATAACACGCTTCGGTTATGGGTAGGTTTAGGTCTGGGGTAGGGTTATGGTTAGACCACTAGGAGGCGCCTTCTGGCTCATATATATCTGCATCTCATATTGACACTAAAGGGTGCAATGTGCGTTGGATGTAGACGCATTGTCAAAAGCGTCAGTATATGACGCCTTGGGATGAGAACGGGCTGGAACTGCTCGTAATGTGTGTGCACAAACTTGATTAAATGATCTTTTAATTACAAGGCAAAGTTGTAAAATTTTAGGTGGTGCAGCTCCCCAAAAATAAATAATTTATGATATTTATATATTGAATTTTAATTTGCAAGCATACTGTCCTCCTAAATCAAGATTTGCACCTTTTCCAGTTCATCCGCTATATTTAAAAACCCCATTTAAGGAGAACTCTGGTCAATTTTTAACATTGAGCTCATTTTTTTGTACATTTGGAGTGATGTCAGTACAGACAAAACGTCAAAAATCGGATGTGGCCTACACCGTGTTATCATCTTTTTAAAATTCGCACCCTGTTGACTTCAATGGGGCATGTTCTAAACCTGCTTTTAGCCTCTTAACATCCTTGATTTGTCATTACGAGTGCACAGCCATGGTGTAATTAAGAGTGACCACGGTCAATCTGACTGCAGTAGATGTGAAAGATATTAATAAAAATGATGTTAATTCAGCCAGCTCACATACCTCTATTTGCTTCCTGTTTTCGGTTCGAAGCCCACAGTAGTCGATTGTCGAGTTAATGTGCGATCATTGGTGAATATCATCTCAAACCTGGTGTTCTGAGAATTTCAGTTTAAATGGATAGTTCATCCGAATCAGATGTTGAACACACAGAGGAGGTTTGAGATGATATTCACTAATGATTGCGCGTGTGAACTCGACAATCGACTACTGTGAGCTTCGAACGAAAACAGGACACAAATAAAGGTATGTGAACTGACTGAATTAACATCATTTTTATTAATATCTTTCACATCTACTGCAGTCAGATTGACCGTGGTCACTCTTAATAACATCCCTCACATGGCTGTGCACTCGTAATGACAAATCAAGGATGTTAAGAGGCTAAAAGCAGGTTTAGAACATGCCCCATTGAAGTCAACAGGGTGTGATTTTTAAAAGACAGATAACACGGTGTAGGCAACACGTTTTTTTGTCGTTTTTGGCTGTACTGACAGCACTCCAAATGTACAAAAAAATTAGCTCAATGTTAAAGTTGACTGGAGTTCTCCTTTAACAGCAAACAATGCAGCAGTTCTCAGATTCACTTTCTTTTGTTTCTGATATCAGACACTTCCCGCACAAATGTTTGGCACTGCACTATAAAATATTGAATTAACTAAGATCTAAAAATAGGGTATCTAAAAATCTTATCCAATGCACTAAAGCAGTATTGATGGTTCACGTAATTGTAACTCTGGAGGAAGATCTTAAATGTGATGGACAATCTAAATGGCAGTTGAATGGTCATTGTTTCACATTCTGTGGTTGAGGTTGGTTGTTCTCCCTTGTGATTTGATATGCTAAACCATTATTCCACGACAAGGAATGTTAAGTATTTTATGTTTTTTTTTCACTGGAACTCTGTGGGAAAATCGCCTCTCTCCTTTTTTTCAGAAGGGGCGTGGGCGTTTATCTGGTCCAAAGTGTAAACAGAAGCCCAACCCTCTGATTAAAGGCTTGGGTGAGTGAATGCATGATGCTTTTAGAGAGTTGGGGAAGTAGACCGTCTATCAGGTTACCTTGACCATTAATGACATGGATAGACCCTGCGATTCAGTCCTGAACTTTTCACAAGCTCGGTGTGAAAGTAGGAGGGTGAAAAAGTGCGTTTCCCACAACTCATTTTTAATCATTTTAACCCAAAGCATTTGTAAAGCACGTTCCATAAACTATACCTTAAGTTTGCTTATACAATTTTCACTATCTGGCGAACATTAAAGGGGTCATGAACTGGCTTTTTAAATTGTATTATATTGTTGTCTGAGGTCAACTTATGATGTTCGCTTGGTTTTTGCATTCAAAAACATCAAAATTAATAAGTAATAGGCTATATTGTATCCAAGTTTGGAGCCTGGCTGAAAAACGCTTGGTTTTTATGGGCGTCTCGCATTGAAGACTTGGAAGTAAACGCCCACTGCTGTGAGTGGATAACAGTTTTGCATATTATAATGAGTTTCAAATCACCCGTCGATGCACTTGGAGAAATTGTTTTGAAAACGTCCAATGTTGTAAAAAGGCAACTGGAATGATTCGCCCATACATGTTCGACCCAGAGTCCGTGTGTTTCACAATTCCTGTCAGATCCAATATAGACGGCACAGCACCGTTCTTTACTCTTAATCGCTCTGCAATTCCAGTCTTGTTTACAAAACAATCCTCAGTGAAATAAAGCGAACAGACGGACAATGTTTGACCTCATCAGCTGGAACGTCATTAAAATAAAGTTTATCCATTAATTCCTATTGGAATCCAGAGTCTTCTGACACAACCAGGCACTGCACAATATTTTGTATTGCTCGGTAGCTGGATCCGAATTTGTCATCACGAGGTAGGCATGTGTGCTATTTAGATATGCGTGTAATGAGCGAATCGGTGGGCGGAGGCTAAACTCGGCCGTGTTGAAGTAGGCGTTGATCTTCTCCTGCGGGGGTGGTGTTTAATCCTCTTTGACGTCATAGTTCCCCACTTTGAAAAATTAGTCGTTTGCTGAGGCTGGTGTCAATAAAAGCTTTTATTGGACTAACAAGGACGTTTTCAGTTCTGAAACAAGATATTTGTATAATATGATGACCGCTTAGATGTCAAAAGCTCAAGGAAAATTTGATCTCTCAGTTCATCACCCCTTTAAAATCCCTAATCGTACACTGAAGGAGCCCTATAGCCACGCCATACAGTTTGTAAAGCAAAAACCACCTTTCTTCAGAAAAAAAAAAAAAATCTATTTTTTCTCCTTATTGCATGAAGAGGATAGCAAATGAGGGGCTTTAAATAGACATGTCCAAAGCATCTCTGACTTGACTGCACGACTTTAGTGTTGTTTTCTGTGCACATTAACAGTGGGTCACCTACTGTCCTACTGATGGGGTCACATACAAGAAAATCTCTTTTGTCCTCCACTAAAATCTGATACTGAGCCAAGCCTCACAAGGTGGAGTGACCGGTCAGCCGCCTCTCCCCATCTCCTCTTCCAGTCTGTCCGTCCCATCAGGGACGCTGATCTCTGGCAGTCAGGTCAGTGCCCAGGAGGTCCACGTTCCTCTCTCTGCAACACAATGCGTCTCCCCGTCTTATCTCTTATCTCAGCTCCACATCTAATGTATACCGAGTCTCTGTCACAACTGAGTTTCAGTGCAACAGACCCCACACATGCTTGCTGGTAAATTCAAAACCAACCTTCCCTGAGTCCTTTCCTGAATGATGCAGCAAATCTTTGTTTCTTCCTCCTTGCCCAGTCAGGTCAGTAGTTCAAATTTGTAGTGCCCTGCCAATGTTTTTACTGGTGAAAACTGCTGTATTATTTTTAAAAATAGTGTATGTGCCATTATGAACACAAAATATTGTATACTTTAAAAAATGCTGGGTTGTTTCAACCCACATTTGGGTCAAATATGGACAAACCCAAATGTTGGGTTAAAAATTTATTTTTAAAATGTACAGTTGATTGTGAAAGTCATTTTTAAACCCAACATTTGGGTTTGTCCATATTTGACCCAAATTTGGTTTAGAACAACCCAGCATTGTTTAGAGTGTATACAAAATGTGATAATGGATTTACAAAATGTGATAATGTGCTAATTAAAAGTGGCCAACTAATGAGGCCAAAATAGTGTTACGAGTCTATTAAATCTTTCTCCCAGACATGTTTCGTCAAGGGTTGTTGGATCTTGCACACACACATTCCTGAACTACATTACAATGGGAATGTGTGCAATAAAACGGAACATTATTCGCATTATTATCCAGCATTGTAAGAGATGGTATTAGTCAGTTAAACAGGTAGCCCTGCCCCTATTATCCAACAGTTCTGTGAATAATGTAGCATATTCCACACATGTTTATTATAATGTAATTCAGGAATGTGTGCAGAATCCAGCAACCCATGACGAAGCATGTCTGAGAGAAAGATTAAACAGACTCATCATCTACAATCAGACTCTTTTTGCCTCATTAGTAGGCCACTTTTTTTTTACAAGCACATTATCACATTTTGTAAATTCATCGCAATAACACACATTCATCTTATCTGTTCAATGTACTGCTCATGTGCATTCACTCAGTTTCGGATGGGTGAAATAGGCAAATTAATAATTCCGTCGCCATGGCAACGTGGCTTCCGAATCCACAGAGTGAGGCAGAATTAGGAATAATGACAGGAAACAAAATGAAAATGAGATTTTGGAGCGAGTTGGATTTGTATTAACATGGCCAGTAATTTAACCAATCATGATAAGACATTCAAAAGGGATTTTGAGGCCCTTTGTCATGGTAACAATAGCAACAGTGAGTACACATAGAGCGGTTGAAATAGTGAATACTAAGTAAGTAACTCCATGAATGTACTCTCATGGGGATTTCTAATCAAGGAAAGTTTCTTTTTGACACTTTCGGTATGACTAGCACAGCTTGTCTCGCCCTATTAGGACAGGATGGTACTTTCCCTTTAAAATAATAAGAATGAAGCTCAGGCTGCTTCTTGTTTTAGGCTGGATCTGATACTATCCACACATTTTACAGAAATAGTTTACCCCACTAAAAATAAAATCAATTACAATGAATGAGGACTAAATCTTTTAAACTTCAATAAACACATTCAACTCTTGTACTATATTCCATGTTTTCAGAAGTCATACAATAGTTTTGTGTGAGAAACAGTCTGAAATGTAATTTGTGATTTTGCGTGACAATGCGGGACACATGTGTGAAGTAAATTTCATTCTATTATAATTTGTAAATATTGATTTATATTGGTTGGAAAGCTTATTTAACATCACATTGGATGATAATGTTTTAAATAGTCAATAAGCTTTGTTTAATTGTGTCCACATTATACTTCCCATGCAGGTTTGAGTGTTAAAATGTAGCCTATTTACTCCATAGAACCTATCAGTCAACATTCAGCAACATGCTAGTAAAAAATCACACTTTATACAAAAATAAATTTCCATAAGTAGCTACTTTAGCGAGTTTATTTTCCATTAAATGCGTTTTACCGGATTTAGTGCATCTAACTATATTTTTTTAGTTGGATTTGGCAAGTTTGATGTTGTTGAGGTCCACTGATTCCTTTGCTACACCCTACGGAAGCCATGTACCGCAACGTAAAAAAATATAATAAAAAAATCTAGCATTTCAACTTTAATCTTGAAAAGTTTGACTTTAATCTCGAAATGCTAGATATCTTTATTTTTTAGATTAAAGTCAAAACGTTTCGAGAGTATGAGAATGTCTTCCGTAGAAGTTGCGTGTGTGCGTGCGGTGTACTCGAAATGCTACATTATTATTATTTTTTTTTTTGTATTTTTATTTTTTTTTACGTTGCGGTTCAGGGCTTCCCGTCACCAGCGGGGGAAAAAACTCAATATGAAAGTGCTAGTTGCTAGTGCTAGAATCAATTACAATGAATGAGGACTAAATCTTTCAAACTTCAATAAACACATACAACTCTTGTACTATATTCCATGTTTTCAGAAGTCATACAATAGTTTTTGTGTGAGCAACAGTCTGAAATGTATGTAATTTGTGATTTTTGCGTGACAATGCGGGCACTATATGTGTGAAGTAGATTTCAATCTATTATATGTATGTAAATATTGATTTTCATTGGTTAGAAAGATTATTTAACATCACATTGGATGACAATGTTTTAAATAGTCAATAAGCTTTGTTTAATTGTGTCCACATTATACTTCCATTGCAGGTTTGAGTGTTAAAATGTAGCCAGAACCTATATATTCAGTACTAAGCAACATGCTAGTAAAAATCACATTTTATACTAAAATAAATTTCCATAAGTAGCGACTTTAGCAAGTTTATTTTCCATTAAATGCGTTTTACCGGATTTAAGTGCATCTAACTATATTTTTTTGTTGGATTTGGCAAGGTTTGATGTTCTTGAGGCCCAATGATTCCTTTGCTACACCCTACGAAAGCCATGTACCGCAATGTAAAAAAAAAAAAAAATCTAGCATTTCGACTTTAATCTCAAAAAGTTTCGACTTTAATCTCTGAAAGTTTCGACTTTAATTCTCAAAATGCTAGATATTTTTATTTTTTAGATTAAAGTCAAAACGTTTAAAGAGTATCAGAATGTTTTCCGTAAAAGTTGCGTGTGTGCGTTGCGTGTCTGAAATGCTACATTATTTTTATTTTTTTATTTATTTTTTGTATTTTTATTTTCCATTAAATGCGGTTTTATCGGATTTAGTGCATCTAACTATATTTTTTTTGTTGGATATTGCAGGTTTGATGTTCTTGAGGCCCAATGATTCCTTTGCTACACCCTACGGAAGCCATGTACCGCAACGTTAAAAAAAAAAAATCTAGCATTTCGACTTTAATCTCAAAAAGTTTTCACGTTAATCTCGAAAAGTTTCGACTTTAATCTGGAAATGCTAGATATTTTTATTTTTTAGATTAAAGTCAAAACGTTTCGAGAGTACGAGAATGTCTTCCATAGAAGTTGCGTGTGTGCGTGCGTGTCTCGAAATGCTACATTATTTTTATTTATATCTTCGAAAGTTTCAACTTTAATCTCGAAAAGTTTCGACTTTAATCTCGAAATGCTAGATATTTTTATTTTTTAGATTGAAGTCAAAACGTTTCAGGAGTACGAGAATGTCTTCCGTAGAAGTTGCGTGTGTGCGTGTCTCGAAATGCTACATTATTTTTATTTATATCTCGAAAAGTTTCGACTTTAATCTCGAAAAGTTTCGACTTTAATCTCGAAATGCTAGATATTTTCATTTTTTAGATTAAAGTCAAAACGTTTCAAGAGTACGAGAATGTCTTCCGTAGAAGTTGCGTGTGTGCGTGTCTCGAAATGCTACATTATTTTTATTTTGTTTTATTTTTTACGTTGCGGTTCAGGGCTTTCGTCACCAGCGGGGAAAAAAACTTCGGAAAAAATACGAAAGCACTTGTTGGTTATTTTCCAGCTCTAACTCTAGCTAGATGGCGGTGACAATGGCTTTTTAACCGGCAAAAAAAAATTAAGTATTTATTATATTTTTTTATATTACTGCAATTTCAGGGAAGAAAAAAAAAACAACATTTTGGGATGTCTTGCGGGACAAAGCTCACAATTTTGGGACTGTCTTGCATGGTCACCCTAATTGAGGTCCAGTGAGCCGTTAAGCGCTGTGTCTGGATCATTGAGTCAGTGAGCCGAACTCAAAAACCAGATCAGCCTGATTTGTGAACGAATCATGCAGATCTTTCTTTTGTGAAAAGATGAAACTTATTGCGCATGACACTTATTAATTCCCTTATCTGCATCCCTTAAAAGTGTTTACTGTGTTAGTGTGGTAAAAACGTGTCAAGTTTGGTTTCACCATTCAACCTTTAAGTGAGGTCTGTGGTTATCACACAGTCATGATTGCAGGTTTCCTCTGACTGTAAGCACATGTTGACTTGGTTTTCAGTTTGTACATTCAAATCAACAAATATGACATCAACCTTTCGTGGACTTTAGACTATGATATCATATGTTTGAGCAATGTGTCATCGGCTTTTTTCATGCGCTGCTCCCAACTTCCCATCACACTGATTATGTCATTTTCCCATGAGTAAGGCATTCTCTCACCGGATTGTTTTACCTTGGCCGGGTCAGCACACTCAGAGACGGATCAGAGTTGTTTTGCAAACACCTGTGCGTGTTCCCATTGGCTGGGGATTCAGGTGTGACTGTTGACTCACCTGAGACTGAATGAGCTGGTGTCCATTTAATAGAAACGTGTTTAACAGTGCATTTTATAGAGGGTTGGCAAAGACATAGCTAGTAAAATAGTACATAGCTTCAGTATAAACTACTGCAAGACTGTGTAAAACAGCAGAAGTAGACTGTATATCATAACTCATTGCTCTAGAATCCTTTGATAAAGTCAAACAGAGGAAATGAGGCGTTTAATTCGGATCCCATAATTGTCTTTGCAATTGCAGTCTAGTAAAACTGCATTATTTAAAATCATTTTGCCTCACAAAGTATGGCCACAAATGCTACAAGCATCATAAATGATCAAAAGTTTGGCAAGACTTTTCAAATCTCCCCATTCCTCAGTGAAATGCGAGTAGCGTTAGCTCTTCTCTCTTCCTCTGTTTCTCTGTGTAAACACCTGAGAATGACTAACCCATATCTCATGACCAGCCTGCAGTGCTGCGAGCCCTGTGTCCTGCATTCTCCAGGAAATGAGGCATGATGCGTGCCATCACCCAGACACAACCCCTCAGGAACCAGGAGCACAGATATAAAACAGACTGTTAGCTTAACACACAGCATAGCTGGGTCACAAGGAAAGGGTCAGCTTTCATTTGACAGTAAATTAAATTGGCATCATGTTGGGGACGCATCTCTTTGTTATTTCCTTTGTTTACCCTTCTTGAATATAATCCACAAATATTGGTTGGACTAAAGCTTGAAATATGAGAATGTGCTCTTATGTAGCTAGGTTGTGCTGTGTGGTTTGTACTGTTAGGTTTCCTTAATATTTTTTTTTTAGGATGATGGTTCTAGTGGCCAAAAGAGTCCACCTTAAAGTATCTTAGACATTCCAGTTCTCCCGAAAGGTCCGGGAATGTCTTGCAGTATTGATAGCGACTCCCTGACGCCAACAAATTATGTACAATATCCCGTAAATCGAGCGAGAGGGAGTGAAGCTCCATTTCCAAGTGATTCAATCAGAAGTTGTCAGCAGAGATGCATGCATACATGCATTTTGAATGCGTCTCCTTTGACAACTTCTGTTCGAATTTCATCACACTCTACTATATATCACTTTCTAGTAATACTACACGGACAAGTAAAGTTGAATGCAGTTGCAAGTGAGCAGGAAAGAAAGCAAATTAAATGGAGAAGGGCCATTTCTCGTGTCATTTATACACCAAAAATGTTTTTTGCGTGCATATGCTATGCACTAAAAACCCCTTGGGTAGGTCTAAGGCGAAGGGGTGGGAGAGTGCATGCGTATTACACGCCATGAAGTGCGTATCATATGTAGGTGTAAACTTCATATAATATAGACGCAAAAACTATTTTGGCGCATAAAATGGCACGAGAAATAACATTCGTTGTAATGCACTTTCATGAGATTGGGCTGGTTAATGCCTGGTTCAGATTACACGATTTTAGCCCAATTTAGGCACTATCTGTTTGACGTAGGGTGTTGTAAGGGATTCAGTAACGACAACGACCGTCGGACGCAAGATTCGATCGTATCATCTCGTATAGTGTGTCATAGTGGGCGACAACCTTCATTGCGTCTGCGATGCTTCATGACATCACGACAAAAAGACTAGCATGTTTAATTTTTTTTAACAGTCGTCCACGACAGTTCCGTCTCATGTATGAGGTTGACCAATAGGAGCACAAGCTTTTCCGTACACAACTTTCAAAAATGATGAAACGAAAGAGAGACATAAGAAATATGTCTCTATATATAAGAAAACAATATTTTACGTCAAGTTCTCGAAAACCATCACATTGCGAAAAACTCGTACTATATACACGCAAAAACTGTTTTTGGCATATAAATAGCACGAGAAATGACATTCGTGCTATAAATATGAACTTTAATGAGATCGGGCTTGTATTTCTCATGCTGAAAAGGCAATGCCGAGCAATCCAGAAATGTGTCCATTGTTTTTTTTTTTACTTTTTTTCTGAACACAGGAAAGCCAATACAACACTCACCGCTTCATCCATTGTCACTCGCTACTAGTTTTGCCTTTCTCGATGACATCATGCGCGCCATTAAAGGCGGCATGCGATGACTGGTCAGGAAGCAACGTGTAGTCCTGACCTGTGTCTTGTCCATGACACGACAAGATTTTAGGAGTCAAAATCACGTAATATGACGATCGTAACTGACGAAAAAAATAGTGTAATCTGAACCTGGCATCAGGAGCTACTCTATTGATGCACTACAATTAAATTATGTCAAACTTACAGATATTTTATTATATTATTTTATTTTTGGTTGATGCTACCTCCTTGCAATGCTATGGTTGAGTTTTTACATTATGGATATTATCTGGTTTTCTGGTCCCTAGTTATGATTCTGTTCCCTCTGGATGTCTATGAGCTTTATTTCTATTTTATTATCCACAAAACCATGTGTTCAATCACATGTCAGTAACACAAATGGTATGTGATGACCCTAAACCTGACTTATGGAACACCCTAGCCCTAAGTGCAAATAGCGAAAGATGCTATTTACCCTATCTGAACATAGGAGTATTTTTCTTAGTATAATGCTATTTACACTAAATATGAGTCTTTCCATAGCAAGTACCAATAATAATAGCAGATTGCAAACATACTAAAACGTAGCAATTTAAAACACAAAACAACTTACAATAAGGATAGTGCTCCTAGATACATAACTATAATAAAGTGTACTCATTGTGCATTTAGTGTGTTTTGTTTTTCCGCCTCAAGTAACATTGAAGAAAGCCAAAAAGTAAGCTTACATCCAAGGGAGGAAAAAAGTCTCTATTTTGATGTGACACATCATAGGGGTCACTTGTAAGTTTACAATAAATAAATCTTGACGGCTAGTTGACCGACATTGAGCGCAAAAAACTATTTTCATTCTGGATACACTTTACCAGTCCTCATCGCTCATGGTACTGACAGCTTACTGTGACAGAGCTCTAGCTATGATGAGTGGCAGACAGGAGACTGCTGGAGACTATCGCCTATGCCCTGAGAGAGCTGCCAGACACGGCTTCCTATCAAGCAGGCCGGAAGGAAGCCGAGTGTGTCAACACAACGCCGCACACCTCACTCATCCAAGCGCTAATGGATGAGAGCGTCGCAGCTGTCCTCAGAGAGGAAAAAAGAGGAAAACACATGAGCGAACATTAAACTCAGTTTCCCAGCAGGCCTAGTTTTTCTGCTCGAAAACAACAAGGAAAAAAACAACACAAATCATTTCTGAAAGACAGGTGCCCAGGTGAGTTCAATAGGATCAGCCACTCGTTGTTAACCTCTACGGTCACCTTAAATGACTTTGTGGTTCAGAAAACATCTGAAGGGTTTTAGGCAAGTGTTCCGGCTGAAGAGATGACATGGTTTCCTCAAAGTAGGTAAGTGATTTCTGAGGAGATTCCATGTACTTGTACAACTACTTGTCGGATGTAGCTGATAAGCATTACAGATGTGACATCTCAGACTGATCTCATGAAATGGCATGTGTATGACACGCCAATTCGTATTTTCCATTTTGCCGTGCTATCAACATGCATAATCGCTTTTCAGCATGTTTAGGAACACTGTTGACTTAACGTTACATTACTGTATATATAAATATATGACCTACCCCAACCCCATCCCTAAAGCTACCCGTCACTGGGGTTAATACCATTTATGAGTCTTCCCCTACCAACCTAGGAAAAGAAATATCGCTCCCCAGATGTAGATCCACATTTTGCTTTGTTTTGCTCGGGCATTTAGCGGCATGTACATACACACGGAATCCCTCAGACATTTAACGGCGTAGACATACACGCATAACGCGATAGCTCAAAATGCGTACAGATAACACACCACTTGATTTGAAAGTGGCGTGTATGTTTACGCAAAAGTCATGATGTCATGTTGGACATCTGAATATTTGGCCATTCTATCACTTTGCTGAAGATGTCATTGCTTTTACTTCAGATACTTCAGATGAACTACTGAAAGGGGAACGATGACGAATTCAATAATCAAGTGAAAGAGTGCTCAAATCAAGCTTAAAGGTATACTACTTTTTTTGGAAATAGGCTCATTTTACCACTCCCCAGAGTTAAACAGTTGAGTTTTACCGTTTTCAAATCCATTCAGCTGATTTTCTGATATTTAGAAGAATATCAGTAACCGAGACAGTTTCTGGTCCCATTGACTTCCATAGTAGGAAAAAAATAGGTAACACTTCACAATAAGGTTCATTTATTAAACATTAGTTCATGCATTAACTAACATGAACTAACCATTTGTTACTGTATTTGTTATTCTTTGTTAACGTTAGTTAATACAAATCTAGCTGTTCATTGTTTGTTCAAGTTAGTTCACAGTGCATTAACTAATGTTAACAAGATTTTAATAAAGTATTAGTAATTGTTGAAATTAACATTACCAAAAGATTAACAAATGCTGAAGAAGTATATGTTCATTCTTTGTTAATGTTAACTAACGTAGTAACTAATGAACCTTATTTGTAAAGTGTTACCAAAAAATATACTATGGAAGTCAATGAGAGCCAGAAACTGTCTGGTTACTGATATTCTCCTACATAAAAAATAAAAAAAAAAAAAATCGATCTGAATGGATTAGAAAACGGTAAAACCCAACTGTTTAACTCTGGGGGAGTTGTAAAATTAGCATATTTCCAAAAAAAGTGGAGTATCCCTTTAACCAAGTAGAACCAGGATGGAATTTTCTGACAAAGAACTTGACGCAGTACTAGCTTTGGTATGGTTTCCCTTGTGTGACTTAATTAGCGGCCCAGGCCAAGCTCAATGAAGCAGCTCTCTGGGACTTTCTGAGTGGAGGTGCGAAAATCTGGGTCAGTGGGGCTGGGAGAACATTTGAGGCTTTCATGCCAGGGGTCTGAGCTTCCTCTCGCACTATCAGCCAGTGACACGATAAGCCAGGGACAAACCTTGGCCCTGGTTACTGCAGCTGGCCAGCTCAGTTAGCATTCCCATCAATTCCCTCTAATCCTGGAATTTAGCTCTGTCCCTTGCCCTACCAAACCAGAGACCAGACACATTCCTCTGCTGGCACACCAGGGCACTATATTTGAACAGAGAGCAACTCCCACTCTGGCCTAGCAACGATTTGCACTCTTGCGTCGGCACAAGAAAAGTCCTTTCCTACTGATGAGGCCAATGCAAAGGAATGGTGCTAATTACATGCCATCATTTGTTCTTTTTCAGGCCACCTCTTGTTCACTCTGTCAATCCACCATTTACAGTTTATCTTTACACTTTTAGTCTTGGGATTGTTTACATTAACTGCCCCTGCTCCAATTATGCTGCAACCTGTCCTCAGAAAACCTCATCGCATGTACCACAGGTTACAACCTGAAAGAAATCCATCACCTGCTGATCCCATAAGTTTTCAGCAACAAGGGCCATTTCTGACAAGGCAGTTATTAGTGGCACAGTAGACCGAAGGTAATTAACCACAATACAGCTTCCCAACATTCGTTCCGAATGGTTCCTCATCACCGGAGAAGCCATTTCTCTCTCATTCCCAAGGTCAGATGGATGAGATGGCCCACGTGCCACTGGAACCTGACAACAGGGTGCTGCAATTACTGCTGTCCTTGATATTTAATGGGGAATGAGTGCAGTAACCTTTAGTGTTTGCTTGTGAGTCCCCTCCTTCTCACCCACTCTCCCCTCCTCTGGCTCTCTCTCTCCTCCGTGGGGCGGTCAGAAAACAGAAGGATCACTTTGGAAAGACATGTGAAGTGTGTTTGCGTGCCAGGCGGTGCCGTGGGAGCAAGGGAGTGTGTATGCACACACACACACTCACAGATTCTGCCAAATGGATGCATGTCAATGCTTTTTGGGTTGACAAGGGACTTACTTGTGGGCCAGAGGGTAGACAGAAGTGCAAAAGTAAAAATAGTCACCCCCCCTCTGCTAACTCTGCACTAGTGACACAAAAATTTGACACATTTTACATCATTTTGTGAAATATCTACGGCTTTAATGGTAAGTTTGGTGTATATTGCTGGGTAATTGTACTCAGAGACTTGATTTGAGTCAAAGTTCCATAGTGTCACCATGGTCTTTTTATTCATTTTAGCTGACATTTATTTATTTTAGCTGAGCGCTTTTATCCAAAGCGACTTACAATTGCTATATATGTCAGAGATTGCACGCCTCTGGAGCAACTAGGTGGTTAAGTGTCTTGCTCAGGGACACATTGATGTCTCACAGTGGATTCAAACCTGGGTCTCTCACACCAAAGGCTTGTGTCTTATCCACTGCGCCATCACCACCCAGATTGGTCTTGTAATACAATGGTGTTCTTTCAAGTGCCTTGCCTTTTAAAAACAAGGGCATATATTAAACCTCATCAGATCATGAATATTATAGGTGATGTAACATGATGTAACAGCAGTAGACCTAACTGTTTGGCTGAGGGGCAAGTAAGTGGACACTGGATATAATTGGATTACTATTAATCACTTGCACATTTGTTCAGTCCACTCTTAGTACAACTGGTTAGCAGTCACTTGCTTGGGATTTAAAGCTGTACTTTTACATGGCTGGGTTATTACGTTCCAGCTGAGCAAAACAAAACCCTCTTAAAATAAGTTTACTCTTACAAATATAAAGGAGTGTTATAATGTACCACTGTATAACTGCTACAGATTTTGTAAGGGTAGTTTTGTTACTTCATTAATTATTAATGAAGACTATGTTGACTATGACATTGGCTAATTCTGTCTGATACGCACATATGCATACACTATAATACACTTTGTATTTTTGACGCTGATTATAACACAGATAACAGCTAATTAACATTCATGAACCTCAATCAGAATAAATTGTGTTGCACACTGCCAGTGTTTAGCCAATGTAGCGACAATGATAAATGACATTTTGCTGTCCCTAGGTGAAGGAAGAAAAACTCCACACTATCTTCAATCTACATACCTTCAGAGAGTTAAAACTGACAGACAAATGCTTTCAAAATCTTGCCTGTCATCAAAACCCTCAGTCAAATGGACACCATATGCAATGTGAGAATTGTGGAAAAATGTCCTCCCATGTAGTTGCTTCTCTCCTGCGCTAAACTGTAAGTTGGAGACGAGCCACATTATGCAGAATATTTGACAGCTTTAAAGATCCATCCTTCATTTTTGTACCTCTCTAGAGTGCTCTGCAAAAGACAGGTAAGACAAACTCCCTCAACATCCTGCAGAAATGAGAAGTGCCTTATGTAACAGTGGCTTACCTTCTCTCATCACCATATGCAGTCAGTGTTTACTTTAGCACTTGTTTTTCTCTGGATCCATGGACATGAACACATAAAGATGGAGAATGATGACCTGTGTTCCCAACATTCCTGGGCGTCATTGTCGTCATGCTCCACTGTGAACATACAGCCATGCAATTAATAACGTCAAACATGTATGTCTTATCTTTCTCACGCCATGTGTTAGTCAGGTAGCCATTACAAGGAGGAATGTTTTACGATGGGGCCTCTGTTTGAAATGTGACACATGTCCAGGACTGGATGAAATGTTCTTGATAGCAGTTGTGTTGAAGCATGCCAGTGGTCATGAAAGCTGTTTTCACACTCCACCAAAACAGTAAAACCTTACAGTGATGTGAAGGGTATATTAAACTTAAAGGACAAGTTTGGTATTTAACACTTAAAGGAGAACTCCGGCGCAAAGTGAACAAACATTGGTACCTAGTCAACCGTTCTCTGAGATTTGTTTTCATGATAATCGAATGTAAAGAGTTTTATCTCTAAAAACTGTTCAGCGTATAACGCTAGCACTGGGGGCATTGACTAAGTAAAAAGAAAATAGCTCCGGCATTGACTAAGTAAAAAGCAATAGGTTCAAAATAGCCCCACACTAACACAGTAACATAATGAGGGTCCATACTAGAGTTCTCAGATGGGTCGGGTTCGGCCTGACAAACCCGACGGGACCCGCGGGTTCGGCCAGGTTCGGGTCGAAAATATAAGCAAATGACTCGGGTTGAGTTCGAACCTTGGGCTTAATCTTTTCCACCCAGTAAAAAAAAATAAAAAATATATATATATATATATATATATTAATCATCGCTGCTGTTCACCGTAACGAAAGTCTGGCTGCAGCGTGCAAAGTGCATCGCAGGTGGCTGGTCGAGAGGAGAACACGCCTCAGTCCATCCACTGTGGACGCACTTATCTTCCTCCACTGATGCCTATTATAAACATATGATTATGTTTGTAGGCTAAGCCTATTTTGTTTCAAAACTTCGAGCCCGCCCGCTGGTTGGCAAAATGCAGTCAGAAGACTAGGAAAAGAGAATCTGATCGTGTGAGAAACCTGACAGGAGTCCCACTCGGTTCGGGCTTTTCACTCGTGGGCGTGAGCTAAAAAGCAGCACTGGATGCAATGGTGATGCTGACCTGGCGATCTTGTTGATGGACTAGTAAGTCAATCTTTCTAAGTTTGTGTGCATTTTATTTTGTGATTTCACCGGAATGAATAGACGCCGCAACGGCAATAGATTGTAGAGCGCGTCCGAGCTCGGGCCGTGGGCCAGGTTCGGGTAGATAATTCATGCTGATGTGTCGGGTTACATCGAGTCCGGGCTTTAAAAGCCACGGGCCGAGGTCGAGGTCGGTTAATAATTTTCAGGCCCGTTGAGAACTCTAGTCCATACATGCAAACCGAAGTGATTTCTTTTTTCATATACTAAATGCCCCCATTACTAGTGTTATACGCTAAACAGTTTTTAGAGATAAAACTCTTTACATTCGTTTATCATGAAAACAAATCTCAGAGAAAGGTTGACTAGGTACCAATGTGTTATTAGACCAAAGGTTCATTTTGCACTGGAGTTCTCCTTTAAAGCCTTGTTTTAAAGGGTTAGTTCACCCAAAAATGAAAATTAAGTCTTTAATTATTCACCCACGACGCATGTGCAAGAATTGCGATCTCCTTTATCTACTTCTTGCGCAATGCTCGCAGTATGCGTCATGGAAATCTCTTGAATTCTCGTCTCAGGCCCAGAAGGAAGAAAAGGAATAGTCAAATAAAGTCATTATTTTTGTTTCATTTCTGCACAAAAATTTTCTCGTCACTTGATAAACTTACAGTTGAGCCACTGTAGTCAAATGAAATATTTAAACATTTTCTTCATTGACTTTCTGGGCCGTCAAGTTTCAATCCTTTAGGAGCCTATGTAGCAGTGATCCACCTCTCAAATAAAAAAAAAAATTGTGTTCCGAAGATGAACGAAGGTCTTACGGGGTTGGTACAGCATGTGGGTGAGTAATTAATGACTTAATTTTCATTTTTGGGAGAACTAACCCTTTAAGATTGTTTTTGATGAAATAGAATGGTTAAGATTGAAATTTGGACACATGCTGCTAGCCCAAGAGTTTTCGGTTTCTGTGGTTGCATCCCCATCCTCCACAATGATTGCATTGGTGCACTGGAACAATCCTTTCTAAAATGCATTAAACTTTAGTTTACAAAGACGTGAAACTCACCGAGTGGTCTGGGTGTTCACTGATAAGCTCACACAAAAATCGCTGTAAAAGATGCTTTCCAACAGGTTTTATTGTAGTTTTTTGTCCAACTCCATTGACTTGTATTGGATGTTCTGTGAAGTACGGTATTACTCTGCCAATGGAAGTGGAAATGGGGTTGGTTGTATACTTTTGCTTCTTCTGTGTATTCAATGAAATGCCAGAGGTTTGCTTGCAGTCGGCAAAGGTGAATTATCGCCACCAACTGGGCTGGAGTGTCTATTGTTCAAGCTCTCAACGGAAGAATATACGGGTGTGAGGCGTTTGGAAAAATAAGTATTTTACAATGTTTTACAATGTTTTTGATTTACAAACAGTTTTACAATGAATGGTAAAAACAAATGGTGTTGGAAAGCATCTTTTGCAGTGATATTTGCAGACATCCCAACCTGCAAGAATTCAATTCCGGGAGGTATATTTCGGTAACAGGATTCTGGGGCGGGAGGGAGGGCTAACTTTCGCGTTCGCGAGGCAAACTAGCAAGTTCGCAACGTCTCTCCTTCTGTACAGTGCACGCGCAGCGCGCTATGTATGTTACGCGCGCAGTATGTCTCGCTCTAGATTCCGGGAGATAATTTGCGGCATCAGGGAGACGCTATCAATATGCGGGAGACTCACGGAACTTCCGGGAGACTTGGGATGTCTGTATTTGTGTGAGCTTATCAGAGAACACCCCTGACCACTCGGTGAGTTTCAAAGCTTTGTGAACTGAAGTTCAATGCGTTTTAGGAAGGGGGTGGGGTGCAATCACAGAAACCGAAAACTTTCGGGCTAGCAGCATGTGTCCAAATTTCAATCTTAACCATTCTATTTCATCAGAAACAATCTTAAAACAGGGCTTTAAGTGTAAAACACTGAACTTGTCCTTTAAATGAAATCAATGGCTTCTTATCCATTTTACAATCCCTTCTGAACACCAGTGCAGAATCTATTGAAAACAACAATGAATTGCTACTTTTGAACAATGATTGAGGCTGACCATATTGTTGATGCTCTATCTACATCTTCAGGCATTGTCCATTGATGTCTTGGGGCCAGAATGGAACTTTTGATTCCCTGTGATAAACTTTTGACCTCAGCATGTTCTCACTGGAAAGCTGCTTGACCTATGAGTGTCTAAGAAACAGATGATTGAAAGACTTCAGCAGTAGAAATGTCAGAGGTTGCAGGCTGATCTCTGGGGCATGAAAGTTTAGTGAAAATTATCACAATGCTGGCAACTATGAAAACGTTGGCGGGGAAAGAGTTAAAGACATCACACCATTTTATGGTGTCTTCTCAGTCAATGTCCATTTATCATCCAAGTATGAGTACACACAGATTCACAAGCTTTTAACCAGATTTTTTTGGATGGTTATTTCTTCAAGACATTTTATTGAATGTAAAAGACTGTAATCTTGACTGGAAAAGGAAAAAGTCATGAAAAAAATACTGACATGGCCAATTTGGATGGGATTAAAGGGATAGTTCGGCCAAAAATTATATTTAAACCATGCATTACTCACCCTCAAGCCGTTCGAAGATGCGTATGTCAATTTTGTTTCAGATGAACACATTTTCAGTTATTTTAGAAAATGTCTTAGACCCTTCAGTGGATATAATGTGAAGAAATGGGGTTCAGCTCCTTCAAGTCCCAAAAATGTGCATAAATCCTTCACAAAAGTAATCCATCCGGCTCCATGGTGATAAACGAAGGCCTTCTGAGGGTAATCCGTGCGGTATTGCTCGTAAAAATATACATGTTTAAAACTTTATAAATGAAAATATCTGACTTCCGGCAACGATTCGACGTTCGATTCACTGGGATGGAAGTCGCGTACGTAGCGTCAGGAACCGTCGTGACGTCGCGACTGTTTCCTACGCTATGTCCTACCTCGTACACCGACTTCCATCCTTTCTTTTACCGTCTATGCTTCCATCACCCATGAACGTACGTAGCTCAGGAACCGTCACGACGATCGTTGCCGGAAGTCAGATATTTTCATTTATAAAGTTTTAAATATGTATGTTTTTACGACAATACCGCACGGATTACCCTCAGAAGGCCTTCGTTTATCACCCTGGAGCCGGATGGATGACTATTGTGAAGGATTTATGCACATTTTTGGGACTTGAAGGAGCTGGACCCCATTTCTTCACATTATATCCACTGAAGGGTCTAAGACATTTTCTAAAATAACTGAAAATGTGTTTGTCTGAAACAAGATTGACATATGCATCTCAAACGGCTTGAGGGTGAGTAATGCATGGTTTAAATATCATTTTTGGCCGAACTATCCCTTTAACGTCACAGAGAAGCTTTGGTAGTTATTACATTACCCCATCTCCCTACATTACACTAATCCCACCCAAATAGGGCTAAAGAAACTATTTCCGTCAGTAAACAACAAACCTGAGGGAACAAATTACTGTACTGTTTTGCCATCAAGACAAACTTGGCACAGTACTGAGATTGCTGACTTAGTGAAGGGCTATGAAATGAGACACTGATGTTTAGAGAGGAATGTGTAATCTGTCAGGATCCGTATAGAGCTAATGTGTACCGTCTCTGGAGAGGACCGGCTCAGACTTGTCTCTAGAATATCGCAACGAGCATGTGAGGTTGTTTGTCTGGTGGCAGATTTGTAATTCATGATATTTGGGATCAGAAATACCTCAACTGCCACTATTTCCTGACAATCCATCACCATGTGAAGAAAACACCGGTATCCTGAGCTATTTTCAGGAATTTCCATGATGTGCGTGTGTCACGCTCACATCAAGTCCTCTGGAGAGAGAGGAGACTGATACGCAGAGCTTCATTATCGGCTCATTGGTGATTCTTGCTGCAGGCACACACCATGCGTGCTCATAAGCGTGGATCTTACTCTGGCTTTGATGAGAGATCATTAGCACCAGGTCATAACTGATGCTTCAACAGTCTCCCCGCTCTCTTGGATACGTTTTTTTGCTTTATCTGTTTTTCCCTCCTATCCCCGATAAAAAAGAGGCGTAGTATCGCATGAGATAGCGAGAGGTGCGGAGAAAAAATGAGGTGATTGCTAGTTGCCACTTCACTCAACTGCATTTTAATTTTCAACGTCGCCTGGGGGACAAAAAAAGAGAAAGAAAAAATCTTGTCTCGCAAATGACTTCTGTGAAGGAGCCGGAAACATGGAAGTAAAGGAGATTCACTTGCAGATATTTCAGAGCAAATCACCTGGATAGAAGGCGTCTCACTCCCTAATGGAAATCCATATTCATCTTGGTCCCTGATTTGTCCCATGAGACCTCAGATCTGGCTGATTCCACATCGTCTTATCAATTTCCCCATCCCCTTTCTCTCTTAAAAGTCGTTCTACTCCGTTTCCTGGCTGCATCATATTGCATCGCCATGGAGGCATCCAGCCACATATGAGGCGCTGTTATGCGATTATTAATGACAAGGCTTGAATATGTAGATAAGCCAGCTGCATATGGTTTTCATATGAACTGGATTGATTCCAATCTCTGATGTCTACTTTGACTGATGGTGCCGTCAGTGTTATTTAATATGCCTGAGGTCTGTTCCTCTCTGTAATAATGTTTGAGCGTATACAAAGTCATCTCCTTTAACTCTAATTATTAGTAGGCAATCCATGTTTTCCAGTGACATTCATTGAAACGACGACTCTGTACTATAAAAAACCCCTACAAACAAAAAATCCCAGCATGCCCTACTTTCTGCAGCAAGTTTGTGAGTGTTTACTTGGTTCGGCTGTCCTTCTGTGAAGGGCACCTTCACTTGTGATGCAGCGAGAGAACATGGAGACACACACATGCGATGGCGTGCACGATAGGAGAAATGAAATATTATAGTGGGAAAGATCATATTTATTAAATCCCCTTGGCCGCGCTGGACCCGAGCCAACTGTTGCTGTTCCCTTCCTATCACCGTAACGAGTCTGCGGCGATGAATGAGTGCACAAGACGTTCGAAAAGATAAAACCAGATTGCATATTAAAAGAGCATAAGGGACATCATATTAAAAACAGAAGCAATCTCAGTATCATCTAAAACACTGGGAACTTCCCCCACCCACTTGTCGAGGATTATAGTGTGCATGCTGGCTTGAAAACACCTGAATTGTTCCTTAAGGTCACCTAAAGGGGAATGAAAACTCTTTCTTTGATTGCTCGACCAAGATTCATAGGAGACCGTCTTCTCAGGACACAATGCTGGATCCTACTTACGCCAATGCAAACCCTCTTTTGGTGTTATCTCAGGATTAGTTAGCACTAAAATAGTTATTTTTGGGCTGAACATATTGCATATGCGTTTGAGTTTCTCTTTCACATTCATGGGTGGAGAGTATTTAAATGAATCACTCTCAGGCCCCGTTTACGCAAAGGGAAAACACAGATATTTCCCTGCGGATTGGCCTCTCATTTACACGAAAACCCAGTTTTTATCACAGAAAACGATTATTTCTAAAAACTCCGGCCAAAGTCTGAAAACGGCGGTTATGTGTTGTCGTGTCAACTGGGAGAAACAGCGTTTTAGGTTCTCTCTTGTCGATTCTGAGGATTCTGATTGGCTTGCATGACTTCCTTCTCCCTACACTGCCGCCCATAGGTTTGGCATAGATATGATGACGCTCGACGGCATATTTATGCGGGTGTGTGCATGATGTTATTATTGAAAACGAAGAGAGGAAAATATTCGTTACTCTAAATACCTGGCTTTGTGTAAATGTGGTCAATTTACTGTTTTACTGTAATGCACATCTTAAAAGAGTAGTCACTTTTAATACAACTTTTGAAGATAATTTACTCACCCCCATGTCATCCAAGATGTTTGTGACTCTCCTGGTCAAACTCGTTCACCAAAATGAACAAATCTTTTTATGAGTCATTTCGTTTGAATGAACAAAATGATTCGAACAAAATATTTGTTACATTTTGATGAACAAGTTTGAACAGGAGAGTCACGAACGTGCATCACAGAGCCGAGCAAGGCGAGCATTTGTGCTTATAAACTTTTTTATTTATCTTTTAAATGAGAGATCGTTTCACTAGATAAGACCCTTATTCATGTCTGGTGTCGTTTAAAGCCCTTTGAAGCTGCACTGAAACTCTCATTTGGACCTTGAACCGTTTGGTTCACATTGAAGTCCATTATATGGAGAAAATCCTGGAATATTTTCATCAAAAACCTTAATTTCTTTTTGACTGAAGAAAAAAAGACATGAACATCATGGATGACATGGGGGTGAGTAAATTATCAGCAAAAGTTTTTTTTTTTTTTTTAAGTGAACTACTCCTTTAAAGCAGACGCTAATTTGCACTGCTCTCGGTAGATTGCCTTGGTCATTATAAAGTGCATTTGTTGTGTGTGTTACTGCCAGAAGTTTTAGTGTGGAAAGCGTTGTTGCTCGTATGGTAAGGGCTTTCACTGGGTGAAATATAATAGGGTAGATATGGGCTGTATTTCTGATGCAAATTCCATCCTTACCACCATAGTTCAATGATTCAGAGTTTCCCGAAAACATGTGCAAACAGCATTAAATATGTTTGGCTGGAAGTACAGCTCTTGACATTTGGTTTGAAGAATAGTTTCTTATTAGTATGACAAGACAAGTGGCCTTAGATCATGCTTTTGAGCAAAATAAGCAAGCTGCAGTGCAATCAATTTCATACACCTTTCATTCTATATATTTCAGCGTGACAACAGTCACATGCCATTTTTAAAGAGCATGCATCCATAAATACACAAGGGAACCCCGGAGTATGATGTAACAAGGAACCGGCTTTGAGCTGGTGTGAGTGAGTGGAGGCGGGGCTAAATTGCCTATATTCTACATTCATAGAACCACATAGCAAGGGTATAGAGTTACATTCAAGCTATTTTAAGGCACGGATACCTTTTTTTTCAATGAAAAAAAACGTTTAACTATGTAATTTGTTGATCAAAGATGAGTTTTATGGGATTAAATTATTGACTACAGGTGGACTGACTTTGAATAAAAACCACAAATGCCATTTTTGATTAGTGTTTAATGTAATATACTGTATGATTGCTTCTCCTAAATGTTTTCATTTTTAACAAATATAAACATTTAAAGTTGACAGACTTTATCTTCTAGGAAAACGGATCAAAATATTGATGATTCATCTTTAATTTTAGCTTATTTAAAAACAAAAAAAGCACAAGCCATTTGATATGCTCCACTACTTTCTGTTTCAATGGGAAATACTGTGCTTGTCAAGCCATTTAAAATAAAATCTTAAAATAAAATCATTGACCAAAATCTTGTTGTGTATGTGGAAATCCCTATGAGCCATATATATATATATATAAATACACACACATGCATGTATATTTAAGAAAAAATATTATTTATATATAAAATATTCACATTTACATGTCATAAATTATATATAAATCTATATACAGTATATACATGAAAATATTTATTAAAAATATACAAGCATGTGTGTGTGTTTATATATATATAAAATGATTATACACAGTGCACCCACATATATTATGCAAACACAAACTTTTATTTCAAATACTGATTAATCACGATTAATTTATATAAAACAGCACAGCGAGTTCCACATACCAAGAGAAAGACCTGGAATAATCAGTGAAATCAAAAGTGTGTCTAGCAAAAGTCATGTAAATGAATACATCTTAAAATTAAAGAAAATAATAAAAAAAATAAATTTTTGTAATTTTTTTTCTAGCTATGCTCAGTTCTAAGGTAAATGTTGGACTAATTCTGCGACTTCTATAAAATCCATATCCAGTCATCAAAAGGCTAAAAAATCCATGGAAAAATCTTGGAAATTCATTACAGTTGCAAAGTGTGAAACCTTGCAGAATTTCCCTTTTTGGTGAATTATATAATCTGTAATTATATACTGCAATAAATGCTCTATCCATTTATATCTCTGCTGTCTTTAACTCCTTTCTGTTTGATCCACATATGCTATTAGAGTTATATAGTTTTATTAAAGACATCGGTGGAGAATTGAGCATTGTCCCTGTTATTTCTGTTGTGAGCCAAAGCGGTAATGAGTATCATCTCCATGCGCTCGCCGTGTGGCCCGTGCGTCAGCTGAGAGTCATATTATTCTCAGGGTTGTTATCCACTCTGGGAGAACAGCTTTTGGTAAACAAGAGAAAACAGGCCTTCTACACATAAAATGTATCTGAGGGTCTAAGCGATGCTCGCAGCAAGGAGCATCAATTTGCCATCGTCTCCTTACACGCCTGAGTGCGGTGGACAGCTTTCCCTGAAAACTCTCATGAAGCAGGAATCAACGGTGGTTGGAGATCAATGGGAGGCGATCTGCTTTTTTCGCTCTCTCTCTTTTCTCTCTTTTCTTGCGTGACTTTGTGATATGCCAGGATGACTTTGCTCACACAGGGAGGGGGACTTCTGATAAACCCTCAAACCATTCTTTCTATTATTTCCAAGGAATTTCTAAGGGATGCAGACAATTGCATATTCTCAAGAAGTCAAGATAAAACATAAATGCCGCATTCATCTAAATAATAGCTAATGTATTTGTTATCCAGGCTTTCGCAAGCATTTTTGGGCAACGCTTCTACATAACTTTCACTATACAGTTGTTTTTCTTTCGTTTCATCAGCAGTTAGATGTTTTTTGCTGGAAAAACATCCAGCTTGTCAAGATCTGATTTTCCAAACATCACATTTTCACAGGAAACAGCCAGTCACCTTTAACCTTTGTCATTACTCACTAGAAACGTGAGACACAAGTGGGCCGAAATTGGAGAACCCATGGCTGTGAAAATGAAATATGGACACCTGACAGTCCTTTTGGCCTCTATCTAGAATTCAATTTCACTTCTTCCACTGTGTGTTCGAGATAACAGAATATTTCCTCCAGTGGAGCTCATCGGTGGTGGTTGGTAAGACTATTACCACTATTACTATGGCTTATACTCAGCTTTAGCCACTTACAAACCCTTAAGTATTAAACCAAGGTACAACACTATTTGGGTTACTGACATGAATGAGACTTAAGCTCTGTTCTCACCTGGTATTAAAGGGCAATTCCACCTCTGGAAAGATGAATGTGTATTTAAAATGGGTCATTTATGTAGAAGAAATGTGAAATTATTTTTTAATTTGGAGCTTTCTAGACTGAGAAAAGACAGAAAATGTATTTTTGGCGTATGTGAATGAAAAACATCAACTCCCAGAATTCATTTGCTTCGCTGCCCTCAGGAGGCCACGCCTACCGCTAACCTCGCAGTATGTAAACAACAGTCTACTAGTGATTCTCCGTGATGAGTCTGTCCGAAAATGTGTTTCGAGATCGCCCAAAATGTCCGCGATTCGGCTTTTGCGTTCTACAGTCGTCATTCATCATGTTTACTGTGTCGACCGGGATGAGTGCCGGCTGTGTGGATAACGGTGCGAGACGGAGCCAGGTTTACTTTGTCGACCGGGATGAGTGCGAGCTGTGTGGATAACGGCGCGAGGCCGGTGGCGTGATTACCGATGAGCGGCACCTAAGACGTAAGTTACCGGTCTCGTATCTCTCACGGAGGAGCAGGAATTTTCTTAGCAATGTTAAAACGCATCAACCGATCACTTGTTTGGCGTTCATGTAAACACAACAGTCAGATTCACCAATCATAAGGAATTGAGTTAGATTGAAACAAAAGCTGTAACTTACATGTAAACAATGAATGGCGACTTCAGAAATTAAAAGCTGAATCCCGGACATCGACGGCCGGACATGTCCAGGAAAAAGAGGACGGTAACCCCTACTACTCAGCTTTCTCCACAGAACAAGAGCCTGCTAGCTTAGCATCCAAAAAAGATGTGTAATGTTAATCCCAATCCTCCATAATGCATCCGTCAGCGTATTCAGTAGTTTCGTCCACATTTTCAAAACGTTTCTGCCAGTGAAATCAAACGCATTGGCACTGATCTGTGATAGGTCTGTTCAGCGCAATAGGTCCAACCCCCTATTGGCGGGTTTGAAAGGGTGGGGACTCGGGCTTGTAGTTTTTTACTGAAATCGCCCTCTCTTACACTTCCGCCAACAATGACGTAAAATGACGATTTTTGCGTCATTGTTGGAGGAAGTGAAAAAGGTAAATAGCAGATTTCTCTCGTCTCAGGGGAAATGATAGTGTTGCATGACCATTCAATAATATAACTGGGTTTCTAACAATGGAAAGCTTAATGCAAATGGGTGGAGTTGCCCTTTAAGATGCCATTTCGACCACTTCCAGAGGTAGTCAAAAATGTATTCGACCGGATTGCTTTCATAGTGTAAACGCCTTCCTTCTGGGCCTGAGACGAGAGTTCAAGAGATTTCCACGACGCATGCGCAAGAATTGCGTTATTTTTCTACTACTTCTTGTGCAATTCTCAGCGCATGCGTCGTGGAAATCTCTTGAACTCTCGTCTCAGGCCCAGAAGGAAGACAAGGAATAGTCGAATAAAGTGGTTATTTTTGTTTGTTTTTTCGCACAAAATTCACAAAATTTATTCTCGTCGCTTGATAAACTTATAGTTGAGCCACTGTAGTCACATGGAATATTTAAACATTTTCTTTAATGACTTCATGGGCCGTCAGAGTTTAAATCCTTTAAGCATCCTATGTAGCAGTGATCCACCTCTCAAATTTAATCAAAAATATCTTAATTTGTGTTCCGAAGATGAACGAAGGTCTTACAGGGTTGGTACAGCATGGGGGTGAGTAATTAATGACTTAATTTTCAGTTTTTGGTGAACTATCCCTTTAAGATTGTCCATTTCGGACCACTTCCAGAGGTAGTCAAAAATGCATTCGAACCGGATTGCTTTCATAGTGTAAACGCTTATGTGGTCGAATGTGTTCGAACAGCCACAAAAGACTGTCAACTCTCAGTCTACTGACCTAAAGCTGAAGATTATGGGAAGCGCACTATAACGGGATTTAAACTTTGGATGAAGACCCAAGTTTGATTTGAAGATTAAAAACGTACAATGTTCACTGCAACACCCAGTGTTTGTGGCTGTCAGAGCAGAAAACTAAAGCTGCTGCTCTCCGTATCTTTTCCCATATATCGGTCGTATTCAAATGTAAATTGCACAAGATAATTTCTACCATTACATCGAAAAGATCTGAAAAAAATATATATAAAAAAATCATAGATTCACCCCCATAGATCCTCCTCTAAGAAATCGTGAACTGTGGACAAAAGATAGAGGTAAAACACCAGGTGTAAATGGGTATTTGTCTCACTTCGTCTACTTTACTATAACTATTGTTATAGTATTTTGCTGTTAAAATAAATAGAGATTCTTACATAATAGAGAATTGCGGAAAGGCATTAGCAATGACTTGAAGAAGCAAGACAACGCTACTTTTTTCTAAAGAAAATGTAAAAAGTGTTTTTTTTTCCCTCTTCTCAGTGCAGTGTTTTTCTGACTGTGTGGTTCTTTAATAAACAAAGGGCCATTTATATTCCCAGAGACACATTTGTTGTGTAGGGAACGCATATAAAATAGGATCTTTATCTTATCCTCGTTTAGTTGGATGCATCTCGCCCACTTTCTTCGAGGGGTCGCATCACCACGGTGATTATGTTTGGAACAGCTGAGATTGTTATTCTTTTTTAGGCTAGATGAAAAAGCGTTACTGCAGTCCATGTGGGGGTCTCTCTTCTCTCGCTGTCTGTTGCTAACAGCCCTTCTCAAGAGACTCGCGCTTAAAGTCACTGAGCTAAAACTGCCTACAAAGATCTCTCTATCTCAGCTCTCTGTGTCACACACACAAACTTTCACAAGATACTGTCATCTAAGTGTTTGTCTCCTGCAAGGCAGTTTTATTTTATATTTTTTTTTGGTGTGATTTTGTTAAAACCTGAGGTAAAATTGGTCCGAGAGATAATCCACAATGTCATTCTGGCATGTTTGATTCAAAGAAGCCATATTATCGCCTTTTACAAAGTCTTGATTTTGCTTTTGGGTTTACTAGAATAGATTTTCATGCTTGAATGAATCAAAACACATTATTTTTCACACATTTGACAGCAGCAACTCTTTCCCAGCCTCTCAGTAACACTCTGGTGTGTGTTTCCCGAAAGTATTGTTGGCCAACTTGCGTCGTTATAAGCATCAACGTTTCGGTGTTTCCGAATATATTCGCAGACATGTGGACTCAATAAAACCTTGTCTCAACCAAAATAAGCAAACTGACATTCAGTACAATCTGTACCTTTTATTTACAATACATTCAAATGCCATTTACGTCTTTTAGTTTGTCAAGATTAAAAGCACTGTTTTTGAATAATGCGCATATGCGTACAGGTTATACTATGTAAGATTAAGTCTATGATTGAAATTGGAAATAAAGCAAAGTAAATAAGAAAAATGGGAAATAGTCCTCTGATGCCATGTCCGTAATTTATAGCAAAACATCAAGCATTAATTAGATCTCAAACAGATTCATTAAAATAAGTTATTACTGCGTGCATGATGTCATTTACCAACGTGGTCTGAACGACCAATTTGTGACCATACAGTTGTGGTCTTATCAAGCAAAACGATCGCTAAAAAAAAAAAGAAAAAAAAGTTTAAGCTCAAATGCTCGTCTTGTCTCTGTTCTTTGATGCGCGTTCGTAACTCTCCTGTTCAAATTCGTTTATCAAAATGAACAAATCTTTTTTCGTGTCATTTGACTGGTAGACTAGGAAAAGATTCGTTCATTTTATCCCGATGTAAATGGCAATGTGCAGTTCAGCGTTCTAGACGAACAGACAACTTTAAGAGCGCAATATGGGCATTTTCGATTCTTCTTCCTGTACTCAAAGACAACAACAGCAGCAGCACATGGATAATGAATAGTTCGGGGCAGATAGCTATCACCTTTGTTTGCGCTTTGATGCTGGTAACGTTACTGAGCTCGCTCCAAAAGTATGCTGTGCTGTGTCTCGCCATGTTTACTTCCGGTATACTGCACGTGGATTTTTGTATGCGTCGAGAAGTTTCTCTACTCAAAAGACCAAGATTCCTTGCGAATAGAACATGCGCATAACACAAATCACTATGGGGATATGCCGATACGTGTTTACATGACCAAAAATTTGGGTTAGAAAGGGGTACCCCAGGAATAATATCACCGCTTTTAAACTAATAATTAGTTATTGCTAATATCCCAGTTTTGAACAGGTTATCAGCTGCATGTAAACGTATTCACTTATAGGATTGCCAAAATGTATAAAAGATTGCCAAATCTGTAGCCAGTCATAACCAAAAAAAAAAAAAATAATTTAAATATCAAACAGCAACATTATACAATAATGAAAGTTTAGAATGTAAGAAAGGGGCCAATTTAAATACATAGTGGAAGACTATTTACCCGCCCTACCAATGTTTTCCAATGCTAAATATTTTAACAACACAATTGTTCTACTTTTAGCTAAAGATAAGTTATTCTGTTTGTTAGTAGCTTGTAGTGTCACTACTTTCTTACCTTTTTAAAAGGAGTGCTTAATTGTAGTTTATCTACTCTTAAAGGAATAGTTCATCCAAAATTCTGTCATTATTTACAAGGCCAAGGTCATTATTTAATATTCGGCCACCGAACATTTCGGCCAGAAACTGGCCCAAAAGTGCATTTCGGTTTTCGGCCGAAAGACTTTTATCACCGAAACAATACGGCCGAAATGTTGTGAGTGACGCAAACAGAAATTACGTTTATCCACCTATATCTGGCCTAAACAATGCGCCCGCCATGACGACGACTCCAATTGCAGAGTGGGTCAAGTGTAATTCGCTCCGCTCAGACGGTCGAGGCGATTACTACTTGACGCGACTCTGCGTTGTACTATTCCTTGAAACGACAAGTCAATTAACTGTCCTCTAACCATCAGGAATCAGTGTTTTTAGTATTCCACCACCAATACAAAAATAATCATGTAAAACCCTGTAAACCCTGAGATTATTACTTGTGACATTACAAAAAAATATGTATATGGGAACATGTATATGTATAGAACTAAATTAATGGTCTCTTAAATATTTTCTACATTCACTAAACATGTTTCATTAAGTTTCATGTACATTTGTATTAAACATGGACCTTTGTTCATTTAAAAAGGCTTTTTATGCTATTGTATGCTAAATTTTTAAAATGTAACTAATTTAGACGTGCAAACTGGGTGCTGGTGTGATGAGAAGTTTGCGCTCGGCTTTGTTTTTATGAAAGAACATTTCATTTTAAAACCTTTCTGCAGGCCAGTAGATTATTATTTAATGTACACATGAGTGGTGTCAAAAACATTTTAGTTTGAATTTTATTTTATACTATGCATTGTGCTAAATAAATATTTGCATAATTTGTAATTGGGGGTGTAACGATACACAAAACTGACAGTTTCGGTTTTCCCACAGTTTTGACGTCTCGGTTAGGTTCGATTTTTGAAAGCTAAAATGGCTTTTTTTTCTTTCTTTTTTACCAGTGGTTTACAGTAATTAAAAAAATGGTCTTTGTCTTTAAATTAATTCAATTACAATTAAACGTTTCACAAGGATTAAAAAAAAATCTGCTAATGCTATTAAACTATATAGGAGCCGCACATTACTATAACATTGAAGGTTGTAGACTTTTAACCTAAATTCAGATGCTATTTATTTTTTAGATATAATAATCAACACACAACACATTGTATGAAAACATGTAAACTGAACATAAGGCAGTTTTTGCATTAACTTATGTTTTTACTCTTTTTTTGTTGTTGAAATATAATAATTTACACAGTTGTTATTTTCATGAAAGATATTTTAAACATACATTAAATAATCAAGATATCATAAACAGCTTAAGTAAAATATAATATACATAGTGCATTTATTTAGTGCAAGAGTTCATTTATAGGATCTTCGCCAGTGAACGTCACGAACGCAGGTTGCATGTGCTCTGGTTGGCAGAAAAGTAATGGCCGTATGCCGGCACAGTATTATAAAGTCATAATTTAACCCAAAGATTGGGTACTGTACAGTCAGTGTATCATCTGTGTACACACCCTTATAGATTAAGGGCAAATTATTGTATTTTCTTTGATAAATTTTTCAGTATATGTTGACCAATGTTATAAATCAGAGGTAAGATCATTTTGATTCAGAAATATAGCCCATAAATTGCACCTCTATTTTACTCTAGTTGTAACAAATTTACCAGTTATCCAGTTAACACAAGTAATATTGATCATTATGACTTATAGGCATCTAAAGATTTGTAAGCCTTCATTGACTCTCTGATAAGCATAGATGGCAGTGTCGAATGAGATACAGGTAGATGTCGACGAATGTCAAATCTGGCCATGTGTTAGGACTTTTGTTCCAATTCTCACTCAGGTAATATGGATCAGGCATATAACATGAACCCTGGTTATATAAAAGCTTTACATTATATCTCCTTTTAGCTTTTCTTACAAAGAATTATAATTTTGCTGACAGAACACATAGACTGCTGCGATATGTTTTGGTTCTTTTTGCCAACCAGTTCGCGCCCACGCCCATTTCGTGACGTCACATATGACGCTGGCGAACATCCCTATAGGAAGTTGTGGACACTGAATCACTTGCCTGTTGAGATAAAATATAATTCTAGTGACAAGCTATGCTGTTTTATTGACGTCTTTCCGCTGCTGAAACACTGATTGAGCAATTACACGAGTTATGATGCCTTTCAGTCAGTATACTGTATCTTTCAACATACCTTCAGGTGTCTTTTCTGTAACTGAGGAAAAGATGGTCACGTTTACTTGGCATCGTTTACATTTGAAATCGTGAGTTCAGTATCAGCGGTTTTTCGGTTTGGTTTGAAAATCGTTACACCCCTATTTGTAATTGATTTATTCTTTTGAAAATTTATGTTAATTTATGCAATTGCAATGCCTTGATTTTAATAAAGTTTGTACACAGTCATAGCCATAAATGCAATGATATTAATAATTGGCATAATTTCTTTTAAATATTTTTAAGCCTTGGTTTCCTATTTTTCGATTTCGAGCCAAGAATTTTCATTTCGGTGCATCCCTATTATTTACTCACCTTTATGTTGTCCAAACCAGTCAGAGTTTCTTTCTTCTGCTGAACACAAAAGAGGATATTTTGAAGAATGTCAGTAACCACCAGACAGTAGCCATTGACTTCCATAGTATTTTTTCCTTCTATAGAAGTCAATGGCTACCATCAACTCTTTAGTAACCAACATTCTTCAAAATATCTTAATTTTGTGTCCAACAGAAGAAAGAAACTCATACAGGTTTGGAACAACATAAGAGTGAGTAAATGATGAAAGAATTTTCATTTTTGGGATGAACTAAACCTTTAATTAGTAGCTTGCATGTATACCTTAGCAAATGACAGTATAATGTATATAGCTTCCCCAGCAATTGTAGAAACAGCAATTTGCACACTACAAACTACACCATACAGAGATGATGTGTTGTGAAAAAAAGCATACTGCCGCATGTAAATACATTTGTGTAAACTAACATTATGTACAAACAAGTATGCACTGAAATGGTTTCAAGACGTTGCTACATGTAGCAAGGCCTTCCAAAACAGGTCTTAGTTTATAGTCAATATAAATGTTACTAATTCCTCCAAGCATGTGAACAGAATCGAGTCATGTCAACAAAAAATTAATTTCCACAGTGTGGTGAGATTCAAAAGAATGTTCAAAGGACGTTTTGATGTCCTGTGGCAATCACAATAGATCATTGTTCCAATAACATTAATGTTAGTCTGTGGACTGGACAGCCATAACTAAACCAAAGATGTGTTTCACCTCCATGCCGGAGACACATCATATGATTTATTGTTTGCTTAAGAAAGAAAGGTACACATAATGTCACCAGTCCATCCACCTTTTCTCTCCAATGTTGTAGGTCAAAATGTTTTGCTTGAAAATTCTGTTGCCTTTTTGGCTATATATTTTGCCATCTCATGCATTGATATTTTTTAAGTTTAACTGAAATGTTCAAATACTTTTGGGCAACTCTATATTTAAATATGTTTCTGGACATATGTCTAATAAATGGTCAAAAGTGGTCAAAGTCATTTGCATTTGCATTATTTTTACATAAATAATTTGTTATTGTGATTTAAATTCAAATGAATGGAGATGTTCATGTGTACACACACACACACACAGAGAGAGAGAGAGAGAGAGAGAGAGCGTGAGATTTCAGCTCTGTGTCTGTCCACTGTGCTCAGAGTTTCCTTGTTTGCAGTCAATAAACAGGATACCACTTGCAGTCATCTTAAACATCTCAGCTATCAACAGGATACACATGCTGACGTGTTTAGCAAACATGCAATAATACAAATATACAGGCACATCATGAGCGGATCAATTTTTTACATTGAAAACATCTTAATGCTTATACATTAAATGTGGGCAAGCTGGATTAACGCCTTTATGACCTGCCATAGAACAGTTCGACCAGAGTATATCTTTCTATTTTTTACATGCTGTGCTGTCATTCTTTGAGCATTTTCAAATGCCATACATCAAAATAATCCTTACTTTCTCAACTTGAAGGCTATGTTTGTAATAAATCAATAGTATCTAGATAAATATCTCAAAGGTGCAATAAAATAAAATAATTCTACATATTTTATTCAATACAATATAATGATAAATGTCAACCTCAAACTTGAGAAAAATGTGCTTAAAACAGTTTAAAACTATACAGAATTGATTTGAACTGTTTACATCAATTAGTTTTTAAGATACACTCATTCAAAAAGGGAGTAAAATGCCATGTAAAATATTCAATTACATTTGTGGTCAAACAGATAACATTTTTCTTTTGAATATTGATTGAACATTGAATTGGTTAGAATATAAATTAAATAGACCCTGTCAGAACAATCAATAATAAAATAAATATAAAATTAAAGCTGCAAGCAGCAATGGGCGGGCCCTCGACACCTGTAGCACGTCGGAGGTGAGCGCGGCCGCGTGCAAATTCTGCAGCTCAGCCAGTGCGGCTGTGCATTTGCTATGCTGCTTCATTAAAGGTCACTTCCTGTTGCCAGCCAGGTGGCGCTATGACTGTGGGTGAATGTTCGGCATGTAGATTTGTTCAGGGCGGGACCCTTGTCAAATGTGTAAAATTTGGTGCAGATCTGGGCATTTACAGCCAAGTTACTACAACACGCCCATCGACGAAAGCGCGCAGATAGCACAACTTTACGTCAATGCCTTCAGAAGGCACAGCAGAAATTTAAGTCGATCCAACTAAAATCCCTAGGAGGAGTTCGTTAAAGTACGGAGTGTGTAAATGATCCCAAAATGGCCGCCAAATTCAAAATGGCAGACTTCCTGTCAAGTTTAGGGTATAGGGTTCGTGGACGAGGCGCTATTTTTTCCAATTTTCTCAGGTGGCGCTAGCAAGCCATTTGGTCATCAGCCCATTAAGGGAAAACCCACAAAATACAGAAATTTTTCACCAGTCCTGCAGCATGCAATACCAAATTTGGTGAGTTTTTTGAGCATGTTGCGGCCACGAAAATGGCGCTTACTTTGCAGAAAAAAAATTATAAGAAATAAATAATAATAATCCCAACAGTTTTAATAGGCCTCGCACAGTCAGTGCTCGGGCCCTAATAAATAAATAAAGGCGATGAGCAGACGAAGCTACGATGCGTGCCGTGCTACTTTCATTTTGACATAACGTTTGCGCATGCGCGCACGCGTGTGTGTGTGAATGTGCTTGTATCTGCGAGTGTATAAACGAGAAAGAAATGATAGAATGAAGCAATGGTAAAAAGAACAATAATGATAAGAAGGAACATATAACAGATGGGAGTTAGAGTGCGAGTTTAAACCTATTATATGAGTCGAACGCATGGCCAAAAGGCGCAGCTTTTGACAGTCAGGGCTATATGCGACATACGCTGGGGTCATAGTGCACAGGACGATGATGGCGTGATCTGTCCATGGATCCGTCATCGGAAGATGATGACGATCCATGTCGGATCTGTCATCGGGGATTATAACGCTTCGGGTTTCAGTGGCGGGATTTGTCAACTTTGTGCATGTCCATTTCCGACGCAAGTTCAACAATGCCTGAGACGGAATGCTATTTATGTCACTAATCTGTTCCACTTTGTAAATCCAAAGAAAAAACAATGCCAACCCTACTTAAGTTTTCATGGATTGACTGAATTCAGTATAAGGAAGAAGTGGATTAAAACTTTAAAATAAAACAAGGTAGCACGTTTGTTTGCAGCTGGCACTTTAGTGAATCAGACTAATTTACCAGGGATGCTGTATAAATAAACTTAGTGTAGTCCTTCATCAGTTCGCCAGCGAGATCGGTGATACAACGGAAGTGGCAGAGCACAAAGATCACAGAATCCGGAAGTACTACGTATCAGCGTGATAATCCCCTATTAAGGTTTTTGATGAAAACATTCCACGATTATTTTCCATATAATGGACTTTATTGGTAACCAAACAGTTCAAGGTCCAAAAGAGAGATTTCAGTGCAAACTGCAAACTGTTCAAAGGGCTTTAAACGACACCAGACGATGAATAAGGATCTTATGAAGCGAAACGATTGCTCATTTAAAAAATAAAAAATAAATAAATGAGTGTGATGCGCGTTCATCAAATGAACGAATCTTTTCCGAGTCAACTCGTTCATTTTTTCTTTGACTGAACCAAATGACACAAAAAAAAAAAAAAAAACTGCAGGCGACCATTTGAGCTTATAAAACTTAATCTTTGTTATTTTTTTTTTAAATGACCGCTCATTTCGCTAGATAAGACCCTTATTCATCGTCTGAAATCGTTTATAGCCCTTTGAACAGTTTGTAGTTTGCACTGAAACTCTCATTTGGATCTTGAACTGTTTGGATCCCACTGAGGTCCATTATATGGAGAAAATCCTGGAATGTTTTCATCGAAAACCCTAATTTCTTTTCGACTGAAGAAACAAAGACATGGACATCTTGGATGACATGGGGTGAGTAATTATCAGCAAAAGTTTTTTTTAGTCAGTATAAATGTCTGTTGTGGGACAATCACAACAAAGTGTTATTATTAAGCAGTCAACCAATACTCTAATGAGAGTTAGTTGACATTAATTTTCAGACGTTATAGCCAATCAAATATCTAAAGGGATCATCAGAATAAAGTGTGACCAAAAACAAACTTTGATTGGTCAAAGTCAGTTTGATTCTTGACAGAATACAGTTCTGTGCTGACCTGAGCCTGACCAGGTGTTGTTAGTCAGAGGACTTTCGAAGGAAAGCTAATCGTGACGGCATGTGGGTAAACATTGCATCATCAATCTATGTCTTTCCTTTTCATTTGCTTTATGACCCCCACCTCACGACATTGGCTGATGACTTCACTGTTTCTCTTTCCACATCATCAGTCCCACCGTGAGACAATGAGTCCCCTGTGCACCTCCCCTAATGAAGGACTCCATCCTTTCCTCTGTCAGAGGTTCAGCCCACATCCTTCCTCGCTTCCTACTATGTTTCCCATCCTCCTCGTGTATCCTGCCTCCTGCCTGCAACTCAAATCTGGAGACTAACTTCCTTAACCCCACGACGTCCCACCCGCACCCCACCCGCGGCTCACTCACACCCGTGCTGCACACTGCCAGGAAGTTGCACCTGCTTGAAACGGCTTGACTTCCTGCCTACTGCTAAACTGTGTTATTGATTCAAATCTCAGTTCCATTGAATTAAAACGCCACGGATGATGAAACATTCCCTGGAAATCATGATTTGAAGAGTCTTATTGTCTTTGGTCTATGGTTTACAAATGAGAACAGGCTACCTCTTTTACTTTGCTTTTTTAGATTCAGATTTATAAAAGTCCAGGTGCAATCTTTTAAATTAATTATTTGACATGTTCTATGCTACGTATGTATGTACAGTAATTAGGCATTTATTTATCTATTAATTTATTAATTAATTTATGCTGATTTTCCAAAACCCTAAATGTGTGAATGACATGAAATTCATATAATAAACTGAATTCACCCCTCCTATGATAAGAATATTTTTAATTTGATAATATTTTTTTTATCTTTTTTTTTATAAACATTTTTCAAATATGTCACAGTGACACAAATACTCTAATAATAAGATACAAAATATATTGAAAGAAAATATTATTTGACATTATATTATTACAACAAATGTTTTATGCCACTCCCTATTCCAAATGTGTGTCATAAATATATATATTTATATTTCAGATAGATTTACATTTTTATGAGAAATGAAAAGCAATAATATATATATATATATATATATATATATATATATATATATATATATATATATATATATATATATATATATATATATATATATATATATATATATATATTTTTTTTTTTTTTTTTTTACTTTTGAAAAACATATTTAATAGGGCTGTGAAACGATTCATTGAATCCAAAATAAAAGTTTTTGTTTACATAATATTTGTGTGTGTAGTGTGTATAATTATTTTGTATATATATAAATACACACATATGCATGTATATATTTAAGAAAAATGTGTTATGTAATACATCAAATATTTATATTTAGGAATAATATAAATTTTGTATATATGTATATATATATATATATATATATATATATATATATATATATACTACATATATATATATATATACATACATATATGTATATATATATATATATATATATATATATATATGTATGTATGTATGTATGTATATGTATATATATATATATATATATATATATATATATATATATATATATATATATATATATATATATATATATATATATATATATGTATGTATGTATATGTATATAAGTATATACATGCAAATATTTCTTGAATATATACATGCAAATAATTATATACACTACACACTCATATATTATAAACAAAATCTTTTATTTTGGATGCGATTAATCACGATTAATGGTTTCACAGCCCTAATATTTAAAAATGTTTTTGATAATAATGATTAAGATGTGTACACTTATGTAATTGTAATGTTATTGCTTTTTACTTTACATTTTTTAGAGTCAAATTATGAAACTATTTGTCAACAAACTGCATGACCCTTCATATCTGTAGTATTCGCAGTAAGAATGTTTGCCGCATGAGAAATATGAGATAAAAAAATATAATTTTGATGTTTTGGAATTGGGAAGAGAAATACCTCAGGTCTCAGGGTCACATGCCTCACAGTTTCAGTGTGCGAGTCAAGAATGCTTGCCCATCGGATCAGAGTTTCTCCATGTCCTGCAAGAGATCATGCCTTTATTGATAAGCAGCTTCTCCTTCTCAGCACTGCCTACACATGTAATCTATCATGACCTTTGACCTCCCTCGACCACAGTGCTGCTACCAAACTTGGATTTTCTTGCTGAGTGTGCACTGTGTAAAATGATGTCACTGTTAAAAATTTTATAAGACGCTCATGACTTTTAAAGACTTAGTTCGACATCTGACCCTGTACTCTTCCCATGACACGCTCATATACACATGCACATACATCACAGAACTTGTGTTGCTGAACTCTATCTTGTGTTTGACCGTTCCTGATGATCACACAGTAGACTCCAGGGAACTGCTGATCATCAGTTGAGTCTGACTCATCTGTCGGTATTTCTCTCTCTCTTTTGCAACACATCTGACATCAGATACGAGAGCTCTACTGACTCATTGACACGTCGACCCTCTTTTTGTGGGTCGAGAACAGGCTTCTTTTAGTTTTGCATTAAAAAAAAACACAATATGCACATATTTTGAGAAAATAAGACTTTTAATTATACCTACATTAAGAATATTTCTATAGCATTTTCAGCTTTTTTAGTAAAAAAAAAGATTCAATTATTATTAAATTAGTTCAAATTCAATTGCCAAATAGATGCTTGTGTAAAAAAAAAATAATAATTAACTTTTGTTTTATAGTTTTTGTTTTCATTTTAATTTTAGTGATTTTTTTAGGTTTATGGGGTCCACCTCAAAGAGCATGCACAGAGAAGTCCAGATGAAACATGATTTATTAACATGTAAATGTAAGTACGCATTGATGGCCTAAGACAAGAAACGAGCGGTTTGTGTGAGAAAACGAACAGTATTTATATAGATTTTACCTCTTGTAATCACAGCCACAAAGCGCCCGCGCCCTCAGATCACTTGGACGTGGCTGTGGTTACAAGGTAAAATCTATATAAATACTGTTTATTTTCTCACACAAACACGCTCAACTTAGTGTCTTAGGCCATCAATGTGTACGTACATTTACGAGTCATTAAATCATGTTTAATTTGGACTTCTCTGTGCATGTCTTTGAGGTGGTGACCATAGACCTCCACTATATGACTGATAGTCACAAACGGTTTGACCTGAAAAATATCAAAATTGAAAATTCTCCAGAAATAAAGACAACTACATCTTGGATACCCTAAGCTAAAACATATCAAAAATTAATTTCAAAGTGAACTATCCCTTTAAACAAATTTACAAAGCAAGAAGAAAATAGCGGTCTATGAAAGAGGACAAGGAAAAGAAAAAGGTCTTGCTATATTAGGGCAAGTAAAAGTTTAGTTGATAAAAGGTATAGAGAGAATTGAACATTTAAGCTCACATGTGGTCTTTTATAGCTTTATTTATTGATTCTAAAGCATATTTATTTTATCTTTATATACATATTCATTTAAAATCATCGTAATAATAATTGATGAACTGAAATTGTACATGTGAGATCATTTAAGGGTATAATAATTACATAAATAATTTCTAAATCATACAAATGTATTATTCTAAATAAGCATTAGTAAAAGCCAGATGATTTTGTCTTTAAAAATCATTTAAAATGTAGTGACCTTTAATTTGGAGTAGAAACAGGTGGAGTGACTTTATCGCGTTAGACATGATCACTTTGCTCACAGCTGATTGGTCCAAGTTCAGTTTATCCTCTTATCTGGAACATAACCTGCCCCGGACCAGGTTAGCCGTGGATGTTACTATGACGATGAACACTACTAAAAGCCAAACCACTTTCATGTTGCCTAAAATCCAAACTAGGGATGCACCGATATGAACATTTTGGCCCTTACCGATAATCCGATAATTCTTTATTTTTGAAAGCCGATAACCGATATATCGGCCAATAAATATAAATCCAAATTTGTGTGTAATTTTTGAGAGTCGTGATTACAAAAACAAAAATCTCACCAGTAAAAGCCATGTCCCAAACACACAATTATGATGTTCTTATTATAATTTTATGTAACCGATATGACAGACTGAACCATATTTTCCTTTTTAAAAGTGATTCCAATCATATTTCAAGCAATTCAAAGCCATTATGTTGAACAGTGCGCATCTGAAGAGTCTCACATGAAGGAGATAATACACTATTTATCGGCTTTAATATATCAGACAAATTCTTCTATTGGTAACGATAACATTAAAAATAAACCGATATCGGCCGATACCGAATTGCCATATATTGTGCATCACTAACCCAAACTAAACTGAAACATACCACCTAATCCGGCTTCATGGAATAGGCCTCTGGCACTGAGAACCTTAATAATATTTTGCAGTGATTAAAGTGATATCTTGTAGATTAAAATTTTTTTGTATTGTGTGATTCAACCAGATTTCACAATCGGTTAAGACTTAAAAACTCCTGTTGTTTGAGCCGATTTAACCATAAAAAATCCATTCCTTATTGGCATACTGAGTATGTAGATTATCTACAGCAAAAACAGTTTAATCAGTGTTGAAAACAACATAATCAAAAGATCGAACAAACAAGCATCCCCTGATGTTGTCATAGTTGTGTTACCAGGATACATAACAATGTGCTATCGAAACTCCATAACAGGAAATGATTTCACTATCTGTTTCCTTTAATGTGCAACCTGATGCGACCCTGCAAAAGCACATGCATGATGCATTAATGAAAATCGTTGTGTGACGTATATGTACAAGCAGAAGTGTTCCTGCTTATCTCACAGAAGAGGTTTCACACACAGCAGGGGAAGCTAAACTTTTTGACAGCAGACCACATACTTGATGAAAAATTGTGTCTAGGAGGAGGCAGGGCTGTTTTGCCAACAAGCAGGCAATCCATCAATTAAAACTTGGTAAAACATCTTCCCTAATTCACTTTTCATGCGTGTAGAAACAGTTATTTTTGCCCCAGGATTTAATTTCACGAGTGGCCTCTAAATATTGTTGGGCACTTAAAAATGAATTTTATTGCATTAAAGACAAATTATCAAAACTGGCATTTATTTCGAAGAAAGATAGCACAAGCACACTTTTCAAGCTACTTTCTTTGCAAAAAAATAAAGAAAAAATGATTCTCATCATCAAATGTTAGCAGAACATTTTTGTAGAATCTACACATGAACGTGAGAAGAGAACAAACTGAATATCACCCTGGGACCAATTAAACGTGTAACTAATAATGTCTAGGAAAAAAAATGCTAGTACCGGGAAAAGCTCAAGTAGCATTTGTTTAATCTTAGTTTTGATATTTTATTTGAAGAACCAACCCCCTCCAAGAATTTGTTTTAATTGAATGCCTTATTTCTCTAGAATATTCCTAGTTTCTTTAGGATATTTATATTCTTTAGAATATCTTCTTTTGTGTTCTGCAGAAGGTTGTGCAGGTTTGGACAACACAATCTCATGGCAATTCATAACTGATTTAATTTACGTTTCGGAAAATTGCTAATTTGTACATATGTATCTCATTCATATGTTTTAGGCATGGGTCTTTGTTCTTACTTCTTTATAATAAATGAGTTTGTGTGATTCACAATATACAAATATTGATGCATATAATCAATATAGCCATTTTGGTGCCCTAAGCATAATTCCTTTATGATGCCACCCTCCAAAAATAAAACATTTTCATTTAGGATTTTCATTTAGGGGGTATGATTTATAAAAAAAAAAAAAAAAATATATATATATATATATATATATATATATATACATATATATATATATATATATGTATATATATATATATATATATATATATAAAGTTACACTTTAGTAATGACTACTATTAACTAGTTTCATTACCTGGTTGGTTTCATGGTTTTATAATCACTATAGTCCCGAATTTGAGGTAGGCTTGTTAGGGGGTTCGGGGTTTCCCGAGAAAATTTTTGATTTCTCTGAACTACAGATGTGCATTTTAAAATGATGTGAAGGCAAAAAATAAATAAATAAAAATGAAAAAAAAAAAAATTCGATAACAGCTTTAAAACCATGTCAGTGGGCAGCTGATTATTTTCTCTCCTCGTCAGCATCACACTCTTTTTCTCTTTGTTTTTATCTTGCCCTGTCTCTTTCCCTCCTAAAGTTGGATTTTTTTAATTTACTAAAGGCTACAATTTGTATTTTATTCTCAAATGTACACACACTGTGCCTAACATGATAAAAAAAGGCTTTGTTCATGTTTCTTGTCCCCTCACAATGACAGTAGCCTAAACTATTACACGTAGGCCATATGTTACATAGGCCTATTTTCAGTTAAAAAATGGCGAAATTAGACAAAACTATATTAGTTTGCCTAATTATTTTTGTCATTCGTTTAACATTTATGACCAAAAAAACTGTCAAATATATACTTACATCTTATCTCGCACTTGACCGTACACTGAAGCGTCGAGTTGCACTGTTAAAATTCGCGCTCAGCGTCTGTGAACATAAAGCCCGCCTACTTCGATTTGATTGGTCATCTCAAATATTCTGACATTGACGAGCGGTGACAGACCAATGAGGCTCTGAACACACACACACACACCCTGTCAGCTGTTTCTGACGTGCTCTCTGCTCGGTGCCGCTGCGGATTGAAGATGAAGAACGCGCTGAATCTGATTATAACAAGAAGTTTGAAGATAGATTTTCATTAGGATATTTTTGGTGCCCCCTCAGCACTTGGTGCCCTACGCACAGCGCGTGATGCTCGTGGTGGGAGCGGCGGCACTGCATATAATGGTATTTTAAAGTGATAGTTCACCCAAAAATGAAAATTCTGTCAGTATTTACTCACCCTCATGTTGTTCAAACCCCGTAAGACCTTTGTTCATCTTCGAACACGAATTAAGATATTTTTGATGAAATCTGAGAGCTGGATCACTCCTCCATACTAGTCCATATGGCTTCTTGAGGAATAGGCTTTAATGCACAACTTACTTCCGCATATTGTAAAACAGGTATCATCGCTTCCGGTTCTGGTCTTTTGTATGTGCTTCATGATTTTTTTGCGGTTTTACTCAAGATAACGTAAAGGGAGCGAGCAAAAATTAGCATAACCAATGTCCCTCACATGTGCAGATTGATATTTAAACATTTAATTTCTTCTTCTTCACAGTATCGTTTAGATATTTAAATGGAATAAAACACCAATAACAACGTGAACTAGGTAGGTTAGCTGATTACCATAAAAATCCATAGATATCGTAGTCAGTTCTTACGACCGTTGACACTTTCTCTGACAAGCGGATGCGATGAGGACCCGTTTTCCGGTTTGGTCACATGACGCTCGACATAAAGCCTATTGAAACTTGCTGGCCTCTGAAAAGTTATTAAAGGGTTAGTTCACCCAAAAATGAAAATTATGTCATTAATGACTCACCCTCATGTCGTTCCAAGCCCGTAAGACCTCCGTTCATCTTCGGAACACAGTTTAAGATATTTTAGATTTAGTCGGCGAGCTTTCTGTTCCTCCATTGAAAATGTATGTACCTTATACTGTCCATGTCCATAAAGGCAATACAGACATCATCAAAGTAGTCCATGTGACACCAGTGGGTTAGTTCGAATTTTTGAAGCATCGGAAATACTTTTTCATACTTTTTCACCAAACACGCGGTGCAACCGCGTCTTACGTCCGCATCTCACGTGCAGCTGTAACCCACGTCACTGAACGCATATCAACAACTGAACCGGAAGACAATACAATGCTGAATAAAGTCGTTGTTTTTGCTATGTTTGGACCAAAAAGTATTTTCGATGCTTCAAAAAATTCGAACTAACCCACTGGTGTCACATGGACTACTTTGATGATGTCTGTATTGCCTTTATGGACATGGACAGTATAAGGTACATACATTTTCAATGGAGGGACAGAAAGCTCGCCGACTAAATCTAAAATATCTTAAACTGTGTTCCGAAGATGAACGGAGGTCTTACGGGCTTGGAACGACATGAGGGTGAGTCATTAATGACATAATTTTCATTTTTGGGTGAACTAACCCTTTAAAGACATCGTTAAAATAGCTCAATCTTTAGTTTATCAGAGCGACGAGAATACTTTTTGTGCGCAAAAACAAACATAAATAGCGACTTAATTTCAACAATTCACTTCCTTGTCTATAAGCCTCTAGTCAGTTAACTTGTCAGTTAAGTATTCAGTCCTTTTTAGGGTCGCATATGGTGACATCACATCCTGTTTTTGGTTAGTTTACATGTCTTTGGTCCATTTTGTGTTCATATCTCATTAGATCCTTGCCAGAGTTTATTTGGAAGTGGACCGAGATCCATCTTTTCAGCGCCACGTAGTCCTGGGCGTTATACCGGTTCATACCATTTAATTACACAACGTGCGGAACAAATATTACGAATATTAATCATGGTATCTCAACCAGTAGAAAATGCTTTGAACACCTGATTATGCATAAAAAAAAACTTGATATAATTTTTGGTTAAACTGCCCAGCACTTAGCATCTCGTTCCAATTGTTTGGTGCACATCAGGGTTCAGATGTCAGCGTTCACACTTATTCAAATGAACAACACTAGTTTTAATTCAACCAAACATGCCTATGACTTTAGGTTAGCCTAAATGTTTGTTTGTTTTTTGTTGTTGTTTTGTTTTGTTTTTTGATCCGGATCAAATTAACCAAGCAAACCAACTACAAGTTTGAAGACCCAAGGCCCTGTACTGCAAGAGAACGGCTCGAGGGTGAAAACATATTTAAATATTTAAAAAAAAAATTATCGGATGTGCCTTTCGTTTACACGTGACGGCGTTTTTGTGGCCTAAAAAGCACAAAAGTGAAACCACCCTCCAGAGTGGAAATCTTAAAACGCTCCACCGCCGCGTTCCTGTGTAAACGGTAAAAACGCAAAAGTCTGCTAGACAGTGAAGGTTGTACGCAGGCGTGCGAACTTTGTGTTGTTGTGCTTCTCATTGCCACCTAGTGCATACTACATAGAATTTCACACACTTTTGCTTCACCATATGCAAGCGGATTTCCCACCCAAAACGCTCGTCTAAACGCAGAATAAAAGTGATAACGCAATGCCACTTTTGTGTTTTCTCTTCAGAATCGTTTCTGTGTGAACATAGCCTAAGTGTCCAAACATTTTATGGGGTCACTGTATGCTATAGTTTATAATGGCCCCTTTTTTAACCCCTAAATCTAAATTATGTATTTTCTTTGTCTGAAAATTGTACTTACGGAGCGACATGCTTGTTCAGCCTGTTCTCGTAAATGCGTCTCTATAGCACGCATTGTGTTTTATCGTGCAATTTACACGCGAAAATTAGTTTTACGTGCATAGGATACGCAGTTTTTGTGTGCATTCGCACCCACACCACAACTAAACCTACCCTAACCAACCCATGCGTACCTTATGCACGTAAAAACTCATTTTCGCGAATGAATTGCACGATAAAACACACAATGCGTGCTATAGAGACGCATTTGTGTTCGGGTTGGGCTGTTATACATCTGGAGGTTGTCACAGAGGGTATATGTACAAAAGGGAGGGCGGATGGGATAAGTGTGGACTACAGGGTGCCGATCAAGAGCGTAGGGGTCAGACGCTGGTGACATCTCTGGGAATGTATGCTGATATATGCCAGGTCAAAGTCAGGAGGGCTCAACATGGAAGATTAGATTTGCAGGCTGAAGCCAACCAGGAGAACCTCAGGATCTCTCTGACCTCAGGAAGAATGTGAAGGCTATCACACACACACACACACACTTACACTCACTTTCACTGTCACACAAAACAGGCAGACTTTAATTGTACTACTTTAGTTTGCTTTCAAAAGACAGCCATTATATTTAGAGTTCACAAGAAATGAAAGCTTTGCCATAATCAAGATGTGACATTAACACCCGCCAACCCGTCAAATGCAAGTGTATTTCAGCATTGGCGTCTAACACAGTCACTCATACCAGACACTTTGGAGGGTTGAATGTTATATATAATATATAAAGTTTTCAACTGTAGTCTTTTACAATTTAAAGTTCATTATTTCATGCATCTGAAATAAACTTAGTCCAATGTAGTGTTGTCAAAACTGTAAAAAAAATTGCTGTAGCTATGCAGCAGTTTGCCAGTAACTTACTGTAGATTTAAATTGATGTATATTTTAAACTGTGGCAACAGTTTGTTCAAAGTTAAATGAACACTAAACATTAACAAGTCTTTGTCTTTACAGAATAAAAACCAAAATATCAATCTAATGCAAAGCATTCTGGGACTGCACTCTGGATGTATATTGTTGCTGTTTCAGGGCTTGGATTTCAGCGTGAGATTGTGCGTATTGTGCATAATTTTACTCATTCCCACAGATTTCGTGCTCACACCCAAAGTACGGCACATAAAACCGCTTCTCTGCACTAAATTAAGTTCTTTTTCACTGCTTATTGCGGTTAAACAGTCAAATACACACAAAATAATGTCAAAATGCCGGTCTTGGCGAGTATTCACAAACACAGGCAATTATGTTTTAAGTGAATGTAAACAGTTGAGAGGGAAAACGCATGTGTAACAGTATAATGGGTCCGCGTGTTAGGTCTTAAAGTGACAGCCGCCTAACAAACCTGGTGCCAAATTATTATTATTTTCCAGACGCTCAGAGCGCAAAAGCTTTGCGCGCTCGTGATTTAGCTCCGCCCACACGGCACGCCTCCACACACTTGTTTTTTTTTTTTTCCATAAAGGCTTGGTAAACCTATCTTTCTTTTATAAATATAATAAATCTAAAGACTTTTTGGAGATATGAATGATGCAATACTACTCTATTTTATGTCTCTACTAATGTCAAACCCTGATCATAATACTCACACTCATGTCGTTTCAAACTTGTATGACTTTATTTCTTCTGTGGAGCAAAAAATTTAAACATTTGAAGAATGTTCAGTGCTGTTCTAATGCCAATGAAAGTGACCATGGACTACAGAGCTTCACAAATAGCAAAAAAGCATAATAAAGTAAAGATAAATGCAGTCCATTTGACATATGCATAATATTTCAGCCCGTTCTCATCCCAAGGCGTCATATACTGACACTTTTGCCAATGTGTATCCATCCAACGCACATGGCACCCTTTAGCGTCAATATAAGATGCACATATATATGGGCCAGAAGGCTCCTAGTGGTCTAACCCTAACCCTACCCCAGACCTAAACCTACCCATAACCGAAGCGTGTTATATTGACGCTAAAGGGTGCCATGTGCGTTGGATGTATACGCTGTGTCAAAAGCTTCACTATATTCTCTATGATGACAATGCGTTGAATATTTCAAGTCATACAAAAACTTTGTGTGAGGAACAGACCGAAATATACCTCATTATTCAATGAAAAGCTCTGGCGTAGGTCTATTTTTGAATCATGGCGCATCAGAGACACGCCATGACAGGTGACATGCAAAATTTGAACATGTGGATGAATTTTGGTGAATCTGAATAATAAAAATGTTTGGCCTGATGAATCATATAAAGTACTTTTATGATACAGTTCTTCAATTATGTTTTGAGCTCTCCAACTCCATTCACTTTCATTATATGGTAAAGATCAACGTGAACATTCCCAGCAAGAAAGTTGAGGGAGAGTAAATGAGTGAAAATATTCAGATAAACTATCCTTTTAAGACAAAAGCACACTTTTTTTCTCCTCATGTATCTGTATAGGGCACGCTATTTCATATAAAGGCCTAGGTATCAGTGTATCCTCTAGTCAGACTTCTGTAGTACAAAGAGTTCAGTCAGAGAGTTACTATTAATCTCTCTTATGTAATCTTTTCAGCAGGGTTTTATCTCAGAGCAACTTTCAACTCTCCACACACATATTCACAGGACATCCAGCCTCTCCCAGGTCTCTCATTCACTCACACTGTGAGTTTTTCTCTCGTGCAGATAAAGGGCCACTGGAGACTGTCACTTTGGTGTCTGCCTTTTAAATAATTTGTAGCATTTGGCCCTGAAAGAGAAGCTCCTGCCCCTACCATGGGGAGGATTTCAAAAGCAGAGTAACGTTCCCAGAAAACATGGCAGGAATTTGGCTGCAGGGCAGATGGGTATCCTTTCAGAGTGAAGGTGGAATCTGTCTCGCGGGACTCAGCCGTGCCAATTTTATGAAGGCAGAGAGAAAGACAGCGAGAGAAAGCAAAACAGAGAGAGAAAAAAGTGCAAATGTAAACAAATAGCGATAAAATTGTGAAAGGAGCCCTGTGCCGTTTGTTTGCCGATTAGAAGTACAGAGAATGGTTTCGCCACTGAGGAATAGAGCACGTCGATGCGATGTTTGCCGAAGCAAACAAACAAACAACAGGGTATTTTTGTGTTTCTTTTTAAGTCTACACCTAAAATGTGTGAAATCACACACATACAAGCCTCTGAGCTCCCAGAGTCAAGACTCAAAAAGACGTATTTCCCCAAAGAAGTGCTATTGTTTTTCGTTATTAAAAAACAAAAGTTCTGTTATTATTTTCTAAGCCCCAAGTTGTTCTAAATCAGTATGACTTTTTCTCTTCTGAACATTTTGAAGGATATTTCGTAGAACATCCAAGCTGCACTTTAAAAAGTGAATCATGGGTCTTGAATTTTCATAAAAAAATGTAGGGTATAATTAAAAATATTGTGTATATTTTATTAAGAAAATTGTGGTTCAGTGTTTTATAAAAAAAAATCAGTGTTGTTAGAAAAAGAGAACATTTCATTAATAAAACAAAGAGATACATTTTCCTTTTTTTAAGGAAACATACACAATTTTGAGGCTTTAACTGAGGAACCGATTAAGCTGATAAAATTAGGGAAAAAGGGAAAAAATCATTCACTCTAATTCACTCACTTTTGAGTGTCAACTTAAAGGGATAGTTCACTTTGAAATTAATTTTTGGTATGTTTTATGTTACCTCAAGGTCATACAAGATGTAGGTGTCTTTGTTTCCGCAGTATTTTCGATTTTGATATTTTTAGGTCAAACCGTTCTTGTCTATCAGTCATATAATGGAGGTCTATGGTCACCACTTCAAAGAGCATACAAAGAGAAGTCCAAATTAAACATGATTTAATGACTCGTAAATGTAAGTACACACTGATGGCCTAAGACACAAAACAAGCAGTTTGTGTGAGAAAACGCACAGTATTTATATCGTTCTTACCTTGTGTAACCACAGCCACGTCCAAGTGATCTGAGGGCGTGGGCGCTTCGGCTCTGCGCAAGTGCTGGAAGTGATCTCTTGCGTGTGTACGTCACTCATTGTTTACACAGAGATTTCAGAAGTGTTATCCTTCACTGTGAAGATCTAAACATATTTAGATATATAGGAAATCACAATGGAAGACGATTTGGATTTATCAACAGATAACGATGATTTTTTTTTTTCGCAAACGCGCAAGAGATCACTTCCGGTGCTTTCCGGCACTTGCGTAGACCAAAGTGCCCATGCCTCCAGATCACTTGGATGTGGCTGTGATTCAAGAGGTAAAAACTTCTCTGTGCATGCTCTTTGAGGTGGTGACCATAGACCTCCATTATATGACTGACAGACAATAACGGTTTGACCTAAAAATTAAAAAACTAAAATTACTGTGGAAACAAAGACGCCTACATCTTGGATGCCCTTGAGGTAAGCTAAAAAATAATAATAAAAAAAAATCAAAGTGAACTATCCCTTTAAAATAAAAAAGTATATTTCACTAAAAATATTAAATTCTTTGTATCATAGACTAGATAATTAAGGGGATTTTACATGATTTATTCAGATAGTGTCCATTAAATAAATCTAGCCTTAACTACTCAAAAATATTATGTGTAATACTGTTACCTTATTTTTTTCAGACTGATCTCATGAAGTAGAATGTGTATGACACGCCAATTTCGTATTTCCATTTTTTTGCGTGCTATCAACACGCATAATCGCTTTTCAGTGTGTTTACGAACGCTGTTGACTTAACGTTATTACTGTATATATAAATATATGACCTACCCCAACCCCATTGAAAAAAGATCGCTCCCCAGATGTAGATCTAGATTTTGCTTCGTTTCGCGCGGACATTTGACGGCGTGTACAGACACGCAGAATTATTTGGACGTTAATGGCGTAGACATACACGCATACATGCGGATAGCTCAAAATACATATAGATAACACGCCACTTGACTCGAAAGTGGCGTGTATGTTTACGCAAAAGTCATGATGTCATGTTGTTGTTTTTTTAATTAAATAGCGATATTTTTTTTTACAGTTTACTCTTGATCAAACGAAAGCATATAGTGACCGCCAAACTGCAACAGAACAAAAAAGCACCTTACAAGTGGTCAGTTTGACTCTTTCTGAAGCCATATGATGGCTTTGGAGGAGTTACAGCAGACTTTGGAAAGTAGTATGCACTTTTATGGTGCTCTTGTGGAGTTTGACAGCCCCTGGTTAATGTATGCTTTCATTACATGAAAACAGCAGTGGAATGGAATAAATACCACATAATGACAGCATGTTCATATTTAGTTAAAATATTCCTTTAAACACATTTCTGAGTTAAGAAGTGCAGCTAATTGCACTCCAGTTGTTGTGTACTTCAAATCCTAAAAGCATATTTTAATTACAGTACTTGCAGATGACATAATATTAATGAAATAAAAGGCCATACAAGTATGTTATTGCATTTATAGTGGATATAATATTGTTTTAAATGTGCTAAGAAAAAAGTAATTACAAATGTTTGTAATGCATGACATACAACTTTCAATAGAAATGACATTAAGGTATATTTTTAGTTTACAGTACAAAGAATACTTGCCAGCACATTCAGCAAAACACTAAACCTTATTAGAAGTAAATATGAAATTACATATAATTACATCACATTCTTCCCAAGATGTACTTAAGTTCTACTGAAGTGGGCCAGCACTATAAAGTTCAGCTAACTGTATTTAAAAATAATACATGTTAATATAAATGCAATTTACAAGTAAATATGTGTAAGAACCCAAACATTTAGTTCACAATCACCGGTAAGTATAATCTTTTAACATTTATTATTTTCTTTAATAAGGGTGTTGCCTGCTCTTAAACAAATGATCTCACACAATTAACAATATAATCATTTGTTGATACACCCTTGAATGTTCTTATACTGAGAAGTTTAGGCCAGAATTGCTTAAACAAATATATGCTAATTGCTAAGGTTGACACATGACCTCTTTCTACTTAAAAAAAGGTGTGTCTTTCCAAATACAGTAGATACATTCTGATAAATATAGTGGACTTTGGATTAAAAGCATGAAGACAAACATTAACTTAGTCTATTAGGATGTGTAAACGGCTAACGCCCACTCAGACGGCGACACTAGCTATCTTTCCATCCATCTATTTGTATGTGCATTTTTGGATATTGCTGGATGGAAACGCCAAGGAGTGCATAAAAAAAAAAAAAAAGAAAAAGAAAAAAACATTGGATACATTTGTATCCAATAAGAAAACATGCCCATAAACTACGATGAATAAATTCCCCTCCTATACCATGGTAAAAACTCATGTTTGCAGTGCAGTATTTGACCGTAAGGGTAAAAATGGTAGCTATTAATCCAAATTTAAATGTAGTACAGTTATGCTGCGTTCCAGGCAGGTTTTTGAAGCACGTAAATCATCGAGTTCAAACCACGACTTTGTAGCGTTCCAGGCCAGTCACGCCAACTGACCCGAAGCGCAAGGAATTGTGATAGTTAGATATAAACAAACGGTTAGGAGGAAAAATGGGGATAAGCTGGTATACCTTTTATTTTAATTTATTTGTATATTTGGAAATGTTTTTGGTATTAATTTATCCTTGCACTCAATGGACTGAAAACTAGTTAATGTTATATTGTCCTAAAGTGTATTCTCACCATCTACCGACTGCAGTAACACTGCACCCGTAGGGACTGCCATTGTTGTTTTGTATGGTTTAGCAGGCGATGTGACGTAAGAATCTCGTAACTGGGAGGACATTGATCTAATACAAGTTCACGGGTGGGAAGTCACGGGTTCCACTTCCTTGGGTATATGGTTGGAAATATACGCGATGTTAAGGCCCTTTCACACTGGACGTGTAACGAAAAACCAAAATTAAAAAGCTAATAGTTTGCGTGCAAATAGTTTGGTTCAAAAACATTCACATCAGCTGCGACGCAAATTTGCGACGTTTAGAGCTTTAACATTCCAAAACTTTCGCGCTGACAGCTGAGAAAACATGGACACTTCATCCTCATCATCCAGTGAAGACGAGCTTTTCATTTTATTTAAAAGACCGAAAGAAGGTTTTGGGTGCATCCGATCTTAAAGGACAGAGAGTCGGAAGGGGAGTATGCTAACCTTGTACAGGAGCTAAAACTGTATCATGGCCTGTTCCGAACTTACTTTCAGATGTCTGTGGGACAATTTGATTAGCTTCTTCAGACAGTATTAAGGGATAGTTCACTTTGAAATTAATTTTTGATATGGTTTAGCTTACCTTAAGGGCATTCAAGATGTAGGTGTCTTTGTTTTCGCAGTATTTTCAATTTTGATATTTTTAAGTCAAACCATTCTTGTCTGTCAGTCATATAATGCAGGTCTATGGTCACCACCTCAAAGAGGATGCACAGAGAAGTCCAAATTAAACATGATTTAATGACTCGTAAATGTAAGTACACATTGATGACCTAAGACATGAAACGAGCGGTTTGCGTGAGAAAACGAACAGTATTTATATTGTTTTTACCTCTTGTAACCACAGTCACGTCCAAGTACTCTGAGAGCGAGGGCGCTTCGGCTCTGCGCAAGCACGCGGGAAAGCCCTGAAAGTGATTATGTTCTTGAAGTAAGCTAAAACATACCAAAAATTAATTTCAAAGTGAACTATCCCTTTAAGGTGAGCTGTCCTCTTAAAATCATCAGAGGCTACGTTTACATGCAATCAAATAACGTTTAAAGGGGGGGTTGACTGCTTTTTTTCTTTGCATGATTCTGTTTATGGGGTGCAATATAACATGTATTCGTGGTTTTTCTTTTTTTTTTATATTATTTTTCATAAACATCACCTTTATTGTCATCCGCGCTCTCCTCTGTCCCCTGAATGAGCGGTTCACTTCCTGAGTCTATGAAAACACTCCCTCAGAAACACGTCGTAAGCTCAGATTGGTTAGTTTGGGCCGGTGTGTTGTGATTGGCTAAACTGTCGCTCATGTTGTCCAGAAAGTTAACGCCCATTACCTTTACGGGCGAAACGGATATGTCATGAGCTCCGGTCCAGATGTAAATATGTGTCGAACTGCAGTATCAGTTTGAGGCAGAATCAGACCGAGAAAGCCGCGATGAAGAGAGTCCAACAGAACGTCACCACACACAGCTCTAACTAAACGTTTCTGAATGATAATTTGCTACATTTTTTAACTTTATACACGTTTGTTTAACACAATAGCATCTGACTGGCAACAATAGCAACTGACTGGCTACTAATACTTAAACAGCGTTGGCAAGTTCACCGTTCTTGATCAAATCGAAAATAACGTCATAAAACATATTTACATGAAAAATACATTTACAACAAAATTCATACTTATACTGTACTTATACAAAATTCATGTTTGTATGCGTTTGTAGACACAAAAAGGCATAACTACTAGCCTATAGTGGCAATAAAGCCAGCGCTGGCATTTGAAAAAAATAAAACACAAGGCTTCGTCTGGAATTATACATGCAAATACATTTAAAATGATGAAGTCTTAGCCTACTTACAGGTTGTGGCCCAACAACTGCTGCCTCTGGTTTTAAAGTTGGATCTTGCTTCATGTTTTAGTAACAGTTTCTTGTTGAATCCGGTGTGGAACTCGTGGAGATTCTGGAAGCTGTCTTCTGTAAAATGCGCAGCACAGAGAGCTAAATTACGATCGTCACTTTCAGGAACATAATCAAACATAAATTGTATCCATTGTTGATGAAGTACAGCGTGGGAAGTCCGAGCACAGAAGACCTGACAGCTGGGTGAACAACACACTCGACGAGCTGGAGCTGCTGAAAAATGCGCATGCACTTTTTAGCATTTTCCGGAGGGAGTGGTTGATGCAAATGTGTGGGTTAGTGACATCCCATAACCCAGCTGTAGTTCCAATCGAGTCGTTTTTGTAGGCAATTATACTTCCAGATTTTTAAAAGATGATATCTCTGCTTACACTGAACTTTCAGCGCTGCAACTTTGCAGATACTGTTCATGCACCAACAGCAACATTACACACTATTTAAAATGAAAAAAAGTGAAATGGCAGTCAACCCCCCCCCCCCCCCCCTTTTAACAATCCATTGGTAATCAGACTGAAATCTCAATTGGCCCAAAAAGCATTCATGTAAACACATATGTCTGGTTAGGCTCGATCTCAACGAAATTTTGATCGGATTGAAAGGGGTCTGATCCTCAATTGAGAGAATCTGTATGTGATTGGCTGAAGCCTTTTCTGTCGCAGCAAAAAAAAAAAAAAAAACGGCAAAAAATGTTTTTTTTCCGTCGCAACAGATTCGCATTCGGTGTGGAAGCATTCATTACACAAACAGCTGATCAAAAAATAAAACCATTGCGCGAATTATTCGCACGTCAAAATCGCATCCAGTGTGAAAGGATTTTTACAGATTGCCTGGAACGCGGCATAAAAATTGTATTCATAATGTGCTTCAGTAAGTTAGTCAACATCAAAATAAGTGTACTTCTTTAAAGCATGACAAAGTTTATTAAACACTAAGTGGATATTAAATTAAGATTTGCAGTACACTACACTGCATAATTAAATTACGTCTTTTTCCAAAAGGACTGAATGTAAAAAATATAAGGGCTTTTTTTCGAGCATTTTTGAGGTAGTATTCAAGTCTGTAGCATAAACGTGCAGGATTATATTACTTTTTTAAAGATGTTAAACACAAGTTTGAACAATTCTAATGTGCCTTTCCAAGCTTGACTAATAATATATAGTATTGTGAACAGACTCCCATGAGGAGTATGTGCAGTGTTCAGACCGCATATGGCGTTGGGCCGGTGGACATATTTGTTAAGGGAACTGCGTGGGTTGCTGAGGGGGAGGGGTCTTGAAATGTGCTGCATGTTCACACATGTTATCAACTGTACAGTTTCTTAAAGCATCAGTTCTTCCTCAATGGAAATCAATGTTCCGCTGGGAACTAATTGTCTCGCTAGGTCTTGGGTTGTTTGATGTAGTGCACAGCCCTCTAAATGTTTATTCCCAATTATCAATGTTGAAATTACAGTAAACCCAAGTGAACGTGTTGAAAGTCTGCGTCAGAGGTGAAGGAGCGAGTGGTTCTGGCCGTGTACTAGTAAAAAGAACCGGTTTAACTTCGCATGAACCAATTACATCAGGTCGCTGGATCTCGTTTCTACAGAACTGTCATCACTACTGCGTTTTTAGTGCTGATAAGAGTGTGCGCTTGTGTCCGGGAGATCTGTCTCTGCATGTGTGTGCCGTATGCATGTGTGTGTGCCGCTGATCGTTCAACAGGCGGTTTCTATTAACACTTTCAATCAGAAACACACTTGACCTGACTTACAGCAAGCCTTCCAACATCATTCAGAACACACGCTTGATATCGGGCCCCTGTCCGTTCCTGTCCTTACCTAAGCCTGAACCTCCCATGGGGCCGGCGCTTTTCTGTCAGATAACTGAGTTTTCAGTATGCAATGACTTCTCAAGGTTAATCTTTCCGAGCATCCCCTTCTTGCCCTGTAAGCTTTGTAAAATCCGTCATTCTGCAAATCACCATCATAATGGGAGTGCAAAAAGAAGGCAACCTCTGTTCTGCATTGTGTCCTTCTTACTAACTCTAGATGTCCAGGAAATGTTCAAGGCTCATCTTGTAACAATTCATGTGGGATCTCTTCCGATCAATCAGAAGCAGAAAAGGATGTTTTTTGAGCTAGTCACCAGCAAAACACAATTTTGTGCAATGAAGAAAGTGTTAGAGTAGAATTGAACTCATCTTTACCCCGTTGGCGGTCTGCATAGCGAACAGAGGCGGTCATGTTACATTTCTTGGTATGAATGTGAATGAAAGCCCAGAGTAAATGTGTTATTACTTAAAGGAGTAGTTTACTTTTCAAAAAAACTTTTGCTAATAATTTACTCACCCCCATGTCATCCAAGATGTCCATGTCTTTCTTTCTTCATTCGAAAAAGAAATTAAGGTTTTCTGATGAATAACATTCCAGCATTTTTCTCAACTTAATCGAATTCTAGTGGGAACCAAACGGTTCAAAGTCCAAAAGACACTTTCAGTGCAAACTGTTCAAAGGGCTTTAAACGATTTCAGACGATGAATAAGGGTCTTATCAAGTGAAACGATTGCTCATAAAAAAAAGTTTACGTTTCATAAGCTCAAATGCTCGCACAGGAGAGTCACAAACGCGCATCGCAGTACAGAGCAAGGCTGAAGTTTTATAATTTGAGCTTATAAAACTTCAACTTTGTTACTTATTTATTAAATGAGCGATCGTTTCGCTTGATAAGATCCTTATCGTCTGAAATCGTTCAAAGCCCTTTGAGCAGTTCGCAGTTTGTACTGTACTGAAAGTGTGTTTTGGACCGTTTGGTTCCCACTGAAGTCCATTAAATGGAGAAAAATCCTGAAATGTTTTCATCAACAACTTTAATTTCTTTTCGACTGAAGAAACTGCCATGTAGAAACTGCACAACAGTGACTAAGTATAAGTTTAGAGTAAAGTCGTAAATTGCCTCTTGCGAGTTTAGTGTTCTTGGTAAACAAATCACAACCTAATTTTTGCACATAGCATGCGTACTGCTTTATTTAACTTTAAAGAGGTTTATTATATGCTTCATGAGCTTCATATATAAAACATGTGCATAAGCAATGTTCCAAAATACAGGTGAAGTTCAGGGCAGATCGTAAATTCTTCCTCTTATAACATCCATAAAGTTTAAACTTTACCAGGTGGGCTGCAGGAATATAGATCAAGATTTGCATCTTGCCCCAGATGTAAACAAAAGCATTTATTTGAATTGACGCTAATCTATTTATGTTGATGCATCCATAAGCCGGTGATTACGTTTTTGCCATTTACTTAACATTCTCAGCAATGATGTTTTCTATATAAAATCCTATTTATTAATGTCAAATTAATTCCTGTAGATGCATTAGCTAATCACCAGAGACGGAATGCTTTACTAGACTCGTAAGCGCGGGATAATAGCGGTTTAAGAGCTGGTGTAATTTGTCACCTTTGTTTGTTCTCCTGGTAGTAGACTACACCAGCAAGGACAAGCAAAGATCCACGGGAACCTCTTGGCGGGCGGCCAAGGCTTGAACGCCAACACAAGGGGATATAAAATAGGAGTCCGCCTTCCATTATCAATCATTTTTAGGGCTGCCAGGAGAGTGATTGTATGTAGTGTGTTACAACATATTCAAGCGGATGGGCTCCTGAACATATACGGCCAAGAACATCGCTATAAATACATCTGCCATGGGTAGTTCCCCAAACTCTCGTATGTTTATCTAGGCACTGATCGAGTTGGTAATGCATTGGACGACTGACAAAAGAAAGAAAAGCGAAACAGATGTTGAGTTGATGAAAGGCATTTATGAACTGCTTAGCTTTGCATGTCATTCATGTCAACTGGACGCGGGGCCTAAACTGTGAAAGCTTGTTTCTGCCACTGAATAAAAAATGAAAAAAATAAAAAAAATAATATATATATATATATATATATATATATATATATATATATATATATATTATTTTTTATTTATTTTATTTATTTAAAAATTATTATAAATTAATATATATATATATATATATATATATATATATATATATATATATATATATATATATATATATATATATATATATATATATATATATATATATATATATATATATATATATATATATATATATATATATATATATATATATATATATATATATTAATTTATAATAATTGTGACTTTTTATTTCACAATTGTGAGATATGAAGTCAGAATGGTGAGAAATAAATTCTCAATTGCGAGATATAAATTCGCAATTCTGAGAAATAAAGTCGCAATTCTGAGAAATAAAGTCGCATTTTTGAAATTCTGAAGATATTAATTATTCTGAGGGGAAAAAAGTTATAATTACAAACTCGCAATTGCGAGTTATCAGGACAATTATAATTTTTTTTTCCCTTCAGAATAGTTTATATCTCACAATTCTGACTTTAAAACACACAATTGTGACTTTATATCAATCAATTCTGACTTTATGTCTCACAATTCTGACTTTATAACACACAATTGTGAATTTATAACACAAAATTGTGACTTTATTTTCACAATTCTGACTATATTATCTTGCAATTCTGACTTTATAACACGCAATTGCGAATTTATATCTCGTAATTCCTGACTTTATATCTCACAATTTCTGACTTTTTATAAACACGCAATTCAACTATATATCTTACAACTCTGACTTCATAACACACAATTGCGACATTATATCAATCAATTCTGACTTTATGTCTCGCAATTTTGAGACATAGAGTCAGAACTGCGAGATGTAAACTCGCGATTGTGAGAAAAAAAGTCTGAATTGTGAGATAAAATGTTGCAATTACCTTTTTTATTTTTCATTCCTTTGGTGGAAACAAGCTTCCATACTAAACAGATACTACAGAGCAGAACGTAGAAACCACAGCACCTGATACTGTAGCTGCCCGAAGTGCACGTGGTTTGGAAAAAAACGCTTATACCACTTTCAAAAAAAGTTTAAATCTGATGTCATGTGGTTATCAAATGTATTTTTCTTTTAGTGAAATTTTTCTAGTATTTTTTTAGTATTTTTCTTTTAGTCCTGATCAAGTTATCAGGACAATTAAAAAACAAAATCCCTTCAGAATAGTTTATATCTCACAATTCTGACTTTAAAACACACAATTGTGACTTTATATCTCACAATTCTGACTTTATGTCTTACAATTCTGACTTTATAACACACAATTGCGACTTTATTTTCCTAATTCTGACTTTATAACACACAATTGCAAAGTTATATCTCGCAATTCTGACTTTATATCTCGCAATTCTGACTTTTTATAACACGCAATTGCGACTTTATATCAATCAGTTCTGACTTTGTCTTGCAATTCTGTCTTTATAACACACAATTGCGAATTTATAACATGCAATTGCGACTATATATCTTACAATTCTGACTTCATAACACACAATTGCGACTTTTTATCAATCAATTCTGACTATATCATCTTGCAATTCTGACTTTATAACACGCAATTGCGAATTTATTTTTCGCAATTCTGACTATATCTTCGCAATTCTGACTTTATAACTCAATTGCGACTTTATATCAATCAATTCTGATTTTGTCTCGCAATTCTGTCTTTATAACACACAATTGCAACTTTATATCAATCAATTCTGACTTTATTTCTCGCAATTTCTGACTTTATAACACACAATTGCGAATTTATATGTCGCAATTCTGACTATATATCTCGCAATTCTGACTTTATAACACGCAATTGCGACTTTATATCAATCGATTCTGACTTTGTCTGCAATTCTGACACATAGAGTCAGAATTGCGAGATGTAAACTTGCAATTGTGAGAAAAAAAAGTCAGAATTGTGAGATAAAATATCGCAATTACCTTTTTCTATTTTTCATTCTTTGGCGGAAACAAACTTCCATACTAAACAGATACTACAGAGCAGAATGTAGAAACCACAGCACCTGATACTGTAGCTGCCCGAAGTGCACGTGGTTTGGAAAAAAAAACGCTTATACCACTTTCAAAAATTTTTTAAATCTGATGTCATGTGGTAATCAAATGTATTTTTCTTTTAGTGAAAACACATCATGTGAATGTACACATCTATTATACATTATCCATTTTTGAAAAATACATACATATTTTACTAGGGATGCACGATAAATTGGCCACCATATCGGTGTTGGCTGATTTATGTTCATTTTTAATGTTATGATTATTGGCTCGATAAGAAAATTAGCCTGATATTAAATCTGATAAGTAATGGATTGTTTCCTTCAGCTGAGACTCTTCACTGTTCACCATGATGGTTTAGAATTTCTAGAAATATGATCGAAATCACTTTAATAAGGGAAAATATGGTTATGTGCAACGTGCAGCGCGAAGTACGTAATATGGTTTACCATCCCTGTTAGAGAAGAAATACCTTTCAAATTCATGTCATAGTTCTCTTTTCATTTCCAGTCAATCAAAGCACTCAATTGTTGTGGAAGATGGACCTTGATTAATGGACATGATATGACCACAAAACACCGGTGCAGCTCGGCCCAATGATAATGGACTGTGCGCAAACACAGGCTTGCAAATGAAATGAGTCTCGTAAGAGTCTTTTTGTGGCCGATATTTCAGTGCCTGGGACAGCATGACATTATTCTATACAAATGAAGCGGGCAGGGGGACATCGCTTCTAACATGAAGCAGAAAAATAGCGGCTCTCACCCAGCACTCTCGCTGAATAAATTATGTGCAAGAACAAAGCCTGCCAGCGGCTTCAGAATCTCTTTTTAATACAGTGGGACCTGAGAATGGGTCAACCTGCCTGTATTAAATACAGCTTAACATTTTCGACCAGGAAGCACCATGTCCACCAGAGCTGTTAATTTCTCGTTATGTTAGGAGAAAGTGTTTCTCGCCCAATCTCATACGGTTCACTTAATTTAAAAAAAACAGGTATAGAACAGAAACTTTGACACAGATTTGTTTTCTACTTTTTTACAAATGGTGCTTACAAATGGAAAACTCAGAAAGCGCCAGGATCAGTAAGGTGGTACATATGAAGGTAATCAATTTATTATTATTTTCTTTTTTAAATCAGAGCTTGGTGTAGTAATCTGCAACACTTGCTTTCTTCTTGCTATATTTAAAGGGGTCATGAACAGGCTTTTTAAATTTTATTATATTGTTGTCTGAGGTCAACTTGACGTCCGCTTGTTTTTGCATTCAAAAACATCAAAATGAATAAGTTATAGGCTTTTTTGTACCCTAGTTTTGAGCCTAGCCGAAAAACGCTCGGTTTTTATGGGCGCTCGATTTTTTAAGACTTGGAAGTAAACACTCACTGCTGTGAGTGGATAACAGTTTTGCATATTATAATAAGTTTCGACTCACCCGTCGGTGCACTTGGGGAAAATTGTTTTGAAAAAGTCCAATGTTGTAAAATGGCAACCGGAATGATTCGCCCATACATGTTCTGAAAATCCAGTCTTGTTTACAAAACAATCCTCAGTGAAATGAAGTGAACAGATGGACAATGTTTTACCTCATCAGTGGAAAGTCATTAAAAATAAAGTTTATCCATGCAGTCCTATTGGAATCCAGAGGAAGCTTATGCAGCGACGGTCTTCTTCCACAACCAGGCACTGCACAATATTCTGTATTGCTCGGTAGCTCGATCCGGTTTGTCATCATGATCTAGGCCTATGTATTTTATTTATCTATGCGTGTAATGCGCGAATCGGTGGGCGGGGCTAATTCGGCCGTGTTGAAGTAGGCGTTGATCTTCTTCTGCGGGGTGGTGTTTTATCCTCTTTGTACGTCATAGTTCCCCACTTTGAAAAATTAGTTGTTTGTTGAGGCTGGTGTCAATAAAAGATTTTATTGGACTAACAAGGACGTTTTCAGTTCTGAAACTTACAGGATATTCTTATAATGTGATGACCTCTTACTGTAGATGTCAAAAGCTCAAGGGAAATTTGACTTCTCAGTTCATCACCCCTTTAAAAACTCTCACTCTCAATAAAAGCACAAAAAGATTTCTGCACCACTAGTGTCACCAGAAAGATTTGGAAAAATAATAGCTGTTTTCAAACAGGCTTTCAAAACACTCCCCATCTGCCATTGGTTGAACTAACAGATGATCCCACCCCAAAACACATCATTGGCTGGGCCAGATGGGATGGTGTGCTTTCATAACATTGTCAAACAAGATAGCTTTATGTTTAGTAGTCTCTGTATATTGAACTGGGTTAGGAGAAAGTATTTTAATATCTGAAAAAATACATTGGTTACAAGTATATCAAGGCTAATATGAGAGTGTAGTAAACCTTCAGGTCACCTGGATGTCCTGAAACCTTGATGTTCTCATGCTGTAATCCTTGATGTCATCCAAACACATAAGCGTGTAGCCCGGGCTTGAATAACACACTCTTTGACCCTTTGTGGGATCGGTCATGCTTAACAATGGAGAGTGTCAACATTCCCTGGAAAACACTATCATAGTTCAACAGTTCTTATCATGTGATTCTCAAAAACAGGATAACTTTGGATAACTAACAACATAATCAAAACTTTAGAGGACAAGGGTTCATCTCAATAATATTAATAAAAAAATTCTATTCCTCTGTGTTACCTTCAAGAGAAAAGTGTATGGGACTAAACGCTCTCTGTTAGCGTGTCTCTTTATTGCAGTACCTAAATTCGTTCTAGGCCTTCAGGAAAAGTTTGTACGGTAGTAACTGTGGAAAACTTGGCTCCTCTCAAAGCCAGACCATCCTCACCTGTTTAATCAGGCCAGATTCTCACAAAGGTCATTCCGTCGTATCCGAAATACAGACTGCAAATGTTATCCCTTGTTTGGAATTGCAAAGGGCTCCACTTAAAACATTTGCCTTTGCACTATTTTTTCCTGCAAGTCTGGCCATTAACCTTTGCAAAAATCGAGTTTGGATTTGATAAACGGGACAGCATAATGTGCCTCGGCCTCCAAAAGTGGATTAGGCAACTCAGCCCTTTATCAACAAGGATGGGAATCACGGATAGAGAATAAACTAGGCAGACAGAATGAGGTAAACAGTATATGGGTCAGGAAGACATGGCTCCCGCTCATTATTTAACATGGTTTCACCGCTGCCTCTCTGGACTCCATCTGCTTGCATCTTATTGACGGCATACATTATAGCTCGGAGGCAGCCGTTTCTACAGAGTTCTCTCATTACGAGTCAGTCTTCCTCCGAGCGGGATTGGCTGTATCGATCCTTCAGATAACTAACAAGTGCACCACCTTTCTGTTAAACCCAAAAGTGGCTCATTTTCCCAGTGAAGCGTTGTCAGATCGAGGCAGATTCAATTCTTGAAGTTCAAACCACAGCGTGGAACGCTTTGAGCTTCTTTCATAGTCATTATGGTCTGAAGGATGGAAGTTTGTATTCTGTTCTCTGACTACACCAAGTTCTCCATCAATTGAGTGGAAGGTAGAGGTGCTTGAATCCATTGAATCGCCAAACCGGGAGCATTTCTCTCAGGTCCCTTTGAGATTGTATAGTGAGGCAAGGGATGCATCGGATTAACTTTTCTCTTTGACAGTTATTGCACTACCAGGATACCCTTCATACTGTATGAATGGCCATCAAGCTAAAACAATAAATAAATAAAATAAATATGCATTTCTTTTGATTTAAACCCATTTAAAAAGATTTAATGAGCGCTGATATGACCATTGGATTTCAGCCAAACGATGGACTCTAGACATGCCTGCCTCGATTGTCTACGGCGCATAAAAATTTATGTAATGCTTCAATATGCTTTTAAATTGTCTCTCGGAGCGAGTCTCTATCTTGATTGCCTCAATTCACCGCTACCTCCATATGCATGCATGTATGGAGGTTACAGAACGCTATCACTCACAATCATTTTTTCCATGGACTCATAATGCAATTACCTCTCATACAGCTCTCTGGCAATAAAGCAGAGATATTCATGCAAATCACACAGTTCATCTCAGATACATTCAGCCACTTGAAAGCCGTCAAAAATTCAGCGCCGTTTCCCCTTAAAGAATCCTCTAACAGCGGAGTCTTTCAAATTGTCACGAATCACCTGCTATTCTGCTCTCTCACTTGACAGAAAGACAATGTATATGGATCACAGTGAGTTGGGTCCACTTAAAAAGCTCTGGTTACGATGTTGGGAGGGCTGTCATTACTCAAGAGGAGAGCGAAAGAAATGGGGTACGAGGGGAAAGAGAGATGAAAGCAGAGTATGTCTCAGGGTCAGCTTTCAAAGAGCATCTCTTCAAATGTTATTCCCAGCCATTTCACCATCATTAACGGACCTTTAATCAGTGGAAACGGACCAACAAATATCCATATATTATGACCTATGAAGTTAGACCTCAACAAAGAACTTGTTCTTCGGAAACATGTGACCTGCATTGCTCACAAATAACCTTGTGATTCGATTCATTTTGAGTGAAACACAAACTTAACCTTTTAAGTGAAATATATGTAGGGTTAATGTGCTTTCCTTTCCAGACCGATGTGATATATTCCTATTTAGTTTTTGGAAGACCACACACAAAATGCCCCTTTCACCTGTCAGGTTTATCTGAAATAGGTGTCGAGAAGCCCAATCTGAAACATTCTCTGCCTGTCAATTATTTTGGATGTGGATTTGATGAATTTTAGGTTTGCTGACATGCCTTTAAAGTCAGCAAGAAATGGAAATCGTTCTTGTCTATTATTTAAATGCTTCTAATGGTGCGTTCGCACCGGATGCGAATAGCACGTCATGCGTGAGTGATTTCAATGTTAAGTCAATGCAAAGACGCATTATGCACGTAAAAAATTCCTGCGGCGCGAATGAGGCGTACAGCACAGTAGATGCGAATACGCGTTATTCGTGCATCATGTTCACGCAAATTGAGCGTCTGGCTCGTTAAGCGCTGAATCACTTAGTTAGTGCTATTTGTGCATTTACGCGTTTGACGCGAATTCGCGCCTGCCACCCGAGTCTGAAAAAAGCCGAAGCGCGTCAATTCGCGCCATGTTAACCAATTAGGACCCTAGCTGCTTGCTCACGTGATTAACTATCTGGATGCTGCAATAAATTATTTTGTAATATGATTAAATGCCTGGTGTGGTTCACCAGCGGCCGTCATCTAGGCGCAGCTCCTGGAGCGAGGAAATGGTGAAACTCGCCAAACAGTTCGCCTCCGAAGGGTCGGTGGACACAAATATGGTGACGATTATCCCCAAGCTGCTGTTCTGCTCTCCAGAGCAAATACAGAATGGTGACTCTCTCGATCAATGTTCGATCAACATAAAAAAGATGGCCGCCACAGGTTTCGATTCTGATGTGCGTAAATTTCGCTTCAAACTTTTGTTTTACATGCGTCAATTTCGCTCTTGACGCGCGAATGGATTCAAAGTGTTCAAGCGTATAACTAGGCGTGGTAGGCGCGAATTTGACACGCTATTCGCGTCCGGTGTGAACGCACAGTTAGTGATCTTATTGCAAATGCTTCATTCATGCAAATTTAATTTATTTATCATCATTAACGCATCTCCCAATGAAACAAAGGACATCTCCAATAATTTTGTCTGACAAAAGGCGTTAGGTGTTAGGCTTTGGGTTAGGAGAATAAGTTTACTTGTAGTCGCCAAGTTACTCATAGTCAGTTTAATGTCTGTTGGGGGACTAACAAAATAAAGTGTTAGCAGATATTTAGCTGACCGTCTACTAATACTCTAATCACAGTTAGTTGACATGTAGTTGAAAAGTTACTTATAGTTAGTAGAATGTCTAAAGTTGACTATCGAAAAAAAGTGTCACCGAACCAAGTACTCGTTCTACATTTTCGTTAATCCACTACAGTTGGATGTACGTTTTTTTGTAGCTTTAAAGTTTGAAAATGCGCCGAAATCACAAACTCTCTTGAATGAGGTACACTTGCTTAAGTTATTATTTCCTTCTCTTTTACTGTAAATTCGGACCTGTCAATACTGTTTCTCATCTATGTAGTTAGGAAGTACTACTACATCACTCTATATGCTGCCATGTTCGCATGAATGTTCCTTGGCGAAATCGGAGTAGGCCAAAATCAATTGCTCGGTCTATTGGTCTTCCATAGAGGAATTTAAAAGAAAATCCTGAATGGTACATAGTTCTGTAATATGAATCCACAATGCATTTTAAAGTTTGGTGTTGCAGTGGCGATGATCCCACTCCTGCGGTAATTAATGCATTAACTCACTCGCCATGCAGCAGAACATTGATGGAAACGTAAAGGAGAACATGCAAAGTCAGCGAAATCCTCTCACCTCACTCAATGAACCTCAGATGCACTGCTTTGCCTCTATTTCTAGCTCATGTTATGTAAGCATTTTGAAACATTATAATTGTTAAGTCCTGTCTGGGGAGTGCCGTTTAGCTTGGCATACTGAATATAGTACCATTAGCACTACTGGAATCACACCAAGATACATATTCCATTATCTGTTACACTACATTATTTGTTCAGACAGAGCGTGGGAAGGCAAAAAGTAATGCATCCCTGGCTTGTTTGCTGTAGGTAACTGGCCAAAACCATTTTAAGCCAGCATACTGCATGTTCATGTGTTCTTTAAATATTTGCCTATTTATATGCACTGACAAGCACAACTTAAAGGGAGGACATTATTTTGAAGATTTGTTTTTGATGATCCACTTAGACATTCCACTGACTGCCAACTAACTCGATATTAGTAGACTATTAGATTAGGGTTAATTAACAAATAAGTTGACTTGTAGCTCCAATGTTATTTGTAGTCAGTCGAATGAACTGTGTCACGGTTATGTTCAGTTTCTGTCATGTTTGCATTAGTTCTTGTTTGTTTCTATGGCAACTCAATTGTTAATTACATTCAGGTGTTTATGATTTAGTTCCTCATTTACTCTATCTATATAATATCCCGTTATGTTTATTTCGTTGTCGGTTCACATTATGTTTACACGTTAAGGAGTTGTTGCTTTCACTGAGTCTATTAGTAAAGTAATTTCATGTTTAATCATCTTTGCAGTGTGAGTTTCTTCCACAAAGCCTTTGCCTTTGTGACAGTCTGTTGGGGATCATCAAAAATAAAGTGTTAGCAGATATTATTAATCAGTTTGCAAATACACTGATGAGAGATAGTTGACATGTAGCTGCAAAGTCACTTATACAAGTAATAAAGTTGAATGTCTAAATGTTTAAATGTCTGTAAAAATAATCGTGATTTTTACAGTAAAAGAAATGCTACAGTGCAAAATACTACAGTGTAAACTACTGGCAGCTGTGGTTGCAAGCATCATACCGTAACTATACGGTGTGTTACTGTTTTTGTGTTAGAGCATATAGCCGTTACATTAAAGCTTTATATTGTAGCTGACAATACGGTATTTACTGTAGCTGTTAATTTCAAAAACAATAACACACCGTATTTTTATGGTATGATGCTGGCAACCACAGCTGCCAGTAGTTTAGTTTTATTGCTTTTATAAAACGGTTGCCACACAATATTAAAGTAAAAAACAATGTGTTAGTGCAACTTTCTTGAAGTAAAATCACTAAAAGCCTTCCTTCCGCTAGAAAAAAATAGTCCCTGAGCGTTAACAGCAACAACGTTCCAATGTGTAAACTGCATGAAAGCTCAAATAAAAACAACATAGAACTGCAGTGTTGCGCAGCGGCCAATAGAACCGAGGTGAAGCGGTCATAGCCGTGTTTTATCGTGAATAAAGCACAGCTCTTGACCAATCAGAATCAAGGATTCGAACGAACCGTTTTATAAACGGTAAATAACTGTGATAGATCTCATGGTTCATTTAATGTAATACTGTAAACATACAGTTTTTGAAATAAACTCATTGTATAATTTACAGTGAAAAAACGTAAATTCACATTCCCATAATTCCCTGTGTGACACATTTTTTTTCCGTGTGTTACCATGATGATGTTTAATGTTTGTGTGAATGAGACTGAGCAGCTTCTTTATATAAGTATACGACTTTTTGTGGAAGACCTGCTTCTGATGAGCTTTGATTGATCATGTGACTCTCATCACTGCTAGAGTGATTGTTTGTTGTCAGTGTATTACAATGGTACAAAACATATATAAATACTTTAATAGGTTGGTCAATTAACATTAAATCAGATTATGAAATTGGGTTTATTACTGTAAATGAAGTTAACACCGTGTCCTAACTACACGTGATGCGATAAAATTCCAGCGACTGCAAGTGTGTCTGTCCACACTAGACGCGACTGTGAGACAAGAAGTTGTGATCAAAAATCACAATCATTCAGAACAGCGTGAAAGCGCACTGCTGGCCCGCACTCGCATTGGAAATGGGTAAGGACATAATCAAATCAAGAAATAGCATTATTAAAAATCAAAACATTAACAAAATATACAGTACTCATTGACTAATTTTGTTATGAAGTACAGTTGTATGTTTGCATAGAATTAATTTTTAACGCTATATTATTTGCTTTCAAAATCTGAGGTAAATTATCCGTTATCTTGTGGCACAGTGACCTATTTTTAACTAAAAATAAATAATGTGTACTCATAACCAGTGTAATTTCATCATTCTGTCGACGTCGAAGAAATAGGAACCGTTTCTAAATTAGAAACGCAGCATGTCGCGTGTAGTTAGGACACAGTGTAAGTCTGTAAAACCAATATTGTTGCTACCGTACTTTTGATGGCAAAGTTCAAAGTTATTTTTTTTAACTGTAAAAAATATGGTTTTATTTTTTACAGTAACTAAAAGGAAAAGTTTTTTTTTCTTTTTTTACAATAAAAGTCCAATTTTACATCTCAAAATTCTTCGAAATATCCAACACATTCTCACCCCAACTCGTCACCTTTGACCAAGCTTCAATATCGGACGCTTTGGGCGCCCTTCGGCGTCAGTTCATGACGCGATACTACAGCGTCATCTAACTGACGCTTTCCTTCAGCGTCAGTTGGATGACGCGGTTAGGTTTAGGTCTGGGTAGGGTCAGGGTTACACGCGATCCTAGGGCGTCATGGACTGACGCTAGAGGGCGCCCCAAAGCGTCAGATATTGAAGCTTGGTCAAATGCTTCCAAAGGCGTCAGTTAGGTCACGCCTTCGGGGTGAGAATGCCTTGAAATATCAATTATATTCTTCATATTAAATTAAACTATTGATTTAAATTTGTTGGGTGAACTATCACTTTAAGCTAATCTTCTTTTCATTTTAAATCTCATTTGCGCTTTTGTTCCATATGAACCCTGTCAAAATGTAAGAGAGACCCAATGGCTTTTGACATCAGTGCAATCAAACCTGTTGTGATTATTGTCTATATATATTGTGATTTACGACTATAATCATTCAACTTCCATTTTGGTAATATGGAAAAGACCAAAAGAAAATACTAAAGGGTCAAAGCAAATTGAGGGTGAGTACATTACATATTTTTGTGTGAACTGTTACTTTAAATATCATCTAAGTGCCTCTCAGTTGTTTTGGCCACCATGCTAGCACACTTTGATCAATGCTCTTTTAGAGCAGGGCTGGAGTCCAAGCTAAAACAGCATGAAACATTTCAGCGCCGTAATGCTTACAGAGCTACTAGCCTTTCCTGTTACAGATCTGGCAGCACTGACTCTTTAAGCCACCTCGATATCTGGCTTTAAAGGCTTGTTTCACTCGCTCGCAGATGATTTAAATGAAACCCAAGTGGACAGAGAATGTGTCCCGACCAACCAACTGTGCAAGATGCAATTAAAGTACAGATCTCACCCATTTTGTCACACCATCCGCTGAATGTATTCCGTTCTAAAAAATACATGTATGTGCCGGACTAAAAATCTTCAGTCCTTTTTCATTTTTCAGGCTAATGGGTGAAGGGATGGCAGATGGGTAGGCCCATATCGTTCTGTCATTTATAATCAGGAATGTTATCCCAGACTGCCATTTCCCTTCCATATCCATATAAATCACAGGGTAAGGATTGTTCAACTCCCTCACTTATGTCTCCTTTAGGCTTAAGATATAGTAATGTCCATTAAGCATGTGGGAGCATGGCACGAATGAAACATAACCTTGGTAAAATTCAATAAAACGAACTCGTTTTTTTTTTTTTTTTTGTAAGGACATTTTTGTAAGGAAAGTGGTGTGATAAAGGTCACTAAATGAATCCGACTGGCCTCATGCACACCAGAGTGAAATATGGGTTATCATTTTTCTTCAAAGTGCTCAACTGTGTTCGGTACATTGTTATACAACCAAATTTACTACCCTAAAAAAAATGAGCTGAGCTTCAGTGAACCGAACAAAAGTTGTTAATTCAGTGACAACGCTCTCTTTTGGACATCTCATGGTTTCTATTCTCCAGCAGTAATACTAGTAAATCACAGGAATTGATTTGTCCTCAGGGGTGTGTTTAACTATTTATTTTTGTTTATTTATTTAGGTTTTTGAGTGCTGTCTAAACGCCGCTCATGTTACGTAAGATAAGGCATGCCCAATGGGGAAAAAAAAAGCTCAACAAGCATTAACAATACATGATTTAAGAGAGAGAGAAAAAACCTAACTGTAAATAGAGTGCAAAAATCATCATCAAGTATAAAGGATTACTAGTTCATGGGCTACCCACACACACACACAAAATCCCACTTAGTAACGTAATCCATTACATTACACATTTAAAAGAGTAGTTCACTTTTAAAAAACAAACAAACTTTTTGCTATTAATTTACTCACCCCCATGTCATCCAAGATGTCCACGTCTTTCTTCAGTCGAAAAGAAATGAAGGTTTTTGATGAAAACATTCCAGGATTTTCTACATATAAAGCACTTTACTGGGTACCAAACGGTTCAAGATCCAAATGAGAGTTTCAGTGCAGCTTCAAAGGGCTTTAAACAACACCAGACGACGAATAAGGGTCTTATCTAGCGAAACGAGATCTAGTCCTTTAAAAAATAAATAAAAAAGTTTAAGTTTTTTTAAGCACAAATGCTCGCCTTGCTCTTTTCTGTGATGAGCGTTCGTGACTCTCCTGTTCAAACTCGTTCATTAAAATAAACAAATGTTTTTCGAGTCATTTTGTTCGTTGAATGAGCCAAATGACTTGGAAAAAAGATTTATTCATTAATGAATTTCATCAAGTTAAAAAAAGAATCAATGAATTATGAATAGTTTTTGACATTGTGAGAATAGCGTTTAATAGTGCAATCCATTAAAAAAGTAACTAGTCAGATTTTAGTAGTCCCACTTTATATTAAGTGGCTTTAAGTACTATGTACTTACATTGAAATTAATAATTTGATACAATGGACTTATTGTGTACATACATGTTTTTACATTGTACTTATATTTTAAAAATACCAGCATGTAATTACAGCTGTAATAATATGTGTAATTACATTTGTTTAATTACACCTACCCTTAAAACTACCCATACCACCACACCTGTCCCTAACCTTACCCGTATCACACCTCAATAGCAGCAAAAGTGTTTTAGACCACAATAATATGTTGGACTTATTTTTCGATGTAAGTACATAGTAAATTTAAAGTGGGACCACGAAATATAATCAAATTACAAGTACTTTTTTCTTTGTAATCTGATTACATAATCCAGATTACATGTAATCAGTTACTACCCAGGTGTGTGTTTCCCGAAAGCATCGTTAGCCAACTATGGTTGCAAGTTCTGTCGTTATCAACATACTGTAGTTCAACGAGTCGCTGTTTCCCAAAACAATCGTTCCAACGAACATTCGGTTTGAACGACAGCTCTCAACCTGTGGTTAGAGTCATAGTTTCTATATTGGATGACATTTGGACGTAATAAATCCTTATCTTGAGCAAAATAAGCAAGCTGACATTCAGTACAACCGGTGTCTTTTATTTAGAATACATACAAATGTAATTTACGTCTTTTCGCTTTTAAAAGATTTAAAGTACCGTGTTTGAAGAGTGTGCATGTGCGAACGTGCTCTACTATGCAAGAACGAGACAAATATTGATTCTGGTAATTAAGCAAATGGAGAACAATTAGAAATAGTCCTCAGATGACATGTCCGTAATTTATATTTAAAAAATCTAGCGTTAATTGGATCTCAAACCGTTTTAATTAAAAGTAGTTATTACTACACCACATGCGAAACCAACGTGGTTGAACGATACTTTACGACAATGGGTTTCGGGAAACAGTCGTGACTAGCTAGTTGATTTCTCCAACGATGCATCGTACTATGATAGTGAAGCAGCAAACTACATAGTTGTACAGGAAACACACCCCAGGCCAGCTGTGTGTGTGTGTGTGTGTGTGTGTGTGTGTTTGAATATATTTTTGATTGTTGGATCCAGGTCATGTCATGGCCAAGGTGAGAGACCCTCAACAGCTCTTTATTATTCATCAGTTTATTTATTTGGTTTCATTATGGAGCTCTCTCTCTCTCTCTCTCTCTCTCTCTCTCAGGAATATTGCCTGGAACATTGTGTTTAATTTACTATCACCCATCCTCCAGTCACATCATGGAACACTATGCAGTTCTTTAATTCATGATGTGGGGGAGGGGAAGAGAGACGTTATAAATCTTCATTCGTGTTTGTCTCAGCCTTTCAACTGACTGTTAATGGGAAAAGACAAAGGATTTAAAAAAGAGACAATGAGAGCCATGATAGCTTTCAGCACTGAAGAAACAATGTATCAGACCAGCTTTGATAAGATACCACATTTCTACACTAGATTTTTTACATTTGATGTCAAAACCAAACTCGCTGCTAGGGTGCTGTAGTTGGTTGCCAAGGAGATGCTATGTGGTTGCTAGGGTGATTTGAGGAGTTGGAGATGAAAATAAGGATGATCTCTAAGAAAAGTAACAGTACTCTTTTGTTCAGCAAACTGATTTAATAAATCATTAATGTCCATAGCGTAAACCAAGTGAGACGATTTATGCACCAAAGTTTAACACTCAAGGAAGTAAGATGTCTTCACTACATCATGATTGGCGAATCCAGTCATGCCCACTGCCTTATCTCCAGAATTAAGCAATTAACATCTTTTGCGAGCACTGAGCTTTAGCACACATAGGATAAAATGGGTAATAACAACCATAAATCATCCAGGCCGAGGTGGATTCAGGGTAAATTTGCAAAGGAGTAATCTAAGATTAGTTGGCAGTGATTGAAGCCGAGAATTGCATGTTGAGAGCGACTCAAACTTTTGGCAGAGTGAGGGAAATTGGCTGCAAGCAAAATCTTACCTGTAAATCAACATGTGACATGCAGGAATTTACAACATGCTAGTTTGGCAGGGTATACGAGGACATGTTGGCTCTTGAAAACTGGGTCTGAAATTCACACACATCTCTATAATGTCACAGTTCACACATCAGTGACATCTTTTGAAAACTTTTGGAAAATTCTGCATTGGAGTCGCGGCATAAATGCACTTTTGCATTGAAAGACAGCATGAAATGGAAGTTAGTCTTTTTATCCATATTGTGAAATGGCTTCTCGAACAATAACATGTTCGACTGGACTTGATTTTGTCCATGGAGATTTGTTTGACCGATTGAATAGTTGTGGTTTGCTATTGGTGGATCTCATATTGATGGGTTGATGGGTTCCCCCATGCCAGTGAACACATCATCAGAAGAGAAGAGAAGTCGCTGCAAGAGATTCACACTGTAAAAATGAATATGCTATATCTAAGCAATAAAATTGTGGCAACAGATTACAAGCAATATTACTAATTTAATGTAACAAATTAGAATTGAGTAATAAATAATCAAATTGATTCCTTAAAAGTTAACCAGTCAAATGATTGTTAAAAAAATTGTTAAAACATAACCAACACCATCAGATAACCTTTTCTATGTGTTCATCTGACTGTTATAACTAAGGTATATCAGCCAAACAAAACTTAAAGTGAATGACATTGATCATCATAATGGTGACTTCAAATGATGTTTTCTCCTTCAGTGATTTGGCTTGTTAACATCAGGTGTCTTCAATATTGGCAATATAAAATAAAGAGTTCTTCATTCATCTTTGGTGTCTATCTGTTATTCAGATATTTTGTTTATTTTTTGTGTACATTTTACTAATTTTAAATGGTTTACTTTTAAGGAATTAATTAGATGAATAATTACTCAGTACTTTGTTAAATTGAATTAGTAATATTGCTTGTAATCTGTTGTCACAGTTTTATTTATTATATATAGCATATTCATTTTTACAGTGCAGTTTTCCAGAATTCAATTAATTTATTATGTTGTAGTTCCATATTCAGTTTTTACTGGCCTAACTTTTATTCAGATTTGCTTGATGAGTGCTCATTTTTAAAGTGCATGGAGAAAAAGTATTTATACAAATCATTTGTTAAACACATTTTCCTCCATAACTGCAGAATTATGAAAACTTGTCAGGGTTTTTACTCCACTTGTAAAGGAAAGCAGATGTTTAGCTCATAAGCATGTGATTCCAGCACTGGAAAAAGAGGAGCAGAGTTTCCAGACATTTCTCAAAGTGCAGATGAATAATGGACATGATGTCAGTTCACATTGGCTGAAAACAGCCTGTGTTTGTGTTATTCTTCTGAGCCTGATTACATATTAGACTATAACATTCTCTCTTAAAGATATTTTCCATTGACAGAGACATTTGATGACGTGATTTCAAGAGCTGAACCAAAATATGCCATTGGGGGCATGTGTGCAATTGGCACAATTTTATTAAAAGTTATTATTTTGATGGTCCACTTTAGAGATTCTACCAAGTATTTTGCAACGACATGTCAACTAACTCTCATTATTAGAAGACTGTAAGTTTACATGTAGTTGCAAAGTTAATTATAGTCAGTAGAATGTCTGTTGGGGCAAGCCGACCTCACGTCAATTCGGACGAATTTTACGAGGTGGCTAATTTGTAACAATTCGTACGACCTCACTCGTATGAATTAGTTAGATTTTTGCTAAATCGTACATATTTTACGAGTTGGCCAATTTGTATGAATTCGTACAAATGACCTACCCCTGAACCCGCCCCTAAACCTACCCATCACGTGGGTTTAGACAAATCGTATCGAATTTGTATGAGTAAGGTTGTATGAATTAGTACGAATATGACACCTCGTAAAATCACTCGGACGAATTGGTCGTGATATAGCGTTGGTTGGGGAGCATCAAAATAAAGTGTTAAGCGCACAGTCTACTTATACTCAGGCGCGAATGATTTGAATGTTAAGTCAATGCAAAGACGCGTTACGCGTAAAAAATTCCTGAGGCGTGAATGAGGCGTAGAGCGCGGCGCGGAAGACGCAAATATGCCTCATTCGCGCTTCAAGTTTACACGAATGACGCGAATTGAGCGTCTAGCGCATTAAGCGCGAATGATTTAGTGCTATTTGTGCATTCACGCGTTTGACGCGAATTCGCGTCTGCCGCCCGAGTTGAAAAATCTGAACTTTGGCGTCATTTTCGCGTCGCGTTAACCAATCAGGAGCCTAGCTGTTTGCTCACGTGGTGAAGTGTCTGGATGCTTCAATAAATTATTTTGTAATATGACTAAATGCATGGTGGGATTCTTATGCACAACAAAGCAAATATTTTATCACTTAAAACTTTATTTATAGCGAGCAAATTGTGAAACTCGCCAAACGGTTCGTCTCCGAAGGGTCCGGTGGACACAAATACTGGCGACGATGATCCCCACGATGTTGTTCTAGCTCTCCAGAACAAATACAGTGTGGTGAATCTCTCGATGAATGCTCGATAAATATAAAAAAGATGGCCGCCAACGGGTTTCCACTTTCTGACGCGCAAGACGTGCATAAATTTCGCTTCAAACTTTTGATTTTACCCGGGTCAGTTTCGCTCTTGACACGTGAATTAACACAAAGTGGTCAAGCGTCAAACTAGATGCGATAGATGCGAATTTGACGCGTCTGGTGTGAACATAGCATTTTGATTGCTAGATTACGTGTAGTTACTGCTTGTAACAAAGTTACTTATAGCCAGTAGAATGTCTAAAGTGGACCATCAAAATAAACTGTTACCAAGTTACTTGTAACAAATGCACACGGAAGGAACTGCTGGAATTTGCTAAAAGTTTTGCAAAAAAAATTCCATTTTAGTACAATTGAAATATGTTTAATTCATCCATAAATACTACTACTACTATTATTAATAATGTTTATACATTTTGTTTGCCACTTTAATGTTTTAACAAATGCAAAAGACTAAATTTGCATCAAAGTTTCATCAAAAGACATTAAAACAGTAAACTTACACACAATAAACACACTTTGGAACCATTAAAAAAAAGAAAGAAAAAAGAAACACATTTTCCTTTAATCCCATTGTACTTTACATTATTGAATATTCATCCATATATCAAAATAATCTCTACTTCCATCTGTCTCTATGTGCTGCTGTGGACTAATGTACCAGAGACTGAGGTGGCTTTGTGTTCTCTGAACAGCTTTTATGAGCAGCTTGTCATATCCTCCCTTCAGTGCCTCTGTTGTTTCCCCCTCTCTCTCTCTATCTGAAATAGTGCTGTCTTTCATCCGAAGCTCTGCCTCGGACACATTTAAGCTCACCCATAATGTGGGCACTTGTACTCTGTGATGTAGCAGACCATGTCTCTTTGATTTGCTTGCCGTTTTCCAGTCCTGGTACACAGTAACAACACACGCATGAGGATCAAGACACAGCAGGCACACACACAGCGTCTCCCCTGACTTGGTGACTGATCATAAAAAGGCAGTAGGACATGTTCTGTGCACGACAGCTAAGACACATCCAACCCAGCACTCAGAACACCGTTGTGTGTGTATGCGTGTTTTGCTTTTCCACAAATCAGAGTAGGGGAATGATCACTCAGACACACACTGACAAACACATGATTATTTTTGGGTGGTTGACACATAACATGTCCATGGACCTTGTTATCTGTGAATGTATAATGGAGAGTGCAACATTTCTTATCCTCTTTTGCTGCACACACTAGAATTCATGCTAGAAATACATTGTGAGTATGGTTAAATGCAAGCGTTTTGCAATAGTGATCACAAGGTAAGTCATTTAAAATTTTGGCTGCAAAAACAATATTGAATTCGTTGTGTAAAGTTGTACTTTTAAAGATCATGCATTATTTCAAACTCTTCACACAGTCAACATTCATCTCACACATTCCTTTCAGTCAAACGTCAGAGCTTTCTCTATAGCCTTGAAGGGAATCATTTCACTCAAAAATAAAATAATGCCATTGTTTATGCATTTGGAGCAAGCTTTTGCAACAGAACTGCAGAGTAATCAGTTAATACTTAAAAATGACAAAACGCCAACATGATCTCATGAGAAGTCAAAATGAGATGGAGCAATCACAAGAAATAGATTATAATGAACTATTATCTAAATAAGAAAAAAAAACACTTTAAAAGTCTTTTTAAATGATTAAAAATGTATAATATTGGGCGATTGATATCTTTGTTTAAAAATGTCATGTCTGTTCTGAAGTTCTGAAGCCATGTGGAAGCTTTGTGACAAAAATGAATCAAAAGTGATGTAAGAAATGTCTTGTGACCAACTTGACCAACAACGCTTCCAAAGGCACAAATATTTGAAAAGCTACAGCGGAGTTAGATTTTGAATGAATAATGACTAAGAACATACACTCACCTAAAGGATTATTAGGAACACCTGTTCCATTTCTTATTAATGCAATCATCGAATGGGCTGATTGATTCAAGCTGAGCAACTTTGACTGAAATAACCACTCGTTACAACCGAGGTATGCAGCAAAGCATTTGTGAAGCCACAACATGCACAACCTTGAGGCGGATGGGCTACAACAGCAGAAGACCCCACCGGGTACCACTCATCTCCACTACAAATAGGAAAAAGAGGCTACAATTTGCAAGAGCTCACCAAAATTGGACAATTGAAGACTGGAAAAATGTTGCCTGCTCTGATGAGTCTCGATTTCTGTTGAGACATTCAGATGGTAGAGTCAGAATTTGGCGTAAACAGAATGAGAACATGGATCCATCAGGCCTTGTTACCACTGTACAGGCTGGTGGTGGTGGTGTAATGGTGTGGGGGATGTTTTCTTGTCACACTTTTGACCCCCTAAGTGCCAATTGGGCATCGTTTAAATGCCACGGCCTGTCTGAGCATTGTTTCTGACCATGTCCATCCCTTTATGGCAACTTCCAGCAAGATAATGCACCATGTCACAAAGCTGGAATCATTTCAAATTGGTTTCTTGAACATGACAATGAGTTCACTGTACTAAAATGGCCCCCACAGTCACCAGATCTCAACCCAATAGAGCATCTTTGGGATGTGCTGGAACGGGAGCTTAGTTCCCTGGATGTGCATCCCAAATCTCCATCAACTGCAAGATGCTATCCTATCAATACGGGCCAACATTTCTAAAGAATGCTTTCAGCACCTTGTTGAACCAAAGCTACATAGAATTAAGGCAGTTCTGAAGGCGAAAGGGGTCAAACACAGTATTAGTATAGTGTTCCTAATAATCCTTTAGGTGAGTAAATACAATTTTAAAATGTTCATTGACAAGTACACTTAATGTTGACTACTTTTGTGGGGTTTTATATGATGTTCAATTCTTGAACGAATTACTATTTAAGCCTACAATCAGTCTATCAAACTGCATTATATTTTAATTCCAAGTTGTTGACACAAGATAGAATACACGCATTCCTCAGCACCGATGAGCATGTCCAGACAGGTTACTGAACCTGTATTTTAATGAACCGAAATGAATGATTACAAAATAACCGACTTAAAAAGAACCGAATGAGCCTGTTCTTAACTGTCAACGTTTTCCGAAGGATATCCTTGCATTGTTACAACTGGCTCGTTCGGCTCTTTTTGAGTTGGACATTACCAAAAATTGGACTGAAATTTGTTTCTGGACATGCTCATTGGCTCATTCGGTGCTGTGCAAGGAGCATATCTGCTACTTCGGATGTGCATCTCAAAGTTTGATTCTGTGAACCAACTTGACTGGTACCTGGCTTAAAAGAATGATTCGTTCACGTTCACTATGTTGCTGTTTTGTTCTTTTGGAGCTTGACAGCATAGTTAGACTCTCTGAGACTCTCTGTTCAGTTCAGACATCCAGCCTCACAGAGCAGGTCAGACATCCTGAGGAGGATGCACCGTCTAGGGCACAAATTGAGCTCAGATGCCCTGGAGGAATGTCCTCAAACAAAAAGTCTAAATATCCAATCCATGCTTTCTGACCTCCCCCTCCAGCCCAGGGAGGGTGGCTTGGTCCCAGTCAAAGTTAGATCCGTTGCCCATCCTCTGGAGGGCATTCTAAATTCATGAACTTTCTATATGGAAAAGAATGGTATGTGCATTCTTCAAATATGCTCATTCTGTTTTCCACAAATGAAAAAAAAAAGTGTTTGGAGCTACGTGAGGGATTGTAAATAATACAAAACATTGTTGCCATCATGAGGACATTTGGGACCTTTCAGGGATTACACACTAACAAAAAGTGTCCGACACACACCCTCGCATCTTTATATCTTTATAGAGATGAAGAGATCAAACAAAAAACACAGATGGCTTTTTAGTAGGACAAACTCTTAGTTTTTGGCAAAGATCTGACTGGATATTTGGCCAAACTTTTATATACTCGGAGCTGGCTTTGTACAAAGTCTATGAATGTTCAGGAGAGAGACTAGGAAAATGTGCACACCTAAGGGAAAAAGAAACGGAGGAATAAAGAGATGTGGGGAGGACGAGGAGAGGGTACCTGGACGCTGTCCTGCACACTGACCCTGGGTCAGCTGCCTCTGATGTATGATCAGAACATTAGTGTGCTCACACCACATTTATTAAATTGCCTAATGATGAGAAGATAGGCAGAGAAATATATGATATTAAAAGCAGAGCCCACACACACACGCCGCAGCCGCCTGTCCGGGCGGCCCTCGCTCCTGGAGGTAATATTGTCGAATAGGCGGGGAGACACTCACGGGGAATACAAATGTTGCCTTTAAGTCTTAGATGGGTGGCTGAAAATATGTAAGCGTACTGAAGAGGAAGATTCAGTTCTTTAGTGAATTAATCACTGTCATCATCTGAACATTGTGAAGTAGCAATTTAGATGGTAAATACCAAGTTCGCACATATATCAAATGTTGATAGTGCGCTTGCCAAACTTGTTCTGCACATTTCGGAAGGAAACGTATAAATGTGCTTATTTGTTGTCAATGCAGCTGCATCAGAGGTGGACCAAGGAGAATTTAGATTAGCTTATCTGAATATCAATGAATTGGTTAAAATGTTTATTGCTAAAGTTCTTTGGAAGAAGCAAATATCTGACATATAACTCCATTCAAGGTTATGGTCCACTTCCAGAGGTAGTGAAAATGCATTATACTGGATTCTTTTCGTTGTGCAAAGGCTCATGTGGCAAGTTTGGTTCAGAGATGAAAGACGCATTGAGCACAATGTTCTCTGACCATTCTTGATTTCTCACCGCATTAAAGGGATAGTTCACTTTAAAATACATTTTTGATATGTTTTAGCTTACCTCAAGGGCATCCAAGATGTAGGTGTCTTTGTTTCCACAGTATTTTCAATTTTGATATTTTTAGGTCAAACCGTTGTTGTCTGTCATTCATATAATGGAGGTCTATGGTCACCACCTGAAAGAGCATGTACAGAGAAGTCCAAATTAAACATGATTAAATGACTCGTAAATGTAAGTACACAATGATGGCCTAAGACTCGAAACGAGCGGTTTGTGTGAGAAAACGAACTGTATTTATATTGTTTTTACCTCTTGTAACCACATTTACAATTTTACAATTTTTTATTACAAGAGGTAAAAACTATATAAATACTGTTTGTTTTCTCACACAAACCGCTCGTTTTAGTGTCTTAGGCCATAAATATGTACTTACATTTATGAGTCCTTAAATCATGTTTAATTTGGACTTCTTTGTGCATGCTCTTTTAGGTGGTGACCATGAGACCTCCATTATATGACTGACAGACAGATATCGGACCTTAAAATATCAAAATTGAAAATACTGAAACAAAGACACCTCCATCTTGGATGCCCGGAGGTAAGCATACCAAAAATAGTTTTTAAAGTGAACTATCCCTTTAAGCATGGTCTTGCTGCTATCAGAGCAGAAACGAAAGCTGCTGTCCTCCGTATGTTTTTCAGTTTTTTTCAATCACGTTCAGATATAGATTGTGGACAAAAGAGACAGATTAAAACACCAGGTGTTATGGGTGTGTGTCTCCCTCATCTACTTATGATCTGATCAACCAAAACGCATATTAAATGGATAGTTTTCCTATTCTTTCTTTGAGTAATTCTTACATTAATTACTCCCCTGAGGTTCATTCTCGTGTTACGCATCACATTTGAGCTGATTAATGTTTAAATGTGAATTTGGACTAAACCATTAGATTTGCAATGTTTTTATGAACTTTTTGAAGCATAAAAGTAGTAGTTGCTTAGCTGTCAATGGAGGGACAGAAAGCTCTCAGATTTTCATTTATGTTCTAAAGATTAATTAAAGTATTTTGGAATTGGTTTGGAACGACATGAGGGTGAGTAAATAGTGGTAGCATTTTTGGGTGAACTAACCCTTTAATACCAGGTGTAAACAGGGTATTTCTTAAGTTTATATATTACAAAAATCTGTTGTTTTAACAAGGGTGTATAGACTTTTCATATCCACTGTAGAGATATAGACAATCTATAAAATTAATTGCTAAAAATCTCTATAAAATCTCTATAAATCTATAAAATAAATCTGTATTACATTTAATATGGTAAATTAATCCTTTCTTTAAGCTGTATGACCTACAACAGACACCTAAATAGGTATTTATCTATTGGTTAAATTTACACATTTCTGTCCTAGATGAAGGGAAACCAAACTATGCTTGGTTATGAAGCAGATAATATATGCAATACATGCATATGATTATATACTGTAGGTTTTGAATATGGTGATTGTACTGGGAACAGCCTCAACCTTCATTAATGATAATAGCAGGTACAGTGTGGAAAACCTGTTTAGATAGGGGTGCCACATGGAAAACTACAAGGCAAACAATTCAGCAACCAATGCTTTGATCAGCAGCAGATGTCAAAATCATCTCCTTACTTTCAGACCAAATGGCAACTCAAAGTCAATGAATCCAGAGGTGTGCATGTGTGGTGAAAATCACTTTCATCTTTCGCTCTCTTGATGGGATCATATAAGCCGGAGACTATACAGCCAGCGCTATCTATTATTTACAAGTCATCTATTTAACAATGCCGGTGGAGTATAGGTTTCTCTGAAAGAACCAAACATCTTAATTACACACCTGCCACCTATCAAGGAAGTCAAGTCTAAATGAATTGAGTGTGATGTCAGTCTTGGGATTTTCACCGGAATCCTGAATTCTGTGGGGAAAAAAGTAACGAAAACAAGGGAAATACATTATAGTATGTCTGTAGCAAATGTAGTGTTGTTTTTCATGTGTAATGCTAATTATGGAGAGAAGACACTTCTAGGAATTTAAATGAAAATTATTCAAATTACATTCCATCCCATCCATCCATCCCATCATCCATCCCTCCATCCATCCATCCCTCCATCCATCCATCCATCCATCCATCCATCCCTCCATCCATCCATCCATCCATCCATCCATCCCTCCATCCATCCATCCATCCATCCATCCATCCATCCTTTTCTAATCCGATTGAGAGAACATAAACACTTGAAAACCGAAACTGAAAGGACTGCAAATGTGCGGAACGAGCTCTCCCGGCTCTGAATTGTCCAAAAAAAAAAAAACCTCTCAAAATGCTGGCTGTGAATGCGAAAAATGCAGAAAATCCAACCTGATCCGAATTTTTTTATGACGGACGAAAGTTTCAGAGACGGTGTGCAAGCGTGATTGACATAAAATGAGGTTGAATTTTTGGCCAAAAAATTTTTGGAGGATGAGAATTTTCGCATAATTTAGTCCAAAATTTGTGGCCGAACTTTTTGAACGGTAAAAAAGCTAGCACACTGCCTCTGAAACTTTCGTCCGTCATAGAAAAAATAGATTTTCGGAGTTTTTTGCATTCGTAGCAAGCAGTGTGAATGGTGTTTTGACAATTTAGAGCCACCGAATCACAAATACGGAAAAGCGCATACGAAAATTTCAGAGCTCAGTGTGCAATGGCCTTTAGCCCAAAATTTGCAGCCGAAATGTTTGCACATTAAAAAATAAATACGACCTCACGTTATGTCAATCACGCTTGCACACTGCCTCCAAAAGCTTTCGTCCATCATAAAAACAAAATTGAATTTTCTGTCATTCGCAGTCACGCCGTGTGAATGGTGTTTTGACAATTCAGAGCCACGAATCACGAATACGAAAACGCATGTGAAAATTTCGGACTCAGTGTGCAAGGCCCTAAAGCCATTACAAATCATAAGACACCAAACACTTTATTCATAAAAAGTGCCGGAATGAGATTTAATGTTGTTACAATAAAAAGTAGAAGTAATCATCATCACCCAGGCCATTGTCAGAGCAATGATTTAATATAACCAAGTCTTATTCTTTTGCCCATAAGCAAAGAATGTAAAGTATTATGTACAATAATATATGAAGGCAGATTTCTCCCAAGCTAAAGTGATCTACTATTTTAATAACATCCTAAAGAGGTTCCTGCAGTTAAAACCACTCCACTGTGACAATACATTTTTATCATTAAACATTTATTGATATTGAAGGCATATAAAAAATAAATTAGTAAAAGGACGGGATTGTTTTACATATGACACTGAATTCAGTGGGGGGCAATGGATCACAATGAGTTAGAAATAAGAGGCAATTCCTTTCATGATGTTCTCCTAGCAGCCCAAGTTAATAGCAGGTCCGCATTACAGGGACCAACTGAATTATACATCCAGTGCAATTTCTTGTGAAATAGCTCCATGGATGGCCTGAAATAGCTTGGCAGCTGAGCCCTAATGCGGCTGAGATTTCTCAGTGGAATATTTTCATTCTAAATAAGTCTGGTGGAGTCACCACGTGTTCCTAGGAACTGCTTATATTGCGACGCTTATGTAGCCAGACACCTACCGGGAAGCTTTGAGGTCATATTTCTCATCCTGTCATTCCTGCACCGTCTCAAAGAGAAGCAGGAACCCCCTTGGCAAGGGTGATGTCATCTGCAGGCGCTCTTCATGTTGACCCTGTGTGGCCCAGACAAATGAAAGCCATGCGGTTCAGCTTTGGAGAGATACTGACAGCGCTGCTTTGAAATGCTGATTATGCAGAATGTCCGCAGTCCCGCTGACTGAGTGTGTGCTCTACAAGAAGGTTTTGATCAGAGTGATGACCCTACCAGCAGGGAAAAGCTCCACTCAGCTAATCATTACACATCACAGAGTCAGGGATACCGTACATGCGAAACACCCCACAAGAATTAAAGAGCTTCTGGTATTCCAATGAATTTGGTACAAGTCTAATCTGTGCAAAACTAGATTTAGACCAGTGGTTCTCAGCTGGCTTTGTATTAGGATGCACATAAAATGAGCATAAACACCAAGAGTACATTTCTAGGAAACGGCACACTTTAACACGTCATGACCCAAATATGCAAAATTAATTTTCAAGAAGTAGCCCTTAATCGGGTCATGGAGTCTATAGGACCCCAATCAACTTTTACTAAATAAAAAAAAGGTTCTCTTCACCTCAGTGGAATAAGATTTTGTGACTTTTCATAGATTATCTATCTATCTATACAAATAAATAAATAAATAAATAAATAAATAAAAAAACTGGGCTTGATTCGATTGTTCTGAAGGTATTTAAAAAAAAAAAATCACACTTCTGGTCTTTAGGGTCAATATGACCCCAGATTGAAATGAATGGGAAATGTGAAAAAAAAAAATAAATAAATAAATATAATATATAAATATATATATAAAATAAATATATTTTCTTCATGTGTATAAAAAAAAGAAAAAGAAAATCCGGGATTAATCAGAAAATTTTTATACAGAAATGAAGGCCCAGTACTAGAGCATAAATGCAACGTATCATAAAAAAAAAAATAAAAATCATATGCAAGCTAATGGTGTAGTTGAGGAATTGAGTGGTATATGGATACAAAAGTACTTTATATCTCCAAAAACACAGCATTAATGAATAGATGAGAAGTAAAAAAAATATATATAAAAAAAAAAATATATATATATATATATATATATATATATATATATATATATATATATATATTATTTGTATGATTAAAAATTTAAATTTTTTGTGCAATTACTCGAAGCCCAGAATTGTAAACAGGAAACGAAGACCATTTGAAGGTTAAAGGGACAGTTATGAAAGCTTGTTTCCACCATGGAATAAAACAACTTAAAAGATAATTGTGATTTTATTTTATTTTTTTATCTAAATTCTGAAAATTCAGAAAAAAAAAATACTCTCAATTGAGCTTTATAGTCAGAATTGCAGAGAATTGACAGAAAAAAGTCTGAATTTACAGTTTGTATCACAATTATGACATTACAAACATGCATTTGCTACTTTAAATCATGCAAATTCTGACCTCATAACTCACAATTGGTGGAAACAAACTTCCAGACTGCCAGACTTTCTTTCTTGAGTGGAATACAAATCTTTTGGGGAAAAAAGTCTCTGTATTTTTTGCCATATACTTTTGAGTTCCACTGAAATATAAAAGGCACACAGGTTTGGAACAGCATGAGAGTGTATATAAAGGATGATAGGATTTTCAATTTTGTGTGAACCAACCTTTTAAGGAATCATATTCCTTCACATCTAAACCAAGTCTGGAACACCATCAACCCGATCAAGGTCAACATCGGAGATCTCGTTCATCAGCGAACCTTGATTAGAAACATTGGCAGGTGAGAAATGGTTCTTAGGAACCAGGTAGGATGTGAGCTTTTTGACCATGAAAAACAGCTGTGACCGTACAGTGAGTCTGGATTAAGAGCCACGATGAGGATGTGACATGTCACTCAACGCAAGACAAATGGGCATAGCGTGTCTGTATACACGTAAGCGTTATAGCACGGTCAATACCAGCAGGTTGGAGACAAGAAGGTCAGGGATGGAACAAAAGAACAAAAAAGGTTCCCAGATGTTTCTCACCCCTTTCACTCTCTCTGGTTTCCTCAAGGGATGTCTGGAATCTGCCTCAAGGGATAGAGAGATCTAGTCACATTACTCACCCTGTGACCCCATAACCTCAGTGCCTTACAAAGACCAAGTGTCCTTTAAGAGAATGATGAATGGCTACCAAAGTATGGCTGTTTACTTGTGATTTATAAGGAGGTGGTAATATTTGCACTGCTCTTCCATGCTAAAAAGACCAGCCATAACCAAACAAAAGCCATTATCTTGCTGGTTTAAGATAGTTAAACGGGTTTCCCAGCATAATCAAGCTGCTTTTCAGTTGGTCGAGTTCATATTTAGCTGAGAAGCCGGTAACTCCTTTGGAACCATGAAACTAGACTGACCGCCTGTCTTGTAGTCAAGGCCAGCTCATTCAAGTCCAAGTCCATGCCAAGATCTGCGTAGGTTGAATCTGTGTCAAAGACAAATGATTCAGACAATGGACATATGCTTTCCTTTGGTGTAAATTAATCTGAGTTTCATGTCAGTCACAGGAACCTCTGGGATGCACACAGTGTGCTTCAGTCTAGAGACAAAATTGAACAGAATGGATCATTTGCATGAGTCAACACAGACCACAAAATATTCATAGTGTTGTAATACTTGCGACCGGACTTGGTCTCAAATCAGAGACCAAGCCACACTATTTACTGGTTCAAGATGTTTTTGCAGCAGGTTTGAACTAGAGGTCTTTACAGTGCACCCGAGACTCGTCGGCCCGGGACTCGACCCGGGAACAGTACGGGTTCGGGTCTATATTTTAAATGATCAGCCGGGTCCGGGTCGGGTCCAAATCTATTACTTCGGGTCCCGGGTCTGTTTAACATTGTGTGTAATACCCGTGCAACCGGAGTGCAATCTCAAGCACGTGTCATGTTTCTATGGCAACCAGAGCAGAGCTTCCGCCAAACCGCGCTTTACATTTTCTCCAATGTTTATAGTAATATAAATTAACCGTCTTGTTTAATCTTAAGGTATTGGTCGTCAGACTCAATGAAGAACAGAGAGCACAGATATGATCAAGCTGAACAAGCAACAAGCAATCATTATTATAGTTCAAAATGGAAACAGTTAAAGTTATTTTGCGAGTTAACTCAGAGTCAGAATGTACATGTGCAAGGTTGCATTTGTCATCCATTACCGTGACATCAAGTGGACTTTTAAAGCTGAAATAATGAGTGGATTAAGCTTGGAATAACGAGAGAAATAATATGCACGGGTCCGGGTCCAACTTTTGAATTGAACGACGGGTCCGGGTCGGTTCGGTGTAGCACATTACGGGTCTCTTCCGGTTCGGGCATGAATTTTTGGACCTGTGAAGACCTCTAGTTTGAACTAATGATTCTTTACGTTGATGTTCACAATTTTTAGAAATACCTAGTGATGTAGTACCAGACCGATTTCTGCTTTTTCTGACTCGTCTCGGACTTGTTCCTTCAAAAATTTGGTCTTCACTCGGCCTTGACCCTTCAAAGACTCGGTCTTGACTTGGACTCAGACCACAGTGGGAGGAAAAGTATTCGTAATTTTCAGACCAAAACCATATCAACATTGAAACTACTGCAGAAACAAAGACACCTACATCTTGGATGCCCTTGAGGTAAGCTAAAACATACCAAAAATTTATTTCAAAGTGAACTATCCCTTTAAGATGTTAAGACGACGGCTCTAAACAATTCCCAATCTAGCTTATTGTGTAGGCCTAACTGTTGATTATTAACTGGGGTGATTTTAAATCATCAATATCAAAACTGATATGGCGGGACAAAATCTCAACTCGGATTTCCTCCTCAAAGACTTGGTCTTGACTCAGACTTGAACTGTATTTGAAAACCAACAGACTCAGTCTCGAACTTGGACTCAACCATTCAAATACTCTGTCTTTACTCGGACTCGAACTGTATTTGAAAACCAACAGACTTCGGTCTCGACTTCGGACTCGACCCTTTAAAGACTCGGTCTTGACTCGGAACTCTGGCATAGGCGGTCTCGTTCCCATCACTAGAAATACCCAATTCCCAACCAGAGGTATGTGTACACTAGTGAGTACTTGGAAAAAAAATTTGGTTTTGCTTTGTTAAACCTAAATGCAGCCATAAAAGAACAGATTTCTGTAATGGCTTCAGTTTGAGTCGCTTGATGGGTTATTGTTTTTTTTTTACTCACAGTATTGATTAATTTTGGTTTGAACTCAGTGGATAATTGTAACAAAGTCATTGTGTTTATATTAATATGATAAAGCATGGACATTTATGGATTGGTGTCAATTAAAGAAGTACTAAAGCCTCACTGATTGGGCTGTAGGGGCACAAAAAAGATTGAGAAACACCGTTCTACTACTTCCATTCTTCGTCATTCTGACGTACTAATTAGTTTTCTGCCTGAAGGCCAATCCATCATAGTCTGTTGATGCAGAGCAGAATGAGATATTCATGATCTATTCTGTGTGACTTGTGTTAGCCTGTAATAACTCATATCTTCAACTTTTATGTGTCAGCATTTTGCTCTGAAGTTTTATAATTCCTACAGGCAAGAATCTCACCTAACCATAGAACTCAACAGGCTGCCCTGGGCGAAGAAGTGCAGTGGAAAAGTACAACTCCAGAGCTTCGATCTAGGTCAAAAACTATTACATAACCCCCTGACAGGTTTGAACAATAGCATTCATAATTACCCTTGGATAACTGGCCTCAAAACAGTTACTTTGTGTCTAACTGAATGTTACTCCTCTCTTTCTTCTTTCTCACATTGTTCCACAATTTGAGATTTGCCATCACTTGTTTGTGAAACAAAATTTCAACCAAGTGCTTTTTTGGTTGCAGATTGTTGTGGATAATGGGAGTAAAAAAAAAAACTGTTGTAGTGTTGGGGAATAACTAGCAATGCTAACAAACTATTTTTTTTCTGTAGAGTGCTATGACAGTAGCTGAGATGTTACGTGCCACATTTATCTCATCCGATCACATCCAATAGTATTAAATTAGCAGTTCGCATCAGCTTAAAGCTTGATAAATTACAGTTTCAAAGCTTAACATGACAGCAGCTGAGTTACATAAAATATAACTTAGCTTTTAGCCTACAACAACTTAGCATTAACTTGTAACTTGAACTAGACAGCTAACATGCAAGACAGTGTGCTAGTGCACAGACAATTCCTGACAAGGAGTGCAGGTGAAGGAACAACTTAAGTAGGAACACAAATGAGGATAATAAATCACACAGCTGACACATATGAACTAATGATAGCCATAGAAACCAACCAGTCAGTGGTGGGAAATCTGAACAAAGACATGAAAACAAACTGAAAGTCCATGAAAACTAACAACAAAACTGTGACAAAAAGTAGCTTGATATGACAGCAAATTAGTTAGCTTTTACAACATTAGCAATAGCTTAACTTGTAGTTAGCATTAGCTTATGGCTACGTTTTACCAATGTAGTGTAGATGTAAGGCCTGTTCACACCAAGCACTATAACTATAAAGAGAACTATAAAGATATAATTCGTAGATGTAAGGCCTGTTCACACCAAGCACTATAACTATAAAGATAACTATAAAGATATAATTCTAAAAATCGTTCTCCATATTAAATAATAACAGAGTTCACACCACAGCTATAACGATAAAGATATGAGGAACGATATCGTTGGGATCACTTTCAGAACGATTTTTTCCCAGCTGTCCAACGATAAAACACTGATAACCAATCAGAATCGTGCATTTAACATGCCAGATGACATTGCAGAGAAGTTAATCACAGAGGTACAAAAAAATAAATAAAATAAATAAAAAAATTCTCCAATGTTTGACAAGTCAAACCCACTTTTCAATGATACATTAAAAAAGATGGATATATGGAAAGGATCCTGGGAATAAACGGTGAGAAGTATTCACAATGAGATTATGCAGTTTAGCATAGTGTTACAAAATTACCTCAGGTAGGCTATCCAGCGCTAGTTGACAACATTGCTGAAGTGTGATGTTTTTATCCCATCATTGAATTCGTCCAGATATTACACTAGACATGCTAGATTCACTGTTTAGATTCACGCTCCCAACACCTCTCGTCTTTTAAGGATATCGATTGTGTACCCAAAACAAAAAGCGCCTGTTTTTCCTTTTTAAAATTAGTTTGTAACGTAAAGCAGCAACAGGTCATTTGCGCACGCGTGCGTGCGTGTTTAGAATAAAAAGAACGTTATCGGTCGTTGGTGTGGACGCATATATAGTTATCTTTATCGTCATCTTTATAGTTATCGTGCTTAGTGTGAACTGTAGGCCTGTAGGCCTACCTAGAGATGTTTTTGTGCCACACATAGCCTATAGGCTATCATTCAATAGGATATTGACTCTTTCAGCGTACTTTAGCATTAGTTCTTGAGAAGTTACGGTTTAAATTAGTTTTCTCAATACTGATGTGAGATAATAATAAAAAAGGATTTTCAGGATTAAGAAGTTTAGAGGCAAGAAAAACAAACAAGACGGCGTGATAATGTTGATAAAGCCATTAGTAACCAAACAAATGGGATTGAAAGCATACTTCTTGACTTTGGCGTAGTCAGAGCCCAAGGCATTTGTTTGGACAGCAGTGCTCTGTGGGTGGTGACGGTCTATCTTATGAAGACTATTGAAACCAGATTTTGGGGGCTGTTCTCTATAACCTCCTGACATCACCTTGTTCTCCCCCAGTGTTAATTTTTTTTTAATAAAGGGGTGTGTAGCATTATATTAGAGTATATGAAACATCAAGGCAGTGCAATGTTGACGACTCCACCCTATTTGAAGCACATGTCAAGACATCTGCTAAATGAGTAATAGGGCATGCTGTAATTGTTATAGCCGATGTACTAATGCACACACATTTACAATCGCATGAATTGTGGGTTGTGTCACAAGCCATATCTGACAGTTTCTAAAGAGGGTTTTGGAAAATTATAGTAAAAAGCAGCTGACACATGTTAAATTCAATTATATGTCCCTTGTGAGTGTTGCACTCAGTTGAAAGGAGCTGCTCAGTCAGCGCATGTGTTTTGTCATGTTCCTGGCCCATACGTCCTGCGGAGAGCTTTGTCAGTGCTGAGGTGAAGGTCACGCTCTTGGAGGCCAAAGGTTAAAGGAGAAAGTACAGGGTTTAAACTTAAGGACAGATAAACGTAGATACTTTTTACTGTCTACCTTCAATGTGAGCTGGTTTTGTTCACTGAAGACCACTTATCGCACTTTAGACAGCTGGAGTTGAGCTGTTTTGCACCTCATCCGACGAGAATCTGTTAAAGCAAATTCTTTTTCCTCATTCCAAACTTACTTTCTTTTCTCTGTGGAAAAGAAAAGAACATATGTCACACTAACCATGTTTCCAACTACTTGTTAATCGAATTATCTGAAGTACGGTTAAAAGACACATGAGAATAAAGCTGGTGAAAGTGTGTTTCCATCAAACGGCTTTAAAGCGAATAAAAACCTGTACGTAATGACGTAACACGCTGTTTTGCGATCAAATTGGTATATCGAATTGATTTGAGACATTTTAAGGTGTTTCCATTCATTTTCGCACTGAATCGGAACAACATTCAAGCAAACTTTTGCGAACAAAGTTTTGTTAGACAAAACGGATCGCGCCATCTACCAACAAATGATCAAGTATTTCACAAGTTGAAGCCTAATAATGCTTACCAGTATGTGCCAGCTGATAGCGACATATGTATGGGATATTGTATGCGAGGCGGTTGTTGAAGGGGTTGTATTCGCTATAACAACCGCCTCGCTATATATTGTCCTGCTTATTACATATAAATCAACCAAATAAATAAATAAATCAATAATTTGACACAAAATATTGACTTAAAAGCGAGTTTATTGATTTAAAAACGAGTATTGCTTCTGCTAAAGAAAATAGTCTGTTCCATCTCTGAACTGCGTCCATGGCAACGGTGTGTTATAGCAGCGCCACATTATACATACTTAACCAAGCCACGTAAAAACAAGCAAAACGAACCTAAGAAACAACGACGCTATAAACATTGCTATGATATGCCGATGCACATAAATGCCCGACGACAGCGGAGGTGACTGGTGTGGTAACGACAGCGCTCCATCAGTTCTGGGAGATCGTGGTTCATAACCCTTTGGTTGAGGCATTTTTTTTTTTTGCTTTGTCCACTTACATCTGTCTTTGTTGACATCCGCCATGTGTGCGCAAACAGACTGGCCGGAAAAGAACTCGTCTTCTGACGTGTTGCAACCATAAAAGGTCATAAAACTTAAACGCAATTCATTATTTATTCGGCAAATAACGTTTCCATCAGCTTTTATTCGCATTAGCCGTATATCGATCAAGAGAAAATCCGATGAGACCGCTCGTATTTCATTTGAGTCGATTTTCATGAAATTTCAGTCGAATTTTACTGTTTCCATAGGTCATTTTTCATTCGATATCACTTAATTCGGATAAAAACGTGTCAATGGAAACATGGCTACTCTTTGCCATTCAATGAAAATATATAATGAATTTGTGACGTCAAATTACTATAAAGACAATCTTTGGCTCCAGTTAGCTCCTGGCTTTGAAACAGCCAGTGTATCTTTTAGTTAGGACTTCACAATTAAATTCAACACTAACTTGGTAAGTCGTAGACATGTTCAAACTTAAACATCATAGACAATATGACTGATTAAATCCCATACACCTTATTGCATGTGGACATTGCAGGATTGCAGGAGGGACAATTAGTTCCTGGTAACTCCTAAATTACTAGAAACAAAGCCAGACCACACCACTCTTGCACATTCCAGGACATTATGATCTGACAACAAGTTCGTCCTGATTCCGGCATGTTTGTAGATGACACATGCCAGATCAAGGATAGGAAACTTGACCTGGGCCTTTAAACAGAGAGCTGTAGTGCAAGCGATCATGGATGATGTTCCTGCTGTTCTCAGTTAACCTTCCATTCTCTCAACCACACAATCTCTTTCTCTTGTTCTTCCTTCTCGGGTATGTTTCACAACTAAGTCCCAATTTTGAGACTCACAACATGCTGTCTTAAAATACATCTCAGAATACATTCTACCAGGAGAGTTTGTTTGTGCTCTTTATAGCTTAGAGAGAGAAGGGAAACACTGAAAACTGAGCAGTGCCACTTCTGGGTCTCTGATCATCAGGCGTAGGTCGCAAAAACGGCCGGGCAGTGGTCATTACCGCATTCAAAACACATGCCACCGGATTTTTAGCCTTTACAGTGTCACAGCACGTATTACATGGGAAAATAGCCTAAGAGCCTACCTGCCCATTAGGAGGAATGCGGGAGGTTTTGCACCAAGAGCGCAGAGGCTCGGAGTCTATCATTTACTGCTGACTGAAGCCATACAGCAGCCCTCTTAAAGTTACAAAAATGTGCCGGGAGCGCAAAATACCACAAATATGCAATGAGGGTGTTTGTGTGTTCTGCAAAGCACAGTTTTTTTGTGCCTTTTTTTTAACCAACAGGGTTTTTTAAATGAGGAAAACCTGATCCCTAAAGCTAAGCCTTGTAGTAAATTATTCAACATCTACAAATAGATCAAAATCATTGGCCCATTATTAATTCAGTGAATTTAAATGTAGTCAAATTGAGTGTTGTACAGCAGACAGAGATATCTTTGCAGAGATTTTTTAGGATTTAGTAAAACTTCAGGGGATATATGTTAAGGTGAATGTCAAATGAGCTGTTTCTGCATCGTCTTTCAGCCCATAATCAAAAGAAAGTAACATTTATAGGAATATTATAGGAAAAAATGTCTATAGGAATATTATTATACTATAATATCATTATAGTAGCAGTAGTTGAAGAAGTATTTGCAATAACATAAATATGCATTTATATTTTTTATTTAATTTATGTAATATGAATACACATGAATAAAAAGTACTATTATTACAGTTATAAGAGAACATGTAATCAGAGAAGTATAAAGAACCCGGACTTGAGTAAAAGTACAAGTGCTCTATCAAAAAAGTGACGAGTAGAAGTTGAAGTGCTCTTTAAGCACCACACTTAAGTAGAAGTACTAAAGTATTCAACATTTTTTGTACTTAAGTATTGCAAGAAGTTTATTATTAAAATTCACTACCTAAGTACTAAAAGTAAAAGTACAAGTATCGTGTCATGTAATTATTAAAGATAGCAGTCAAAGTTTGAACTAGCAATAAAATAAGGCGCTTTGGCAGAATACAAATTTGCTTTGGCGGCCGCAAACAAAATGTCATTGCAGGACAACCCCTGCATTAGTTGTCAATGTGTGTGTCAATCAATACCATTACCCTATAAAACTGGCGTGTGATTTAGGCAGCATGAAAGCCAACTTGCAACGAATGATTTGTAAAATGTTTATAATAGTAACGAGTAACTAGCTGAACATTAAAAAAATATCGAAGTAAAAGTATTAAATTCATTGAAAATATCTACTGAAGTAAAAGTAGAAGTATGAGAAAAATACAATACTCTAGTAGAGTACAGATACAGCATTTTAATACTTAAGTACAGTACTTAAGTAGTTCTACTTTGTTACTATACATCTCTGCATGTAATGTTATGAAATGTATGTTATGATGCAAAAACACACGAAACAGCACACGTTACCTTCTGTGTTTAAAAGACACCCCGTGGCCCAAACCAGCGTGAAAGACGCTCGGGACAGTTGATGGGACTGTCATTGTCCAACACATTCTCATCCTTTGGCGTCATATACGTGAAGCCATATGACATTTCGTCAAAATACTACACACATGCCACCCTTTAGAGTCAATATAACACGCACTGTTATGGGTATGTTTAGGTCTGGGGTAGGGTCTGCTTCTCATATTGACGCTAAAGGATGCCATTTTGTAGTATTTCGATGAAATGTCATATGGCGTCACCTATATGATGCCAAAGTATGAGAGCGGGCTTCATTGTCCCAATCATGTGTACACCTCCAAAATATGCAAAGGGAAAACTGAGTCTCCGACAGCACACAAATGCTAAATTGAGCCTCTTTCAAGTCTTCTTGCTCTTGAATGTACAAATTCACTAGCCTGGGTTTTCCCATGCTGCCTTGCCTCAACGCTTCTAGGCACCTGACACCATGAACTAAATTTTCCCTGAGATAGGGAACCAATCACAGAACGGGGAGGGAGCAGCAAGTTGATGACGTATATGTGACACACCGAATGAGTTTGTTTATATCTATGGACCATGGCAGCGGACACGAAGTTACCTTTTGATACAGCCTAAAGGCCTGTACACACTGGGACGAATATCAGCATGCGTTATTCGACAGCGTTTTTCAATGCGTTTTTTGTGTTCACACCCAAGCAATTTTCGCTGACGATGAGCCGAGTGAACATTCCCTGACATTAGATGGTGCCAATTTGCCCTGCAATTCCACTCCATATCAGTTTTCTTTAATCAAGATGTTTGTAGTCCCTGTCACGTTTGTTAACACAGTCTCATCCCAATTCGTCATATAACTGACGTTTCGGGACGTCTTTTGACCATTCGTCAATATACGACTATTTAGGGCCCCCTTAAACGTCGGTAGATGACGATCCCGGGTCGTCATACAACTGACGCTTTACCTTTAACGTCAGTTAGGTGACGAGTTGGGTTTAGGGTTAGGTTTAGGTATGGGGTAGAGTTAGGATCCCATAACGTCATCTACTGACGTTTAAGGGGGCCCCAAATAGTCGTATATTGACGAATGGTCAAAAGCCGTCCCAAAACGTCAGTTATATGACGAATTGGGATGAGACTGCGCTGCTTTTGTCATATAGTTCTTTATGTTCTAGTACCAACGAGACCAGCAGATCTACATTCATCTAGCCTTGCATCTTCCTCATCTTATTTCTTCCTGGCAGACGGCGACGCTACTTGGCGTATTTCTTCTTCGCGTTGCATATGTGTGCTCGGCTAATTGTGTTTTATTGTAACTTCAGAAACTCCAAACATGTGAGCAAAAGCACCAATCTCATTGGTCGGATCAGTGTGGCGTTTTATGCGTCGGTGTGCACAGTCACACCGCCCTTTGTTTACTCACGAGGCGTTAAAAGTACAGGCGCATTTGATAGATATTCGTAGCACCCAATAATACGGCTCTGAGCATTCGTAAACCACGTCTCAAATATGAGAAAATTAACGTGGTTTCCAGACCACGTCTTATTCTCAATGATACCTGGTCTGGCGTTAGCCAGGCTACAAATTCACACAAAAATTCTCAACATACCCGTCTTGCAGAGAATAATCATAGTCGCTTTTGTCTTAACTGAACATAAACCGTCGAGAAAGACAAAGCATGTGTAACAATCTCAGTATATTGGATCCATGCACTATGTCTTAAAGTGACAGCAGCCTAATAAACATGGTGCTGCAACGCATTCTCATCCCAAGGCGCCATATATGACACTTTTGCAAAAGCGTAAATATCCAACGCACATGGCACCCTTTAGCGCCAAATGAGACGGTTAAGTTTAGGTATGGGGTAGGGTTAGACCACTAGGAGGCGCCTTCTGCCCGATTTATTTTTACGTCTCATTTGGCGCTAAAGGGTGCCATGTGCGTTGGATATTTACGCTTTTGCAAAAGCATTGTATATGGCGCTTTGGGATGAGAACGGGCTGGGTGCTGAGTATTAGTGTATTTGCTCTATTGTATTTATGTGTGCTAAGTAGTTTGATTACTTTTTCATATTTTCTTCATTTTTTTTTATTTGAAAGTAGTCTTTCTTTCCCCTGAACATAACACCTACATAATTGTGACATTAAAACCGTTTTACAAACCATATTAAAGTCTGAAATATGGCATGGCCATTCCTAATAAGTAATCAGCATCAGTTCCAAGCATATGGAATTGTGTTCCTCACACATACAGTATATAATTGCATACAGTATATTTATGCACAAACCAGTATGAGACATTCCTGGTTAATCAGAGAAAAATATAGTTTCCTTTGTGGCCAGTGAAAAAAAAAAACAAAAAAAAAAACAAATAAGTATTTAATTGTGTTTCCGCATTGCTCTTGGGTATAAGCAATAAAAAAATGTACATTGCACGTGAGGTAGGGAATAGCATGCATTAACACATCTCTCTTTATTATATAAAGTCGCATTCATGTCTCTGATGTGTGGAAGCTTTCAAATATAAGTGACAGTTGAAGCATGACCTTACCTTTGAAACTCATTTCCTTTCATATGTGAGCTGCAAAATAGATATTATTAAAGTTGCTGTGGTGATTCAATTTCTTGCAGATCCCACCCCACCCCCAGCATTCATTTTATCTTCCCAACAAATGCACAGACTATTTGGAGTTCCCTCTATGAGGATGTGTTCATTCATACAGTTCTAGATAAACCTGGATTAGACAAGACCTTTACTCTGTTTCAAAACCTGACCTGCCTACCTAGACAGCGTTTTTAAGGCAACATAGATGCACTCTAGATGGTTGCTCCAAAGGTTAGGGAAGGTATCGAATCATTTCACAGCTAACAATGAGAGAAATGCTGATTATACTTATATTTCATTCAATACCTAAAAGCATTTTTTTAAAAGTCTATTTTTACCCAGTACATTGTAAAAATTAATATGCTTAATCTAATGAAATATAATAATGTGGCAACAGATTACAAGCAATATTACTAATTAAATGTAACAAATTAGAATTGAGTAATACTTAATCCAATTAATTCCTTAAAAGTTAACCATTTAACATGAGTAAAACTTACAACAACAACAAAAACATAAATTGAAGTCACCATTATGGTGATCAGTGTTTGTTTTAAAATTATGGTTTTCTCCTTCAGTGATTCTGCTTGTTAACATCAGGTGTCTTCAATGTTGGCAATATAAAATTAAAGAGTTCTTAATTAATCGTTGACGTCTGTCTGTTGATTTCAAGTGAGAAATTTTTTGTTAGATTGTTTGGTGTAAACTTTACTCAGTTAAAAAGATTAACTTTTAAGGAATAATTTGATTAATTATTACTCAATTCTAATTGGTTCAATTTAATTAATAATATTGCTTGTTATCTGTTGCCACAGTTCAATTGATTAGATAAAGTATATTCATTTTTACTGTGTATTTAACTGTATTATGTGTTTTATTAGAAGTATTATGTCATCGGCCATTGACCAGTCTGTATCAGTTTCACATAGCCTTATGTAAAGTGTTCAGTCAGTCGCTTATGAGGTTCTGGTTCAGTAGAAGGTTGTTGTCATGCAGGCATTGACAGACACTGTGTTTTGGAGCAGATCTTTTGAGTTGCTTAGGGGTCATTTATGGGTCTCTGGGTCTGTACATTTGCTTCCAGGCAGAAATGATGTCACTAATGCTGGGCCTATTTACAGTCCAAACATGAGAGAATTTCCATCTTGGACTGGTGTTTCTATTAAAAATAGAAAACTTTCTTGGTTAAAGTGATGCTTGATATGCTGACTTCACAAAAAAAAAAAAAAAAAAAAAAAATTTACATAACTACAGTGTTGGGCTAATATTATTCCTTTACTTATTACTTCCTGGCAACAGTAGTCGTTACACTACCAGTGGTATTATATTTCCCTTAAACCCCACTGAAGTGGTAATTGCATATTTTCCCCTCATGATTCTGTCTTCACATATCCGTCTTGTTATGAATGTTAGGGTACATTTAAATGATTTATTTCATATTTTTTAGACAGAATCATAATTTTGATTAATTTTTATTTTGATTAAATTTTAATTTACCCATGAATCATGTAATCTTCCTGTGTTTAGACTCCCACTTTGTTGTTTTTTTTCCCCCATGGGTAGAGCGTCCAACACTTCAAAACGATCCCAATTACAGTGTATTTACTGAGAAATATTAGAAAAATATTAACTACTGTAAAATACTGTATAAGGTTAAGGTTATATATGTGTAATTATGCAGTTATTACTATAGTAAGTACATGTAATGTGTAACTATTTCACCTTAAATAATAATAAAGTGTCACCATAAATAATTACATTAACACATTAGAACAGCATCATAAATAATTACATTAACACATAAGAACAGCATCATGAAAGTAGTCCATATACTGTGAGAAATTGATTTTTTTTCTGGCCTCTAAATAAAACAGATTATTGGAGTCAGTTTTACAGTAAAATACTATTTAACTTAACGTGTTGCTCGCTGTTTCTTTGTAAACATTTGTGAAAGTGTTCCAATCTAAATCTATTTATTAGAGTACATTTAAAGTATTGTAAGTCCATACAATAGCTTTATGCAAATAACAAACTTAAACTGAAGTAATGCTCTGAAAATATCGCTTGCAACGATAACTAATGATATTCGACATTATGGATGTCAAATATGTTAGTACATGTTTCTATGAAAGCTTGCTTCCGCCACTGAATACAAAATAAATAAACAAATAATTGTGACTTTTTCTCTCACAATTGCAAGACATAAAGTCGCAGATTTTGAGAAATAAAATCGCAATTGCAAGAAATAAAGTCGCAATTCTGAGAAATAAAGTCGCAATTCTGAGAAATAAAGTCGCAATTCTGAGAAATAAAGTCGCAATTCTGAGAATAAAAGACAGAATTGAGACTTTTTATCTCAAAATTCTAACTTTTTTTTCACAATTGCGAGTTTACACCTCGCAATTCTGACTTTATAACACATAATTCCAATATCTCGAAATAGTTTATATTTTGAAATTCTGACATCTTTTCTCTGTGATATCTCTGTGAGATATAGAATTGTGAGATAAAAACTCGCAACTGCAAATTATCAGGCCAATTAGGGAAAAAACAACTTTTTTTCCCTCAGAATAGTTTATATCTTTATATCTCACAATTCTGACTTTACAACATGCAATTTCTACTTTATATCAATCAATTCTGGCTTTATATCTCACAATTCCGACTTTATAACAAGCAATTCTGACTTTATAACGCAATTGTGACTTTATATCAAACAATTCTGACTTTATATCATGCAATTCTGACTTTATAATGCAATTGTGACTTTATATCACACAATTCTGACTTTATAACACACAATTCTAACTTTATAAAGCAATTGCGACTTTATATCTTGCAATTCTGACTTCACGCAATTTTGACTTAACATCTCACAATTCTGACTTTACAACATGCAATTTTGACTTTATATCAATTAATTCTGACTTTATAACATGCAATTCTGACTTTATAACGCAACGGGAACTTTATATCATGCAATTCTGACTTTATAACACAATTGTGAATTTATATCTCACAATTCTGACTTTATAACGCAATTGCGACTTTATATCAGGCAATTCTGACTTCATATCTCACAATTGTGAGAAATAAAGTCAGAATTGCGAGATGTAAACTCGCAATTGTGAGAAAAAAGTACTAATTGTGAGATAAAAAGTCACAATTACCTTTTATATTTTTCATTCTGTGGCGGAAACAAGCATCCATACATTTCTGGTGCAAAATGTTTAAATAAGAACAACAATGGAGAGGAAAATGTAGTCTTGGCCTCACACAAACCTCTCAAAGTTTTCAGAAGTCATTCAGATTATCTAGCTATACAATATAAATAAGATTGTTATGTTGGAACCTGAAAGTTTTGAGGTTTGAGTCAATGAAAATGGCTGTTTTTGTACCATTTAACTGTTATTGTGAGTCATATCTAAAAAGCTGTAGTGACAGGATTAGGAGAAGTGCTCCTGACTGGCTGACTGGAGACTGTTATTTTAGCTTGAATGCCATCTTGATCATCGTCCAGTTCAACAGCCTCACAGAAATGGAGTGTGAGATTCAGATGTCTGTTCCTTCCAGTCTCTCTCTTCCTCTCTTCCCCAGTCCCGTTCCTCCACTCATGTCTGCCATTCCGTGGCCATCTGCCATGTTGGATGGATGCCTTGAGACAAATATCTGAAGTGTGACTGGGGAAGTACAGCACTGCTTGAAATCCCTTTTCAACAACACTTCTTGGATTGATTCTGGGCCTACTGTGAACCAAAGCCGTGTATCATAACAAATTATGTATTCCAGCCTCAAATTCAAATCGCATGCTCGCCGCCGTTCCTGAAGGACTTTGAGTTAAGCGGATTTTTGGCAGTAGGCAGTTACGTTTCAGTTTGTTTTGTTTTTTTTCTTCCCTTGCCTGGCTTGAACAGCTAGTGCTGCTATTTAGCATTTGACTGCAAACTAGATGATTTCATAAACACAAGAACCGTTAGCTGGGAAACCTCAAACCAGAAATGCCTAAAGTCTGAGCATGTGACTGTGCAAATGCGAAAGGGAATCCCGAGATTTCCCCTCCTTCTTACTGTAATCGGCAATCAGAGCTGCGAAACACAACGGTCTCCATGGTGATGTGTGTTTATGATGTAAACACCCGTCCAGAAATGACAGTCTCATTCACTAATGTCTATTTATAAAATCTTGAGGAAGGAACATGTGTGTGTGAGTGGGCAGTGCTGTGGAAAGCATTGCTCACACTCCGTCCACCGCTGCTCATGCACCCGCATGTTGCCGATTCAAAGAAAGAGAAACGGATGTTGTCGCAGCGTGCTGAAATCACCATGGCAACTTTGTCAAAGCAAATAAAAGTCTGTTGTTTAAACAAACAGGGCTTCCTCATCATTTGTATTTTCCCTTTTCTTCCTTGTCTGATTTTCAGCTCTTCAACCAGTGTAATTTTAGTATTTTCTATATACTATTACAGTTTTTATTCATAGTTTGAATTAGCTTCTATTTTTATATTTTAGTTTTCATTTGAATGTCAGTTTAACTTTTAGTCATTTTGCTGTTTTCTTTGTGATTTTTTTTTATATTACTATTTAGGTTTAAGTTTTCATTTCCATTTAAGATTTTATTAGTTTCCATTTTCCATTTTAAACTTAGTTGCCAAGGCAACATTTCCCAGTCTTTTTTTTTTTTTGTTTTATTTTACCTTTTTATCTAATATTTTACTTCAGCTTCATTTCAATTACCAAAAATGTTTTTAACAGTTTTAGTTTAAGATTTAATGAACAAAAATAACCCTACCATGAAAAACAAAGGATTAAACAAGTTTCTGCATGTTAATTCCACACACTACAAGAAATAGAATTCTGATGGAAGCTTGTTTCCGACACTGAATAAAACATAAAAAAGATAATCACACTTTTACTGTATCTGTCACAATTTTGATTTTTTTCTGTGTTTTTTTTTTGTGTGCACAATTGCACACACAAAAAAGTCAGAATCACAAGATATAAAGTCCAATTATGAGTTTATATATCTCCCAATAGGCCTTATTCACAGCAACACCAACTTAGATTTTTAATGGGAATAAAAGCGAGGCTGTGAGGGAGTACTGTGAGTGCATCTCTTGGGTTGTACTACTATTTAATTTTCCGCTGATGAAACACTGCAAAAATATCTATCCAAGAAATTTCAGGAGACAAACATTTATAAGTGATCTAGGGGCTTTTTACAAGGAACATGTCATAGAAAAGTAAAAATGTCTTAAAACGGGTTTATAACAACACCCGGGCAACCACTGTTGAGTTTTGCAAGCTGGACTTTTATTTTTCCAAAATATTTGATATTTTCGAAGCATCTATTTATACAGTAAATATAAGAAAAATATCTTCTATCTATATATATATCTTCTCTATATATATATATATGAAATTCTGTAATGACAAATGTTTGGTTCCAAAAAAAAAATATATATATATATATATATATATATATATATATATATATATAATTTTTTTTTTTTTTTGGAACCAAACATTTTGTCATTACAGAATTTCATTAAAAAGTAACATTGGGACACTGAAATATAATTATTTTTTAATACACTGTGTTGTTATACTATTATAATATTTATTCATATTTTATTTTTGTTTTTATATTTTAAAAAGTTTATTAGTTTAAATTAAGTTTGTGGATTTGTAATTGATTTTTTGTTGTTTTTTGTTTACCTCCATTTTAGTTTTCGTCACTTTAGTATACCATAAAACATATTTATTTAACATTTAATCGTTTTAAATTGTTAAAATGTTTGAAAGTCTTCTACCTCAAGTCACACAGTTCAAAGGAAACTATAAGTCAGAAAAGTTAGGATCTATTTGTTATCTACACACACACACACGCACGCACGCACTCACACACACACACACACACACACACACACACACACACACACACACACACACACACACACACACACACACACACACACACACACACACACACACACACACACACACACACACACACGCACACGCACGCACACACACACACACACACAAATGCACACAGTGCCAGACCACATTCACTTCTGTTTCATTGCTAAAGAAAATCCTTTAGAGCAACGTCTGTCACAGCACAGTAAGTGAAAAGGAAAGCTCTCATTTATGCTCAGATTTAACGATCTGTAGAGTCTCATTGTCGAGCTGACAGAAACTGTGCTGCGACCTCTCTTCTGCCAGCCATTTACAGAAAGTTAAAAATGCAGTATTGAAATAGCTTGACGAGACGTTTAGATTTTAGAAACCTCCTTGTGACTTCCTATGGCTGTTTAAAAAATAATGAGAGTGAATAAAAAGGCACTCAAGTTAATAGCCTTGAAAAATTGTGCAGGAGTCATTTATCAGCCCTTCCAGGAAGCTGCATATGTTAGAAAAGTTGGCACACAGATCATCCTTTATTATAATGGTCATATACATTTGATAACTGTTGCCAGTGTGAACTTGAATACTTCTGATCATTAATGAAAAAGAAGTGATTTCTTTCTAATGGCACAGGAATAGTCAGCACTTTTAAATGAGGAATGTGCAGTATGTAAAAGAGGAATTGGCTCATGACCTCTATATACTTTTTATTTAAAGGGGTCATATAATGGTACATGCACTTTTACAAGTTGATTGTACTGAAATGTGTGTTGGCAGTGGCTGTAAACGAGCATCATACACTCACCTAAAGGACCATAATACTGTGTTTGACCCCCTTTCGCCTTCAGAACTGCCTTAATTCTATGTGGCATTGATTCAACAGGGTGCTGAAAGCAGTCTTTAGAAATGTTGACCCATATTACTGTAAAAAAAATAAAGCGTAAATTTGACGGTAAAAAAAAAAAAAACGGCAGCTGTGGTTGCCAGAACTTTACCGTTAAAAATATGGTAGGAACGTCAAGGGTTTTACAGACTTAACTTCAAATTTACAGAAATAAACCGTATTTTATTTTTTGATAAAATGTTGATTTACCAACTTATTGACCTATTGATATCTGTTTTGGACCATTGTAATACACACTGACAACCAACAAACATCACAGCAGTTTATTTAAGTAATACATATATAAAGAAGCTGCGCAGTGTCATTCTCACATACATTAAGCACATCATGATAACACACATGAAATAAAAAAAAAATAAACATTAATTTAACAACATTAAATGCAACTTAAAACCCTAATGTACATAACTCATTAGAAAAAAAAAACAAATAAAACTATGAGGAATAGTTATTTCAACAAAAATACATAAAATGTGAAGTGTCACACAGGGAATTGTGGGAATGTCAATTTACGTTTTTTTTCACTGTAAATTATACAATGCTTTGTTCTTTTTCACTTTCAAAAACTGTAAATTTAATGGTATTTTACTGTAAAATTATATCACAGTTAGGCTATTTACCGTGTTTAGTACGGAAACTTTCTGTTAACCAATTAACAGTTTTGCACTGTAGCATTTTTACAGTATTTTACCGTTAAAATAACGGTTACTTTTTATAGTGTAGGATAGCATCTTGCAGTTGATAGAGATTTGTGGGATGCACATCCAGGGCACGAAGCTCATGTTCCACCACATCCCAAAGATGCTCTATTGGGTTGAGATCTGGTGACTGTGGGGGCCATTTTAGTACAGTGAACTCATTGTCATGTTCAAGAAACCAGTTTGAAATGATTCAAGCTTTGTGACATGGTGCATTATCCTGCTGGAAGTAGCCATCAGAGGATGGACATGGTGGCCATAAAGGGATGGACATGGTCCATCTAAGCGGCCTAAAGTGTGCCAAGAAAACATCCCCCACACCATTACACCACCACCAGCAGCCTGCACAGTGGTAACAAGGCATGATGGATCAATGTTCTCATTCTGTTTACGCCAAATTCTGACTCTACCATTTGAATGACTCAACAGAAATCGAGACTCATCAGACCTGGCAACATTTTTCCAGTCTTCAATTGTTTAATTTTGGTGAGCTCTTGCAAATTGTAGCCTTTTTCTCCTATTTGTAGTGGAGATGAGTGGTACCCGGTGGGGTCTTCTGCTGTTGTAGCCCATCCGCCTCAAGGTTGAGCTTTTTTTCGGCTTCACAAATGCTTTGCTGCATCCCTCGGTTGTAACGAGTGGTTATTTCAGTCAAAGTTGCTCTTCTATCAGCTTGAATCAGTCGGCCCATTCTCCTCTGTTTTTCCCTTTACACACCATTCTTTGTAAACCCTAGAAATGGTTGTGTGTGAAAATCCCAGTAAGTGAGCAGATTGTGAAATACTCAGACCGGCCCGTCTGGCACCAACAACCATTCCACGCTCAAAATTGCTTAAATCACCTTTCTTTCCCATTCTGACCATACCCCTAAATGCATTGAAGCAACTGCCATGTGATTGGTTGATTAGACAATTGCAATAATGAGAAATTGAATATCCTAATATTTATTTATGTGAGTGTACATATACAAGTTAAATACATAGTTTTAGATTACTTTAGGTTTATGTTGTAAGTTGGTGTGCACACACAAAATAATTACCTTAACAATTTCAGAGAATAAAAACATAATTTGTAAGAATTAATCCTGGATTACATAAGAGTAGCCAAGTGAACTCTAAACAACACTAAAGAAAGCAGTGTTTTTGAATGAAGCAGAAGACATACACTTGCGTTCACACAGACTCACTGGGGGCTCATGCCTTTGCAGTGAATCATCGGGGCAGGTCTGGGTTTGATTGGGCTGGGTTAGTCGGGGTTGTGTGTGTGTTTGTGTGTGGGAGGGACAGAGCAGGGATATCCCTTCATGGCTGCATGAGAATGAGTCATCCAAACCACTGCTTATAGACAGAACAACGTGTCCTGTTTGCGTTACCACAGGAAGTCCATTGCAGAACATAGCAATTCCTCACTATCACGCCACTCGCACAAATATGCACACATGAAACCGCACACGTACACAAAAATTCAACTAGTAACAATGCAGACCACAATAAACAAACTTTGTTTTTTTTTTAACATACTGTAGACTCATTGGACTCCAAAAAAAAAAAACAACTACACAACCCAACTGAAATGAACATTAGTGGCAGTAAAACACTTACAATTTGTATTCCTTTTCACACAAATTATATTAAAGGGGCAGATTATCAGCTAATAAAGACTTATTTGCACGTGGTTCCTCGCAAAATACTGTTTTATGTCCCTAAAACACATTTAACACAGTGCATGACTTGTAAAGGAATACATTTTGATTGCATTACATAACCAGCTCCATATTATGTATGAATTTCCGGACAGCTGCACTGCACTAGAACGCTTGTGAAAGTTCAACATGAAACCTGATAAAAGAGCTCAAAGACTTGTAGAAACAAGATAAATGGGCATGGTCATTTCAGGAAATGTGTTTTTATCTTACATTCATTTTGTTAAACAGGAAAACACTTTTAGGGCCACTTTACTTTTGAAGTGTTGTGAAATGTACAGTACAAGGAGCAATTTTGCAGAAATGTCACCACAGGCCTGTTTTTCCAATGAGTCTGGGTTGGTGTTTTTACGTTTGTTGTACTTTTTCTGAATGAACTGTGTGCTATTGTGTTTTGGTGGTTGCCAGTAAGTGGTTGATAACTATGATTAGCCCCAAGTCTCCAGACCCTAGATACAGCCTTTCTCTCAATCACTCATTTTTTTCATTCACTAGGCGAAATGTGTCCAGTCACTTATAAAACAACACATTCTCATCTGAAGACGTCATCTAACTGACGCTTTTGACCATACGTCAACATCTGACGTTTTAGGGCACCCTTTAATGTCAGTTAGATTACGCTATCCTAGGGCTTTACCTTTAGCGTCAGTTAGATGACGCGGGTAGGTTTAGGTCTAGGGTAGGGTTAGGGTTAGATAGAGTCATCTAACTGACATTAAAGGGGACATATCATGCAAAATCCACTTTTTTAGCCCTTAAATGCATTTTGTTGTAAATTTTGAGTGTTTATAAGTACAGAAAAGATTAAATTATTCTCTTCAGGTGCTTCATTTATATCTTTATATTCTGTTTTGGTCATATTTTTCAACCTGTTCAGATTTTTCTGTTGTCTATGACGTTTTTTGAGCAAGTACGTCACCGTATTTGCAGCGGAACTGACAAATAAGGACATTGACTACCGGTCCAACACTTCCAGCAATCCACCATTATTATTTCTCGCTCCGATTTTGTAGTCCAAGCTCAATCATGCAGAAGTTACGAGAGGGCTAGTCAAAATGTTCAGTTGTTGGATGTAGTGACCTGAAGCACTTCAAGGATCCCCACTTCAACAACCTCAGCCAGTATACAGAAGGGTTTGCCGATCGGGTAAATTCCTTCTATAATTTAGCTGTGTTTTCCTGATGCTTTCTAAACGTAAGTTATCGTATTATTATCAATACAGATTTTTAGTGGTAAGATCAGACTGCAGTCATTTATCTTGTCAGTGTGCTTGTTTTAACAAGAGAAATAGTCGACTTTCACTAATAACACAACATAGTTAACTTACATACCTGCCTCCATATGAAGACCTGCAGGTTCGTCGTCATCATCTTTTTCAAATCGCTTGCTCTGGCTCGAATATGTAAGGCTTGGTGGACAAGTCTTCCGTTGTTGACATTTTGTTAACGTGTGAATAAAAATGTTCTTTGAAGCTATAGTAATCATATCTCTTATCAAACTACAATAATGGCCAAACGCGGAGAGTTGAACTGACCGTGAACTCAGCGACCTGGAGAGTAGGCGGGGTAAGACGGTACGCCTTTTTATTTAAAGGGGCCGCATTGAAACGACTTGCTCACAGAAACACATCAGAAATGGGGTAGAAAAGGGACCTGCGGAGCTATAATAATGAGGAATTCAGACCCAAGCATTGCAGTTATGCTTTATATAGACCACAAACGTATGATTTATAAGTAAAAATGAATGATTTAAAAGCATGATATGTACCCTTTAAAGGGTGCCCTAAAGCGTCTAATGTTGACGTATAGTCAAAAGCATCAGTTAGATGACGTCTTGAGATGAGAACGGGCTGTATAAAACTACAAAACAACACAATATGAAGTTTCATTCGTGTCTCCTACACAAATGGAAAACAAATGCATTGACACTTGCCTTGACCTCGAAGACCTCAAAGGCAAGTTAAGGTGACAAAATCTTGCAAAATATAACCTATGTACAGTATTTTGGAGCAACATAATGTCTTAATTTTCCTCAGTAATGTTGGATTAGCTTTTGTTGGACTTAAATAACACAAACAAAACCAGAGCTGGCCAATGCGTAATGAGAAACATCTGTGCCTGTCCGGCCTGGCTAGAGGTCTCACATTTAAGCATGATGTTAGTCCACAGTTTCCAATGCCCCCCTCAGCTTGTACATCTATCCCACACCGATTTTATGCAACTCCTTTTGAAGTCGAAAAGAGGAACAATTGCAGATCTGTAAATAATGAAACTTTCGTTGCAACAGCATGTTTATGAAACGCAAGCCGAAAACACTCGTAAAGTTTTAATGAACTTAATGGAAGACTAATGAAAACAGGGCTTTTGAGGTGAGGCAGAACAGGGCGATGAGTTCAAATCCAAGACTGTGCTGAATACTGAACCATAAATGCCGCTTTGGCTGTGTCTCTATTAATTGTGCGAACAGCAGGGATTAGATATAGAGATAGCAATTTATACCAATAATGATTCCATTGCTCACACTGAACACCCTCAAACCCTCCTCCCAACTACAGCTTTCAACTCAAGGCCCGATGTCGGTATTTACTCATACTTTCCAGGGGTCACAGAGTCGCCACTCATGGCTGATGGGAACGTGTTGTTTTCTTTTGTTTTTATTGGCTGCAGTGTTCATGGGAAAGGGCCACTCGTCCTCTGAGGTTTCCCTTCTTCCAGCCAACCAGAGTGGAGTTTCTGACTCGATAGGGCTTCCGCATTTGTAACCCCTTATACGCTAAAGTGCCCCCATATCCTCCCGCTGGAGCGTGACCTGAGAGAATCCATTTATCGGAACGGACCGGAATGCTGTACAATCAAACGAATCATTTGATTGTACACTGTAAAAAATGAATGTGCTATATCTAAGCAATAAAAATGTGGCAACAGATTACAAGCAAAATTATTAATTAATTTAATGTAGCAAATTAGAACTGAGTAATAATTAATCATATTAATCTCTTAAAAGTTAACCAGCCAAATGATTGTTAAAAAATTAGGTCCCACTTTATATTAAGTGGCTTTAAGTACTATGTACTTACATTGAAATTAATAATTTGATACAATGGACTTATTGTACATATATGTTTTTACATTATACTTATATTTTAAAAATGCCAGCATGTAATTACAGCTGTAATTAATTTATGTAATTACATTTGTAATTACACAGTTGACCCATCCCTCACACCTTAACCTACCCTTAAACCTACCCATACCACCACACCTGTCCCTAACCTTACCCGTATCACACCTCAATAGCAGCAAAAGTGTTTTACAATATAACAGGACCACAATTATACATTGTACTTATTTTTTAATGTAAGTACATAGTACTTAAAGCCACTTAATATAAAGTGGGACCAAAAATTATGTTAAAACATAACCAACACCACCAGATAACCTTTTCTCTTTATTCATCTGACTGTTATAACTCAGGTATATCAGCCAAACAAAACTTAAAGTGTATGACATCGATCACCATAATGGTGACTTAAAATGATGGTTTTCTCCTTCAGTGATTCTGTTTGTTAACATCAGGTGTCTTCAATATTGGCAATATAAAATAAAGAGTTCTTCATTCATCTTTGATGTCTATCTGTTCAAATATTTTTTTCAATTCAGATATTTTTGTATTGTTTGATATATTCATTATTATTTTTTGTGTACATTTTACTTATTTTAAATGGTTAACTTTTAAGGAATTAATTAGATGAATTATTACTCAGTTCTACTTTGTTAAATAATAATATTGCTTGTAATCTGTTGTCACAGTTTTATTGATTAGATATAGCGTATTCATTTTTACAGTGAATATCATTTTTTTCAATTTTTACACAAACTGTAATGTTGATTGCATTTGTCAAGTGCAGTCATTCAACTCTGTTACTAACGTTACTGTAAGAAAATGTATCAAATAATTTGATTATTTAAATTGAACCAATAATTAAAAACAATGGTTTGGTCCAAAAAGCCCCTACTAAGTGATATATTTATTTAAGATAAATCTTGTTACTCAAGCGATATTTTTTTAATAAAATGTATTTATAATTGTATATTCCCAACCTGATCACACCAAATGCATGTTTATAGCACACATGTGTATTGTCATGTAATATATACGCTAAAGTGAGTTTTTACGTGGATATGATACGCATTGGTTGGTTAGGTTAAGTTTAGGTGTGGGGTGGGGTGCGTGTGTATTATACGTTTGGCTAGAATTAGTGGTCTGGGGTGCGTGTGTGTTATACGCAAATGAACTGCGTATCATTTGCACGCGAAAAACTGCGTCTCATATGCACGTAAAAACTCATTTTCGCGTATATATTACACGACAATATACATGCGTGTTATAGAGACGCATTTACATGAGAACAGGCTGATATACCATATTGTTATAAAATATGGAGTCACACATCTCAATATTCTTAAAAAAAGAATTTGTCAAAATTTTACACTATTTTCATGGAAAGTTTGTCATTAAAAGTTTCAGTAGAAATAATCCGAATTCTGGAATTCCATTTTTGGAAATGGAAATACCCGAAACCTTTGCAAGTTAAAGATGCCTGAAAAAAAGTAATGGAAACTACAAGATCAAAATATTCAAGATCAAAGGGATTTTCTACATCTTCGTCTGAATGAGGAATTACTCTGAGGACTTGATTTATTTCCAGCCTTCTTCTCGCTAAGGGCAAATATTAATAGGCATTTGAGCATATTGCATTGTACAAATTGAAGTATTATTTTTTTTGTCTCGTGCAACAAGCTTTGGACTATAACAAGACCAGTACTAACTAAGAACGTTTTTAAACTGATTACACAAATGTTCATATCACTGTTTATATCATTTTTGTAATAATATATAAAATATGCAACACAAATTCTACTGATAACAATCTGTCAAGTTAAAGCTTGCACCATATTTCACCATGTTAAAACATATGTAGATTTTTCATTTCTCAGGATATGCCTGATTTACCCATCAGTCTGACTTTTGCAGACCATAATTCTCTGACCACATCAATGTCAGTAATGTCAAGCATTACTCTATGAATAATGGCGTGATGGGCGTATTCAATTCCATTCCCTCATCTTCAGATGTTTCTCTGTCCATCATTAATCAGATGAATTAATGCAAAATATTTAGACACAATACATCTGCAGCGAAGAACTAATCACTGGATTTCAATAACAGAGCAAGAACAACTCAAAATTGTATCATAATCTGTCCTTCATGCAGAGCATGTGTGATCTTTCAAACAACTCACCAGTCCAACAAACATGTGTGTTCTAGGGATGGGGAAAGATAAAAAGCATGTGAGCTGAGAAAACATGGCATTGCAAATACATTCTTTTCTTTTAATAACAGGGTACATGCTGCCAATCAAATCAAATTTAAAAAAGTCTTAAAACACGAAGCTAAATATATGTGGTATATATATATATATATATATATATATATATATATATATATATATATATATATATATTTATATATATATTTGAATGTATTTCAAGGCTGTTTAACTGAGCACTGCATGAGCATGCAAAAACTATAACAAAGTGCTTGCATGCTTGAGTAAACCACACTAATACAAAAACATGTCAGAGACTAGTATTTGGTGGTATTCCCATGCTGGCTGGAAAGTCTAAACCGCGAGATTCTCCTTATACAACACACATAGACTGCTGTTCAAAGGTTTTGGATTGGTATTTTAATGTTTTTAAAAGAAGTCTCTTTTACTCACCATGGCTGCATTTATTAAATTGATTAAAAAAACACTCAATCCTTCAGAAATCTTTCTAAAATGCGGATTTGATGCTCAAAACGCATTCATTATTATTATTATGGTTAAAAGCACACTCAAAAAATGCTATATAATGCTATATAATTAATTTCTAGGTTATAGTCATCTACTAACTACCAATAGCAAATTTAAGCATCTTAAACAATAAGATTTACTTGCTTCATCTGCCAAATTGATGTAAATACTATTGAATCAGTCTTCAACCTAACCAAATCGTTTACTCTTCTCCACAATGGTAACCCACTGTAATTTAAATGGTTCAATAATTGCCATGTAGTTCAACATTAAACACAATTACGCACTACCAAGTCTTCCCCTTTTCTTATTTTCTAAAAAAAACACCACATAAAATAACACTTAATTTTAACATGTACTCTCTCTTAATTCAACCATATGCAAAGCATGCTGGGAACTAACAAGCACAGCCCAGTTTCAATTAATGCAACACAAATCAATCATGTAAGCAAACACAAACGGATTAAGTAAACTTAAATTGTACATATATTTAAGAAGATTGAACACAATTAAATTAAGTTCGGGCAAAATGGCAGTTAACTTGCACTATATGCCACCGTCAGCATGTAAGAATTTTTTACTTAACATAAATGGTTTGTGTTAAGACAACACATTAGGATTTTGTACTGTTAAGTTGAGACATAATTACACCTTAATAGAAAAAAAAACATTTCAGGTAAAAAAAACACAATTATTATAAGGAAACTATATATAAATAGTTAGTTCATTCTATTCATCAAAGAATCCTGAAATACAAATGTAAATATCTTTTCTTTTCTTTTTTTACATTAAAGGTACAATATGCAAGATTGTTTCGCCACCAGTGGCCGCTAACCTCTTACAATAACAAAGGCGTATATTAATGACTAATATTCCGCATTAAGTCATCAAGCTGATGGATCTTTTATGAATGAGTGAAAACAGTGATGTTTTTAACATGACTGTAGTATGAAGCATGGCGAGATTTACTAGACGTATACCAGCGCCAAACGCAATTCAAGATCCCGTGGATATAAAGGAAAAAGGACATTTAATTATACCGAACTACATGCTGAAAAACACGCTGACATAACGCATCGCTGCTTCACTTGCTCTAACAGTTTCACTAACACACTAAACGGCATTTGTGTGTGTTGAATGTTGTTAGTTAGATGTTTGTTGGCTGTATGAGACTAAGCTAGATCAACATTAGAGAATAACATACAGATCATATTCTAACTTTTCATCATGTTGCACTATATAACATTGATTAGTTTTATATACATGGATTTGCTCACCTGTTTGCTCAAGTATCATGCAACACTCGAGTCTCTGTCAAGTGGAAGTTAGTCATGGACGTAGAGCTCACGGCATCTGGAAAGATGTTGATCTTCATTTTAGTCTTCTTTTTGTCTCAAAGTCTGCTTGCCATGGTCCATAATGTTTGAATAAAACCCTGATGGGACGCTCACGCTGTTGAGCACGCATAACGGGCATAACTGACCTAGTTGTCCACGTCTGTTGCCATGGTTGCACTATTGCAGTACGAGGTCAAACCTGCCGGAAAACGGGGGTAACGTGGATATGATGTCATTGATTGGCGACTCCTCACCCCTGCTCACACGCCCCATTTTTCTTGGTTAAAAATCACAATTTCCTTGTGGTTTACAAATAGTTGGAAACATCTGGGATATTGTAAGTAATCAACTAAACAAAATCTATAACATTGGCTTAGTGTTTTTTTAATGAAAAAATCCTGCATATTGTACCTTTAATTAAAATGATAAATGTTTCTTGAGCATCAAATCATCATATTACAATGATTTCTGAATGATCGTGACACTAAAGACTGGAGTAATGATGCTGGAAATTCAGCTTTGATCACAGGAATAAAATTACACTTTACTATATATTCACAAAGAAAACCGCTGTTTTAAATTGTAATAATATTTGCAATTTGCTTTTTTTTGTTCTTTATCAAAGAAATCCAACCTTGGTGAGCAGAAAAGACTTTGATCTGGTACAATGAAACAAACAAATGTGTGCCTGGAAACCTTATCTGCACATCTTAAAAAGCATCAATCATTGGCCTTGTCATTATGTTTGCTTAAAAAGTAAATTGGGTGAAAACCCCAGATGCAATGTCGATGAAAAGCTGATTTACCATCACAGTTGAACTTTATAGAGAGCGTACTAGGGAGGAAAAGTCTTTGACATAACACATCTGTTTTCAGACTAACCTCTTCGTCATATGTTTATCACTAATAGAGAGTGAGAGTGGTTGGACACTCCTCAAACGTTCCCCAGAGTTTCTTCAGACTTCTAGAAGCCTAATAAGCACCATCTTCCTCAACTAAAGACCACAGCATAGTTAAAGAATGAATAAGAAAGCAAACAGTGTTTGAAGGTAGTAAAAAGAAACACAAGTCACTTGTGAATCGGTGAGTCACTTTGAACCCTGCCAGCCTTTTCTTTTTGAACTCTCAGATTTCTATCCAAACCCAGACCCATCATGTGACAAGAATGAATCAGAGCATGGGGTCTGTGAAAACAATGGCACACCATTCCTGGTTACTGGACAGAGTAAATCAGCCATTGTAGATAGGAGTCCTTTCTGGGTGGTGGACCTAGTTCCAACTTCAAATGACATGCCCATGGACCACCTACAGTCGGATCAATGGCAAGAACATCTGCTGTCTCAATCTTTTTGGCTGGCTTTATGCAGCTTCCAGGAGTCGATACCAGTTCAACTAGGAGCATCTGTGTTTATAAAGGATCAGGGTGCGTGTTCGCAAAAGCATTGTTAGCCTCGTTATCGAAGTTCCATCTTTATCAGCATAATTCAATGAGTTGGTGTTTCCCGAAATCATAGTTCCAACAAACATTCGCAAACTGCATCGCAAAGTTGTGTGATTGGAGCGACAACTCTCGACCTGTGTGAAGCATACTGTAGTTTCAGGTTTGCATGACATGTGGACTCAATAAATCTTTGGGCCCTATTTAAACGATCTGAAACCCAAGTGTCAAAGCGCAAAACGCAAGTAACTTTGTGGGCGGATCCCGGCGCTGTTGCTATTTAATGGGCGGGATAAATGACTCTTTAAATGAAATCTAAAAGGGGTTGGTCTGAAGTAGCTTAATTATTCATAGGTGTGGTTTGGGCATAACGGAAATAAACCAATAAGAGCGTCATATCGCATTCCCTTTAAGAGCATGATGAACGAGGTGCGCTTGTTCCGTGGCACAATACTATTATGACGCGCGCATTTACCGAGACAAACCCACCCAAATTAGCTTCGGTTAAACATGCATATGATAATTTGGGTAAATGCGTAAGCTTTATGCCTATTTTTCCCATCGTCATGGACACAATAATGAGTTCCCTCATGTTTATATATTTTTCCTTATAATAATGTATCATTTACAAAAAGTAAAATGCATCTGTGTAGATGAGAGAATCATCTACAGTGTATGCACGTTGTTCACACTCTGTATTATGGCCAAGCATGCGCGCTTAAAATAGCATCTGAATGTACGCGCACGCGCCACTGACTTTAGACCAGGTTTTTTCTGGTCATTGGCACAATTGTTTTCTGGAACTGCAAAATAGCATGTTTGCGCCGACACACGCCTCCTTTTTGCGCCAACCCGCCCAGGGAGCGCAAGTTCATTCCTAGTTTACCGACGTGCGTCTATGGAGGAACAAAAGTGCAAAATAGGAATGATAAATGCGTCAGTGAATAAAGTCATTTGCGCCGGGTGCAAGATAGAGCCCTTTATCTTGAGCCAAAATAAGCAAGCTGACATTCAGTACAATCTATATCTTTTATTTAGAATACATCTTAGTTTGTCAAGAGATTTAAAGTGTCGTTTTTGAAGAGTGTGCATGTGTGAACATGCTCTAGTACGCAAGAACGAACCTACGATTGAATCTGGAAATAAAGCAAAATAGCTGGGAAAATGAGAAATAGTCCTCAGATGCCATGTCCGATTATTTACAGCAAAACATCAAGCATTAATTAGATCTCAAACAGATTCATTAAAAGTAGTTATTACTCCACCACCTGCATGACGTCATTAACCAACGTGGTTGAATGACCAAACATCGTACTGTAACTATAGCTAGTTGATTTCCTCAATGATGCATCACACTATGGTAGTTAAGCAAGTTACATTGTTACATGTATGGAAACACACCTCAGGTTGATAAATTACTGGATTTGCCAATGTTGGACAATCACACTCTTGCTGTTTGCTTGATATGTCTGTCAGATAGTCGCTTCCTGTCTAAGTCGGGTGCTTCCTGACCAGAATAGGCAAACCCTTTTCCCGATGCACCCCAAACGTTACACATTTTGGATATCTTATCTTTATCTGGCCCACCGAATTTAAGGTCTTGACTAATGAGTTGATTCAGGTGTGTTTGATTAGGCGTTTGAAAATGTGTAATGTTGGGATGCCTCCAGGAACAGGGTTGGGAAACATTGGACCAGACTGCATGCCGATAGGACGGTCACAACCCTGCTTCTTGGTGTGGCCGTTTGGCCATTGCTAAGTTCCTATTCCAAGTGCCTCGAGCAAGCAGTGATAAATAACATCTGCTCAAGGGTTGGGGCTCATGTTTTGGGACCATTGCTGGAACAGAAGGATGAGAGATGGAATTTAAGTAGGTGTAATGGATTCATCCCTGCACCCAGTGTCCTTCCAACCCCCTCGCAATTTGCAAACACCTCCCCTTGTTCCTTACACTTTCGGGAGGTTTATTGACTGACATTTCAGGAAAGATGCGGGGGCCGTGTATTGTCAGTAACTGGAGTGGTGACAAATCACTTTATGGAAAGAGCAACCTGTTTACCGTGAAGCCAGAGTGTCCCCTCACCCTACCGTAAGCCTTCAGGGCCCAGAACCGGACAGACCTTCACCTTATCCCGTATTGATCGGTCCTGCCTTCTCCCTCATGGGACGGATCATTTATTTTCAGGGTGATATAAGTGGAACTGATTAGAAAACGGGCTGATTGATTTGCTTACGCATGTGTCGTGGCACTCCGGAGACGATCAAGCCTGGCGGGAAAGGAGAACAATTACCTGATCTTTGCCAGGACTTCAGACAAGGGGCATTATCGCTCACCGTCCTAGTGAGCGCGAGTGTGCCGCCGCATTTGAGAACATGACAAAGAGTCCTGCGAGAAAAACACATGCAGCATTCATTTGCATTTTATTGTGTTTGCAAAAACTGCAGCTCTCAAAAGCGAGGAGATAAATGATGGTGTGTCGCTTATAGTCCTCGCTGCTCTGATTTATTCCGTTTGAGATTTCGACCTTAACGCAGGTGTGTGTGCTGCAAGCGCCGCTGACGTCCTTGTCTGAAGAGTTTCCGCCATCCAAGTAATTCTAATGAGCCCACTTCACTTGTGATTGACTCTTTTTCAGACAACAAAGTGATGTGTGTCCTTCTCTCGAACAATGATAAAAGGAGCAGGAGTCCTCAGAGAAGCCTGCCTAAAACGCATTCATCTTGTCACACGCATCATCCTATATTGCTGTACTCATAAACTCAACGCAGTGCTGCAAATGGTAATGTCTTTTCTCACCGCTATGATCTTCTTGAAAAACTTTAAAAAACTAGATTAACCTCTGTGCAATAAATACCTTGAGTGTAAAGACTATTAATTCCATAGTTTGTTACAAACATGGGCAGAAAATCATGCAATTTCTTGAAGAGAGGAGACATGTGTGGTAACAAATCATGCTTATGAATTTCACCTGGTGGACGATACAAGGAGTGAACAATGTCATCTAGATGTATGATGCGGCATTCACGGCCTGGCTCCAAATGCTGAGGATTGAGGTGGAAATCAACCATACATGGAAACCAGAGTATCATAGAGACTTTGAGTCTTGTTGGACAGTGAACAGATGCCGCATGCGTGGAGGCCCCTGTATGTCAGCCCCAGTCTTATCTAGAAACCAGAATATCATAAAGACTACATAATGGGTTTCTCTGACATGGAGATAACCAACCATTGCGTAATGCCTTAAATATTTTAACTGCATAGTATTTGAAGAAAACATTGTACAGGTGAATGACAATTGCTTATCCACAGCAAACAAACAAACAAAAGATTACGTTTAAAACACATGCCAGGTAAAAATGTACTATTTGCATTCACATAGGTTTCTTGGGGTTTTGGGAAAAAAATAACTTTTATTTACTTTTCAAAGAGAAATGTAATTTATTGACTAAAATGTCATGTTGTAACCAATTAATTCATCAATTCATTTATTCATTCATGATATTTGCAACCAAACAAACCATTTTTTACAGAATAATTATTAATTTTAATACGAGTAGTGGTAGTATTAATATTTAGTTAGTTTATTTGATTGCAAATATCATGAATATTTAATCCATAAATATATTTAACATAAGTTTTTTGTGTTTTCAGGGAGTTGCACAACATGGCATTTGAAAACATGAACCAATCTTGCCTCATCATAAAAAAAGTCAAATGATTTGCTATTTTTAAGAGATTTACTGACCTGGACACACAGTCACAAGGGTGAACAGAGATCCTCTATTTCATATAACTTCCAGTTTTTTCCCCTGCATGTTGGCTGTACCACATGATTGACAGACACATGTTTTTATTTTTATTTTTATTAATATATTTAACTAAATCTTTTTTTTCCCAATAAATAATGAGAAACGATAACACAAAAATAGTTAAGCCTTTATTTTCAAAAATTTAATTGTAATGTTATTAATGAATATTTTTTTATGATATCAAGAAAGTCAGACATCAAAATGTACTTTATTTCAAAAATTACATGTTCAAGGAGTAGTTCACTTAAAAAAAAAATGCTGATAATTTACTCACCCCCATGTCATCCAAGATGTCCATGTCTTTCTTTCCTCAGGTGAAAATAAATTAAGGTTTTTGATGAAAACATTCCAGGATTTTCTCTATTTGATGGACTTCAAAGTGAACCAAACGGTTCAAGGTCCAAATGAGAGTTTCAGTGCAGCTTCAAAAGCTTTAAACGACACCAGACGATGAATAAGGGTCTTATCTAGCGAAATGATCGGTCATTTAAAAAATAAATAACAAAGTTTAAGTTTTATAAGCTCAAATGCTCACCTTGCTCTGTTCTCCGATGAGCGCTGGAACTCATTTATTAAAATGAACAAATCTTTTTTCAAGTCATGACTCGAAGGGTCCTAGATAACAGAGATGTATAGTACTTAAGTACTGTACCTACTAAAATGCTGTATCTGTACTCTACTAGAGTATTGTTGTTTTCTCATACTTCTACTTTTTCATACTTCTCATACTTCTTTTTAATGTTCTGCTAGTTACTTGTTACAATTATAAACATTTTACGAATCATTTGTTGCAAGTTGGCTTTCATGCTGCCTAAATCACACGCCAGTTTTATAGGGTAATGGTATTGATTGACACACACATTGACAACTACAGTAATGCAGGGGTTGTCCTGCAATGATATGTTTTTGGTGGCCGCCAATGTAAATTCGTGTCTCGCCAAAGCGCCTTATTTGATTGCTAGTTCAAACTTTTGACTGCTGTCTTTAATAATTACATGACACAATACTTGTACTTGTACTTTTACTTTAGTACTTAAGTAGTGAATTTTAAAATAGACTACTTGCAATATTAAGTACAAAAAATGTTGAATACTTTAGTACTTCTACTTAAGTGTGGCGCTTAAAGAGCACTTCAACTTCTACTCAAGTCACTTTTTTGATAGAGCACTTGTACTTTTACTCAAGTCCAGGTTTCTAGTACTTTATACATCTCTGCTAGATAAGACCCTTATTCATCGTCTGGTGTCGATTTTAACGTCCTTGAAGCTGCACTGAAACTCTCATTTGGACCTTGAACCGTTTGGTTCCTAATGAAGTCCATTATATGGAGAAAATCATGGAATGTTTTCATCAAAAACCTTAATTTCTTTTCGACTGAAGAAAGAAAGACATGGACATCTTGCATGACATGGGGGTGAGTAAATTATCAGAATAAGTTGTTTTTTTTTTTTTTTTTTTAAGTGAACAATTCCGTTAATCCTAGAGGTTTAATAATAACCATGTATTAAATTAATCTAAAATTATGTATGCAGTATATGAATAGCATTTGAATATATTTATGAATGCATTTATAGAATCTGGACTGAATTTGAAGACAAAAAAAATGAATGGACTTCAGCAAAGTCTACAGTATATTCAGTTGCTCTAGGGTATTACTCTATATATATAATATAGGCTTATTATGCAATCTGTGAAATCCCCACACAGTCCCCCACAGATCCACATCCACCTTTAGCTAAAAACTTTCTGTAAATGCCACAGTGATATTTTCACGCCAACTTCCTTCTCCCATGTTTTCCCACTCCTCGCCAATGGACCTATTCCCTACATGAAACTAGAACTTCCTTTTGTGCGTTTGTGTGTGTGTGTGACAGAGAGAGAGAACACTGGTGTGTGGGGCCTCAAAACTCCCCTCTGCTCACATTCCAACTGGGTTAAGTAGAAAGACTGACACAAATAGCCCCATCCTTCACACACACAGACTGTGAGGAGATGGATTTTCCTGCGCTAAAGACTCATTCCTAATTCCTCCGCCAATTTTGTGTATCTGTCAAACAGCTTACTACAGCACATTTAAATGTCAGTCCAGTTGATGAGTCACAAGAAAGCTGCTTAATTACACGTAGACAAAATGCGTCTCTCTCACAAGGTTTTTTCCCCGCTAAACATTTTTACGTTATTCCGCCAAACGTTAACACTATACCTCGTCTCCCTATCATTAGCTTAAGTCATTTATCCTAAATGCTGATATCAGGGAACGGAGGAGGGCTACACACCCACCCTTATGACTTATTCAGCATGATGTAGTGCTGTGTCACCATAATGGCTCCTGATGCCGTCTGTAACGGATGGGGGACTCGGAGTGTCCGGCCGGTAGATTGATAAGCAGGGCTTGTGTCTAATCGATTGGGTGCCGGGTATTCGGGGTGTAGAACTGACCAGGAACAGGGCTGATGAAGAGGAAGTCGCCCATGTGACCAGATAGCAAATCCCTGCTAAGGTTCACACTGTCAAACGGTGCACTTAGAGACCATTGAAGCGAGGTAGAATGAGTTTATCCTTCCTGCATTAGCTGTGATTTTAAGGTGAATGCTTTTATCTTACAGACAACAAGCACTTGCTGGAGATCTGTGACAGGGAAATCACTGGGTATTGCTGTAACTCTGAGCAATTCAAAGTCTTTCAAACACTTTTATCACACACTAGTTTATTCGATTTGTCTGCTAACAATGTCCAAAAAGAATTGTACACTCAAAAAGTGCCGGGTTGTTTTAACATTGTGGGTCAAATATGGACAAACCCAAACATTGGATTAAAAATGCAATTTAAAAATGTAACCCAATGGCTGGGTTTGTCAATATCTGACCCAAAATTGGGTAAAGCCAACCCAGCATTTTGTGTGTGAGTGTGTGTGTGTGTGTGTGTATATATATATATATATATATATATATATATATTATTATTATTGTTTTTTTTTTTTACTGAAGAGTCATTCCACCAAATCTTGAGTCATTTAATCACTGGTGGAAATGACAGCTTTCGATTTTTATCCTTCTTTTTGAAAAAAAAAAAAACATGTAAATAATATTTTTGTTTTGCAATTATAGCTTGTTTGCAATCATTTCTTCTTCACACATTGTGTGTAATATTTAAATGGTCTCTTAACTGGCTCCATTGTCTCAATGGTTTATTACTGGATGTGATGGAAAAAGTACCAGAGATATTTGTAAAAGTATATACACCCTTTTCACACAATAATAGTACTCTTACGGTGTTTTTTATAGTGTACAATTGAAAATGTTTAAGGAAATGGTAAATTAATAAAATATGTACATGTCTCCACAAGCATTAAAAAAAAAAACAGTTGCCTATCAGGACCATCATTTCTAATAATGTTTTCACAGTGAACACAGAACTGAGGAAATGAATGACTTTATAAACAAGGAGTGGTAATGATCTGAACAGACATGGTGAGTAATTAATTAGGAACTAAGGAAACTAAGGCCACGTTTACACAAAGCCGTTTTCAGTAATAACATCGTGCACACACCCGCATAAATACGCCGCGGAAATCAGAATCCTCAGAATCGACAAGAGAGAACCTAAAACGCCATTTCTCCCAGTTGACATGACAACACATAACTGGCGTTTTCAGAAATCTCCACTTTGGCTGGAGTTTTTAGAACTAATTAGTTTTTTTGTGATAAAAACTGGGTTTCGATGTAAATGAGAGGCCAAACCGCAGGAAAATATATGCGTTTTCGCCTTCGTGAAAACGGGGCCTAGTAGAGAACACAGGCAGACAGGCAGACAGGCAAACAGGAAACCCAAAACACCATAAAATGGAACTAAACAGAACATTAACAGTGCATTTACAATGATACAAAACAAATCTTTTAAAAATAAATGCTGATCTTTGAACTTTCTATTCAAATATCATGTCATATCTCTGTTCAATATCTATCATGGTTTCCACAAAAATAACGAGTAGAAAACTGTTTTCATCATTGATAATAATAAGAAATGTTGGTAACACTTTACAATACGTGTGCACTAATATGCATTAATTTATGCTTAACTAATGCACAGATACTCATGAGTTAATGCATAACTAATCAAGAACTAAACCATTAATTAATGATTACTGCATCAGCAACTAATAAAGAGTCTATATGATTAATAGATTAAGTAATAAATGAATTGCTATTAATTCAATGTGTCATTGTGTATTAATTCCTTAATAACATATTTTATTAACTAATAGTGTAAATGAATGTGTTAATTACCACAATTAGTCATAGCTATGCACTTCAACTTCCAGTTGTCTGCCTTAATTAATCATTAGCTAATGATTTGCAAAGATATCATTATGTTATGACTTTACTTGTTGAGGCACATCATTATTAACTAGTCATTTAGTAATTGTGGTAATTTGCACATGAATTTGCATTAACAATTAATTAATTAATCATGAATTAATGCATATTAGTGTATCTGTCATATTATCTGGAAGTTGAAATACAAGGCTTTGGCTCATTCTAGTAATTAACATATTAATTAACACTATTAGTTAAAAAAATGAGTTATTATGGAATTAATCCACAATTACATATTTAATTAATAACAATTCATGTATGAACTAATACATTAACCTTACATACTCTTAATTAGTTCATAATGTGGTAATCATTAATGAATAGCTTAGATAATCATTAGTTACACATTAATTCAGTATTATTTGTGCAATAGTTAAGCATGAATTAATGCTTATTAGTGCACACGTATTGTAAAGTGTTACCGAAATGTTTCTTGAGCAGCAAATCACTGTATTAGAGAGATTTTTGTAGGGTCACGTGACACTGAAGAATGGAGTAATACATCTTTATCAGATGGCATTGTAAGTGACTATGAAAGACTTCTTTCAAATACATTCGGTAACACTTAAGTTTAGGGTCCAGTTTTTACTATTAAATAGTGCATGCATATCATGAGGATAATGGCTGTTTATTTGTACTTATTAGCACATATTTAAGGCACACTATGCAGTGAATTCGTTGTCAGACAGCGCCCCCTATAGTCGCTGTGGAGTACTTGTATTTAACGATACTGTCGTAAATGCCACTCCCACAGAGTGTCTCTGCCATAGACTGGTCTCTGCATTCACGGCCTAATACCCATTTGAAGCTGTTATATTAAGATACAAATCTTGCACAGTGCGCATTTCTTGCATTAAATAAGAGATCCAGCACTAAAATGTGTTTTTGAACTCAAGCTGAGCGCTTGTGTTGGCGCGCGCAGTATTCACTCGAATGCGCTCTTCAATCTATCGCAGTTGCAGAGACTCTTGACTCATTCTGGTGGAATCATAAAATTAAATGCACAAAACGCTTTCGTTATGGGTAGGTTTAGGTCTGTGGTAGGGTTAGACCACTAGGGGTGCCTTCTGGCTCAGTTTATATCTGCGTCTCATACTGATGCTAAAGGGTGCCATGTGAGTTGGATGTTGCTGTTGGTGCATGAACAGTATCTGCAAAGTTGCAGCGCTGAAAGTTCAGTGTAAGCAGAGATATCGTCTTTTAAAAATCAGGAAGTATAATTGCCTACAAAAACGACTCAATTGGGACTACAGCTGGGTTATGGTACATCACTAACCTACATATTTGCATCAACCACTCCCTCAGAATACTGCAGAAAATGGCATGTGCAATGCACATATTTCTGAGGCACGTCGACTCGTCAAGTGTGTTGTTCACGCAGCTGTCAGGTCTTCTGTGTTCGGGCTTCCCATGGACGCTACTCTTCCTCAACAATGGATACAATTTGTTTGATTATGTTCCTGAAAATGACGATCGTAATCTAGCGAGTTCAACACCGGATTCAACAAGAAACTGTTACTAAAACATGAAGCAGTTCCGACTTTAAAACAAGAGGCAGCAGTTGTTGGGCCACAATCTGTAAGTAGGCTAAGACTTAATCATTTTAAATGTATTTGCATGTATAATTCAAGACGTAGCCTTGTGTTTTATTTTTTTTTCAAATGCCAGCGCCTTTATAGCCACTACTAGTTAGACTATGCTATTTTGTGTCTACGACAAACGCGTACAAACATTATGGACCTGAATTTTCTATAAGTACTAATGTTTTAAACATATTTTTCATGTATATATGCTTTATGACGTTATTTTCGATTTGATCAAGAACGTAAACATGCCAACGCTGTTTGAGTTTAACATTAGTAGCCAGTCAGTTGCTATTGTTGCCAGTCAGATGCTATTGTGTAAAATAAACGTGTATAAAGTTAAAAAATTTAGCAAATTATCATTCAGAAACGTTTCAGTAAGAGCCGTGTGTGGTGAGTTTCTGTTTGACTCTCTTCATCGCAGCTTTCTCGGTCTGATTCTGCCTCAAACTGATACTGCAGTTCGACACATATTTACATCTGGACCGGAGCTCATGACATGCACGTTTCGCCCGTAAAGGTAATGGGCGTTAATCTTCCGGACAGCGTGAGCGACAGTTCAGCCAATCACAACACACCGGGCCAAACTAACCAATCTGAGCTTACGACGTGTTTCTGAGGGAGTGTTTTCATAGAATCAGGAAGTGAACCGGCTCGTTCAGGGGACAGAGGAGAGTTTATGAAAAAAAGACTTAAAAAAAAAGAAAAAACACAAATACATGTTGTATTGCACCCCATAAATACAATCATGCAAAGAAAAAAGCAGTCAACCCTCCCTTTAATGATCCTAAACTTTTCAGTGGTAGTGTGTGAATAAAACACTTTGAAATGCAAGAGGAAAAATGAATCAACAAAAAGAAAGAAGGTAAAATGTGTTGGTTTTAATATAACTCAACCCCTGTCACACAAAAGAAACACAATCTTCCCTCAACAATATGTGAAGAGGGCCTATTTTCAGGTCTCTTTACTCTTAAGAGGGCATTCAGTTCATTTGATGCTGACTGACTATGGTTAAAGAAAGGCTCTTCGACTGTGATGTGCTGCCAAAAACACACACACACTCACACACACAATTCACCAATAAAACATGGACAACAAGAGAGTCACCGAGAGCAAACCTTTTAAGGTGCCGGCATGAACTCTTTCTTTCTGTCTTTTTATTTGGGTAAACTCCCAAATGATGACAAGCCAATTAACCTGCATCATTAGTTTGAGGGCCCTTTTAAACAGAACCACAAGGAGGGAGCTTAAGAAGGCTTTTGCATTATTGATCTAATGTCAGTGCCGGAAGGACTTTGTCATTGGGGAGAGGAAGAGCCAGGATGGGGCGTATTACAGTAATGACTATCTGCAGCATTTGAGAAGCTGCTCTCATTGTTAACCGCTAATGGACAGTTACATACTGTTTGCATGTTTGCTAATGCATTGCAGATTATCTGAGCCATTGTCTCTCCTCCCTTCCCCCTCGGATCTGGATGCAGGGGAACATGTAGTTAACTGAGCGCAGCAGTTACGCTAGCATAAATAAGAGTTTAATGTAGCAGTTCAAAAAACTGGTTAAATACAGTATTAAGGATGTGCAATGAGTGCGGGAAATCGACTTTACAAACAAGCTCGAATTTTCTAAAGATGCAAATGGAAAAGCTCTGTCACAGTGCTAGTGTGTTTCTAGGGTGTTGCTACGATATTATGAGCTGTTGCTAGGGTGCTTAAGTTGGTTACCTGCAAGTCCAATTGAAAAGAGCCCACCCCACAGTCTCTGATATTTCAACCAGATCTCAAGAGAAAATGTAACTACTTTACAAATTTTATATGAAGTATGATTTGACTGATTGGTACTAAAATGCATGAGTTTTATTATAACTATAATAATAAGAAAAGACATTCCTAAACCTTAAGGCCCGTTCACACCAAGGATGATAATGATACATATAGTCGCTGTCCGATGAAAACCGCGTATGTCCATTTTGACGATTTTGAGATTTTTTCACGGATATAATGTCCAGGTTCATTTCCGTATACAGCATGCTTCACATTATCTAAATGACCAATGAAAAGTTGTGAAATCATGTCATCTGATTTCCACGTATTTCCATTTGCTGTCAAAGCTGTCAATCACGCAGTGTATCTCCCATAGACAGTATGGTATCTCCCCGCCCTGTGGAGGCATCTCGGCGGTCTCGTGAAGTCTCTCGCCGGTCTCATCTCTGAGACCCCTACACCTGCGATCTGTATCCAGATAAGTAATCCGGATAATAAAAAAGGCATGTTAATGCAAGGTATAAATGCGTTGTGATCGGATTGTGATCGATCTGCCTGACCATCTGGAGGTAGTCTGGCTCGCATTGTGTTCGGATCTTTACTAGGTGTAAACGCAATCTGGTTGTTGAACCACACGTATATTTTACTCCTCCCAAAAATGCTAAAAAAATAAACGAGTGAGAGCGTGTTATATAGGCTATGACACGTTATAGTCAGATATGATAGGCGCTACTGTGACACCAGCATCACCGCAGATGAGCAGCTGCGTCAAAAGTGAAAGTAAAAAGTGAAAACAATCATCTTCACAATCACACAATCATCTTCAAGTAAAGAAACGAAGTGATCTTACAGGGCAGGCTACCACACTCTCTTATTGATGTATTTCTTTGATTTTGAAATTAGCTGATGATAAAATGCAGATCATATCTGTAATATAATGCAGCTCATTTCTGACAAAAATACGGTAGGATTGTGTAAATAAAGTATCAGTCTAGCATCGCCATCCATGCCAGTGTATTGATTCCTTGTCTCTTCATAGTTTGCAAGAGACATTTAATAACTGAGCGTAACCTATTCATCTGTCAATATGAAACGCGATTTGGTCATTCTAATTAATGATCGGAAGAACGCGTATCGACCACCGTTACTATACAATATGCACGTATGTCCATTTAAACTCAATTTTGGGTCAAATATGGATTATATCATGACACTGGCAAGAATATGGTTACATTTAAAAAGATGTTGTGTCAATCATGACAACGCTACGTTCAGATGCTTTTGAAATTACATGTTTTTTTCACTTCCTGAAAAGTAACCGTTTTGAACATACGTGAGTTTCATCGGGCAGCGACGACATATAGTTCTAAAAAAATGTCTCATTATTAAAGAAAAGCAGAGTCCACACCACAACTATATCAACCACGGCAGTTTTCAGCTGATGAACGATAAAAACATTGACAGCCAATCAGAATCAATCGTGCTATAAAGAGCTTGAGCATTACAAGCAGAGGATGACAAAACTGCAGTGTGCACTTATTAATACACAGAACAATATTATCCGCTGGTGTGGGCGCTAATTTAGATATCGTTATACATATCGGTTTTGGTGTGAAAAGGGCCTTAAATGGAATCTATTATGCAACATTCACTTTTATAGGGCCCTATGAAATCCGTTTTATTTTTTCCCAAATTCTGTTTTTTTCCGTTTTAATTTTTGGGAATTAGGTTCTTTTTACCCTTGACTGTTATTTTAGTTGTAAAAATAATATGCTTTTAAAGATAATGATTAAAATGTATTAAAAATGATATATATATTTAGGAATGACCTTAAAATTATTGAGGTAATACAGACATTTACTCAGTAGCCTTTTCAGGACAAATAGTGCATGATGCAACATAACACTGCACTATTCAAGTAACAACAAAGTATGGTTATGAGCTTTAAACTGTCCAGTAATATAAATTATATTAGTTTATATAAGTTTAAATAAAGTCACACTCTGTCGCTCACGGAGTTCGCTTCGCTTTTGTCCAGTCCAGCGCCTCGTAGACAGACGCGATGTGCACGTTATGTGTGTATGTGAGAGAGAGAGAGACACGTGAGTGAGAGAGAGACGGAGGCAGAGCGGGGAAATACTACTGAAAGAATACGCTGCGTGATTTGAATTGTGTAAAAAAACTAAACGCAGTATGTGGCGGCGAATTAGTCAATGTGTGGGAAACACTGCATAAGTCACGTGTGAACTGCTCGGCTCGGCACTGACGGCTTATAGCGGCGAGTTTCTTAACTTTTTTGCCGACGAAAGGAGAGCCGTGGTGAGCCGCTTCGCCATGCTTTCATTGTTTTGATTTCGTCATTGTAGCTGAAATGACAGGTTGAGGGGTTTGTGTCGCTCAGATTTGCTTCCCCCGGTCTGCATTTTTACCAGACATATGTTCATCTCCCACACAAAAACAGAATTTCAAAACAAATATGTAAAAATCCACAGAATTCCGCGTTAACACTAGATTCTATGATAATTGGCCAATTCCGCGAATTCCGTCCGCGATTTCGTTATCACGGAAATCATAGGGCCCTTCTTTTATATTGTTTTTTAATATAATTATGTGCAGTGTGTGTACACAACAGCTCTATTGTGGAAAAAAAAATCCATCCACTCCATTTGTTATTTTCGTCAACAGACGAAAGTCGTTCAGAATCAGGAATGTGCTTTTGTTTGAGGTTTGTTTTAAAATGAAGGTTTTCTCCTTCAGTGATTCTGCTTGTTAACATCAGGTGTCTTCAATGTTGGCAATACAAAATAAAGAGTTCTTAATTAATTTTTGATGTCTGTCTGTTATTCAGATATTTTTGTTAAATTTTTGGTGTAAACTTTACTCATTTTAAATGGTTAACTTTTAAGGAATAATTTGATTAATTATTGCTCAATTCTAATTTGGTAAATTTAATTCATAACATTGCTTGTAATATGTTGCCACAATTCTATTGATTAGATGAAGCATATTAATTTTTAAAGTGTCCCGTCAACGCAATACTGAATCCGACAGGTTCTCTCACTGATATTCCCTCAACTTGGAAACTCAGGACTTAAAAAAAAGTAATTCAGTTTTGTAGGCTTTAATTTGCTTAAATATAAGCAGATCAAATGAAAACGCAAATGAAAATGTAAAATTGTTACACATGTATTAGAGATTTTAGACCCAAAGTATTAATTAGAAAAGAGGAAGGCACCTGCCACCTGTATTCTGAAAATTAGCTGAATTGTGCGAAAGGGATTTAAAATTGGTTGTATTCATGTTCAATGCAGTAAACAGAGTTTTAAATGTCAGTCTTCAAATTCTTTCTCGCAAAATTCTGCAGGTGTGCATTCCGCCATTGTTTTGGCTATAGCTGTGACTACCACTTGTCCATCCAGACCACTTGACCAAATAATGCTTGATTTTAAGGACCCTTATGAGGTGAGTGGGTGCTGTATTACAAAGGGTCCTTCGGTGATGGGTCATCTCATGCACTAATTCTCTTCAGACGCCGTTACTGATTGAAATGACTTCTATACTCCAATGAAGTATTATAAATTAGGGTTGTTGAGATGTTGACCTCCGTCTATTTGGGTTCTGTTACTGCACATCAAATTACAGTTGAAAAGTTCAGTTCATGCAGTTCTTACTTTGCTTTAGACAGAGAATCAAGCAGCATGTAAAGACAAGCTTACACCATGGTTATAATAACTCTGTATGGCGGAGAGCCAATGCAAACAATCATATCATCTAACAGTCACAATTTCTTTGTTTTAAACCCCATGAAATGTCCCATTAACCCTCATTTAGGACAGCGTTCTTCCGTTACATGGCAAATCTAATTCATCCACAGGCTGGAGAAGAAGAAACAAAAAACTAGAAAGTTCAATAGAGAAACCTGATTTATTTGAACTTTACAACAACACTCTCTTACACATGTGAAATACACCTTTTGCTTATCAGTGCCTGAGTAATTGAAAAAAAGGCCCAAATTGGAAATCCGGAACATTCTTTTCATCTCAATTTCAAATAAAAGCGTTAGCAGAAAGAGAGTTTTGGGGCCACATGTGAGGGGAAGGGAGCACACGATTACACCGCACTTCACATCTTGAAAACATGCACAGCCAAAGTGTTCAGTAAGCAGAAAATCACCCCAGTTGGGAAATTCTTTTTGCTGTACCACACGTCTCCTCTTTCAGCCTGCCCTCCATGGCCATCAGCGCTCACCAGCATCAAAGAGCATTTTCTATACGCCTTCCCACGTGCACTTTCATACTTTTTATGAAATGTTTGCCAAATTGCTCTTTATTCCTGCTCAGCCCTTTTGGTGCTTTTATAAGTTAGATGCAGTCAAAATTACACTGGTTTCTGTGTCTGTTCTTGAGGTCAATCTCGGGAAACTGTGTCATACTGATATAAAGGCAAAAAGAAATTTCATTATATTTGATGTTAAACTTTTCATATCTTTGGTTTATTCATATTCTTTTAGCTGTTTAGTGAGCAGTAATATATCATTTAAATAAAATAATTATATTTTTAAATGTCTGTTTTTTTACAAAGAGGTTAATTTGCATGTCCATATTAATTGGCATCACGTTTTAATGTGTTATGTAGATTTTTTTTCAAATATCATGATTTCACATAATTAATTATGCATTTAATTATGCATGCAAAATTTGTCTTTGCAGTTTGCACTTTAATGCATTATTCTGTGACATTCTTCAATTTAAAGAGAACAAAGTATGATCTTTCTGACATTGGGATTTGTTTAACAGGTTTCTTTTAGAATTTGACAATTTATGATTATTTAACATTTATATTGGCTTTGTGAAGCTCAATAGCTCAACCATGTAAAGGGGAAAATTATTATTTCATTATTTTTGTTTATTATAAAATATATGTTCACTGTACTGTTCAAAAGTTTGGGATCAGTGAGATTTTATTTAATTGCTAATGTTAATTAATAGTTTATATATATTATTAGTTAGTCAGTATATATATATATATATATATATATATATATATATATATATATATATATATATATATATATATATATATATATATATGTATACATATATGTTCGCCTTTTTATTATATCACATATTTTAGTTATCATAAATTAGGTATCATTTGAAAGCTTATAAACTCAGAATTCATCCTGTGAAAACCGTTTTAAAAAACGTTGCGTTACTCCCCTTTTGGGAAACATTATATTTTATAATTTATGATCAAAACCTTATCTAATTTTGACAAAACACATATTGTTAAAGGTCTGAGTCTCAAGGTTCCAAATGTTGTGACAAATTTTATATTTGGACAGAAATTTATTATTTTGTTAAGGCAGAATTTATACAACTAAATTCCATGGAATGTATTGCACCCGGTGGCTATTTTTGGTACTACGCCTAAACAAAATCTAATGGGAACTTCAATTTTTGTGATATCAACTTCAAATTTGGAACATAACTTGGTTAGATTTATGGCTTTGATTTTATAGTAATTTTAGTGTAAAAATATTTTATAAAATGTATATTTTATATAAAATAAAAAATATATAGTACAGTATATTTGATTTACTGTAAATTTAAACTTTTTCATACTTTAAGTGTTTTCACTTCAGCAATAATCTGCTAAGTTTTTTTCTTTAAAACAAGACCAAACTTGGGTATATATTCCAAAGCATTCTTAAATTACAACCATTTAAGTTTAAATAGTGCATTTTAACCCCCATTCTCAAAAAGGGGTGTGACAGCTAAGGGGTTAAAATAAATCACTTTTATTTAGCAAGTGTGCACTAAATTTAGCAAAAGTAACAGTAAATACGTTTTCTTTGATAAAAACATTTATATCAAATAAATGCTGTTGTCCTAAACTTTCAGTCTATCAAACATCCTGGAGGGTGAACAAATATTTGATTTCCACAAAAAATATGCAGCAGCACAACTGTATTTAACTTTGATGATAATAAGAAACGTTTCTCGCCTATAAGAATGATTTCTAAAGGAAAATTTTGAAAATTCAATTTTCAAAAATTGAAAATTCAGCTTTGACATAAAAAGAAACTATATTTAAATTTGTTAACAGAGAAAACAGTCATTTTGAAATGTAACAATATTTCACAATATTACTGTTAAATTACCGTATTTTTATTATTATTATTTTTTCTTGTATTTTATTTTTTTAAATGCAGCCTTGTTGAGAATCTATCAGAAACATTCTATTTGATGATAACTAATGATCTTTGGGTCTGAAAGGAAGCAATTATTATTTATTGAGAGTTCAGTATCCATTTTAAATGAAATAATCAAGCATTGGCTCCATTTTCATTTCCCGAGAACACATTTATTCACAACAAGCACCAATATCAAACCTTTATGTTCAACAGAATGTGAAATTGTCACTCTGATATATAATAACTGCATGGAAATAGGCCAAAAAGGTGACACAAGGTGTACAGATCTGGGTAATTGTGTATTCTAGTCATTTGTTCCCAAGTGGCCACTAGATCAGCGGGGCAAACATATCAGGTGACAGTCTCTGGCTTTAGCCAGTGTTTTATCTTTTCTTTGCATCTCTTCCAGAGCCATTCTCTCAGGTTAAACACTCACGGCAGGCAGCAAATATGTTCTTAACGCTACAAAACAGCACAGGCTCTAACTCTCTTGCCAAAAGACGAGCACACAGCCTCTCTCTTCAGGAGCTCAAGTTAGATATGAGCTTTAAATACAAGCGTGCTCAGCCAGTCAGAACGCAATTTGTTTAATTTCTGTTGCACATATTGCCAGAAAAGGCCCGTAGGCTATTTTGCCCTCATTTTTTGCAGGTGAAGATGCAATTATAGATGCTCTTTTTCTATGTTGAGATTGCGGTGTGTGCGTCTGTTTGTTTTGCATGTGTGTATGCAGAATATGCTCTCTGCCTGACTGCAGTACAGAGCTGGATTATGTTCGGGCAGGGCATTTGCTCCCCCTTTCTCTACCGTGAATGACATTTCCGATGTTCCCTCGAGGTGAGCTGTCCCTGCTGCACCTGTAACCTTTCTCACCTGTGTTTCTTCAGCTCTAAGCCAAGCCAGAGGGGGAAGTGGATTTTGAGAAAGCAGCCCGGCCTGACAGATATGACAGTAAACCTTTTTTTTTTTTTGATCTCTTAGGCCCATTCGCACTCTTGTGGGTGTGTGTGGGGCGTGTGTGGGCTTGCTGTTGATAGCATGAATCATTTGGATTTATTTTAGCATGACTTTATGTATACTATCATTTGGATTTATTTTTAGCATGACTTTATGTATACTGTACTTATATTTATATTAAATTATGTTGCTATATTATAGATCTTGGATGAAAGAGGCAAAAGTGTTTTTTTCTTTGGAACATCTGCAACCAATTTTACTACTGTAACATGACATATTTCAGTGTGAAACAATATATTCAACAAAGGGGGAAAAGTAGGATGATTTATGCATCTTGAATTGGCTGGAATTAAAAGAGAGCATGGCTGTCAGTTTTGCACTATAAGACTAGGGATGTGTATTAGAACATAATTTCACGTTGACTTAAAGCAATAGAAATAGTGGGGTCTCTTGTGACCTTCACAATAGGGGCACAATTTGTATGGCTTGCGTAAGTGACCTTTATTGGAGTTGCTATGGATTCAGTTCACTCGCTCATGATCAGTGCCGGAAATTGCCAGGATTCACAAGTTGGGAAGTCAAGAGGTTTTTAGATATTTTTTATGGAGAATATGCTTAAATTGAAGCTAAGAAGCTTAATTATTAGTGTTTAATATAACATATTTAATAATAATAATAATAATAATAATATATTGTTGACGATTTTTTTGAATAACATAATGCCAAGTTCACAGTGTCTGACTAACTTGCATTCTAAATGGATTTCAAGCACCAGTTTTGAATTCTACATTTCATTTCAAAGGTTTAGTTCACACAAAAATGAAAACTTGTCATTTATTACTCACCCTCATGTTGTTCCAAACCAGTAAGACTTCCATTCATCTTCGGAATACAAACGAAGACCTTTTTGATAAAATCTAAGAGCTTTCTGTCCCTTCATTTACATACATATCTACCATTCTGATGTTCATAAAGAGATCGTAAAAGGAATCCATATGATTTGAGCAGTTTAATCAAAATTTCCAGATAAGACTTGATTACTTTATATGATGAACAGTTTTAATTTAGGCTTTTTATTCACATTTGAAACGTGATGCGTAACATGAGAATAAACCTCATTGGTTCTTGCTGAAGCTCAAATGTGATGCGTAACACGAGAATTAACTTCATTGGTTCTTGCTGAAGCTCAAACGTGATGCGTCACATGAGAATCAACCTCATTGGTTCTTGGTAAAGCTCAAATGTGATGCGTAACACGAGAATGAACCTCATTGGTTCTTGCTGAAGCTCAAATGTGATGCGTCACATGAGAATAAACCTCATTGGTTCTTGCTGAAGCTCAAACGCGATCCGTTACACGAGAATAAACCTCATTGGCTCTTGCTGAAGCTCAAACGTGATGCGTAACACGATAATGAACCTCATTGGTTCTTGCTGAAGCTAAAATGTGATGCGTAACACGAGAATGAACCTCATTGGTTCTTTCTGAAGCTCAAACGTAATGCGTCACATGAGAATGAACCCTCATTGGTTCTTGCTGAAGCTCAAACGTGATGCGTAACATGAGAATGAACCTCATTGGTTCTTGCTGAAGCTCAAACATGATGCGTAACACGAGAATGAACCTCATTGGCTCTTGCTGAAGCTCAAACGTGATGCGTAACACGAGAATGAACCTCATTGGTTCTTGCTGAAGCTCAAACATGATGCGTAACATGAGAATGAACCTCATTGGTTCTTGCTGAAGCTCAAACATGATGCGTAACACGAGAATGAACCTCATTGGTTCTTGCTGAAGCTCAAACCGTGATGCGTAACACGAAGAATAAACCTCATTGGTTCTTGCTGAAGCTCAAACGTGATGCGTAACACAAGAATAAACCTCATTGGTTCTTGCCGAAGCTCGAACGTGATGCGTAACACAAGAACAAACCTCATTGGTTCTTGCCCGTCAAGCGAACATACTTGAGCCTTCGGTTACCACAGCTGTTGTGTGAGTTGATAAATGTTTAAATGTGAACTAATCCCTAAATTAAATGTGTTTATCATATCAAGCAATCATGTTTTTGATTTAATTCTAGGTAAACATTAAGCTAACATAACCATGGATATTATACTTAGATACAATGGTGAAAATACATAAACTTGACCCTGGGGGTTAATTTAGTCTGAAGTAACTTTAAATACACTAGAACATTCTGGCAACATTGTGCAACCCCAAACACAGCTGAACTCATGATTTGTACAGCTTCTTTGGGCTAAACATCATTGAAATCATTTAATTTCCCTTCAAAAGATGAAACTAGTTTGAACCAGAACAACGTCCCATTCTAAATTTACTTCCCGGACTCTGCTTCACCCCATTTCCAGCCCTAATTATGATCATTCCATTCCGCTTAGAAATCTGCCTTAGAAAGTAGCTGGCGATGAAAACCGTAGACAGCGAGGCAGCGCACAATTGGAACAGAACTATGGAACATCACTCGGGCCAAAGAGCACGTGTCTTGCAGACGGAATCTGTCATGAATAAAGAAACAGTGCGAAAAGAGCAGGAAAAGAACTGTTCCATGACCTTTACGTGAACGTCTTTGTGTGACATATTTTGCCGTTCACACTCTATATGGGTGGAAAGAGTTTTTCCATTGTGGACACACAGTATGCTTTTCCACAGCATTATCTCATGTCACTCGAGACAGGGTTAGTGCAGAAAGTCACCATCTGAATGGCTCTTAATAGGAGACTTCCCCCAAAATGATAACTCTGTCATTATTTTCTCAGCCCGTTCTAAACTGGCATGACATTTTTTCTTCAATGGAATATGACGAGGGTCAAAAAAGTTCCTAGATGACAAAAAGCGTTATAAAAGTGTCCGTGCAACTTAAAGCAAGGGCCCACCAAGCAAGACAGTTGACCATCAGACAATGCCAGGCCTTTGTTGACCGTCTGTCAGACAAGATTTTGTGTTTCCCACCATTGCCACTATTCAGCTTAACAAACCAGTGCACAAGGAAAAACAAAATGGAAGTGACAAAAGCCAGCAATTGATGAAGTCAAAAAAGCACACACAGAAGGTGATAAGTACCTTGGTTATAGTTTATATATCCACAGTCCTAGCTCTTCCAGTATCCCTTCTTTGAATGATGAACACAGACTACTGCCATCTGTTGGTATGGATCCTCTCATGTAGGTGCAGAACGTACATTTTGGCCCACATACAGTAAAACTACATGTCAACTAACTAAAAGTTTTGGTAGACTGTTTGCTTAATATCTGCTAACATTTTGTTTGTATGATCCCCAACATACTTTCAACTGACTATAAGTAACTTTGCAAATACGTCAACTTTTTCTACTAACCCGAACCCTAACCGGACAGTCTACTAATACTCTAATGAGAGTTAGCTGACATGAAGTTGAGGTGGACCATCGAAATAAGGTTTAAATTTTTTTTGCCAAGGTAATCTGCCAAGGTAATCGCAAAGCATTTTGAGACTGAATGATACATGTATAATGCTGACTTATAATTTGGCAACAAGACAGACTGATCTCATGAAATAGCGTGTGTATGACACGCCAATTCGTATTTCCATTTTTGGCGTGCTATCAACACGCTAATCGCTTTTCAGTGTGTTTATGAACGCCGTTGACTTAACGTTATTACTGTATATACAAGTATATGACCAACGCATTCTCATCTTATCGTCATATAGAACGCTATATGGAAAAACGGCGCTATACTACGCACATGGCATCCGTTATCGTTAATATAACACGTGCTGTGATGGTTAGGTTTAGGTGTGGGGTAGGGTAGTCTCATATTACGCTAAAGGATTTATTGGATTTATTACGCCTTGGGTTCGCGTGTTATATTAATAGGGTTATTAATCACTGTCTGATCTGTCTCGCACGCGTGCTTGCTCGCACTAGATTCCGGGAGATTTGAACTAATTTGCGATCATCCGGGAGCCGTTAGCAATATGCGGAGACTCCCGGAACGTCAGCTGATCACGAGGAGATTAAACACACATGAAATGTACACGTGAAATGTTTGGCTGCATTTCACGTGTAAAATTACGCGTCAGAATAACGATTGTCTATGGATATAGAATCACCATTTGCGCCGCCTTGACGCACTCACGTCGTCATATTATATTCACGCGCGCATCATCTGCTCCTCAGAGTTCTCTGCCGAAAAGCAGCGCAAGATATTTGGCAGCGAACGCAGCGTCCCGTTCCCTATTCAGATAACATGGGTTACACAGAGACGTTCTCTTTCATATGTTTACTCAAAGCTGCGCATAAGACGCAGTGGGAACAAAATATCAAACTGGCTAAGAGCTTAACTAGTAAATGACAAAATAACATGACTAGTTAAAGCAGACAAAAACCTGTAGCCATGTCGATATTATATTACCCTGGTAGTAATCTCAAGTAATCTCCAGTATAATTACATTGTTTGATATAATATTGTTTTATTTGATATTATGTAAATATGAACTTTTATTTTATATTGGTTTATTTATTATTACCATATGTTACTTGTATTTATATTGTAAGTTAATATTGTGTACAGTTTGGGCCTGTAAATAAAGGGGTATTATTTATTAATTTTTTTGACAAAGTGTGTGCGGTTTTGTTTTCCGTTTCAAGAACCGTTTAGGCACCGGAACTTTAAAAAAAAATACAGAGTAGGTACTGGTATCGGATAAAACCCAAGCCGAGACCCAACCGTATATATTAACGATAAAGGGTGCCATGTGCATAGTATAGCGTTGTTTTTTTCATATAGCATTCTATATGACGATAAAGGATGAGAACGGGCTCATATGACCGACCTCAACCCCGTCCCTAAACCTACCCTTCACTGGGGTTAATGGCATTTATGAGTCTCCCTCACCATCCAAGGAAAAAAAAATATCGCTCCCAGATGTAGATCTACATTTTGCTTTGTTTCGCTTCGGACATTAATGGCGTGTAGACATACACGCATACACGCGGATAGCTCAAAACGCGTAGAGATAACACATCACTTTGACTCGAAAGTGGCGTGTATGTTTACGCAAAAGTCATGATGTCATGTTGAACAAGAAGGTATATTTGAAGGCAACAAATATTCACTGTACCTTTTGGAACAACTTCCATGTCAGGAGAGCACATATGTTGTCTTCTAAGGCCCCGTCCACACTACTGTGTTTTCGTTTGAAAACGGAGACCTTTTGCTACGTTTGCACCTGCCGTCCAGACTAAAACGGGAAAACGAAGAGCTAAAACGGAGAAGTTTAGAAACGCTGCAGCTCCGATTTACGTTTTGAATCTGCAGAGGGCGTTTTAATGTGGACGAGACAAAACGGAGTAGTTTAGAAACGCTGACGCAGAGGCTGACGCTCGGCTCTATGATTGGGTGTTATCATTCATGACGTATCCTTCCCTGATTCGCCAAACACTGTTTGTTTTTTTTTTTCACCAGTGCGCGCATGCCCAGTGTTGGTGAATGGTCACGTGATCCGCATTTTCGGTCGTTTTAATGTGGACGGAAATTATTTCTAATACGCAGATAAAACGCTGGTGTGGACGGAGATCGTATTCGTTTTTAATTCTCCGTTTTTAAACGAAACGCAGTAGTGTGGACGGGGCCTAAGTAGGCAGCACACTATATTTTGGAAAAGAGACAATCACAAATGTTTCTTTTGTTATCAATGAAAGTGTACTCAGCTGTTTATAACAGACTTGGCTGATCTTTGGTGCAAACATGGCATCACTTTCATTCCTAACTGATGTTCAATGTGATGATCTCTGCAGGTCTGAGATCAGTATCAATGTGTGTGTATGTGTAGCCAGCACGTCTCCTGCCGTGATAGATCTGGAAGTTCTGCCAGTCCAGAGGTCGGTATCAAAGGAAGGCCAAGCTAGAGCCAAGCCGGGGGCCTTCGGCAGGCTGGGGTTCAAAGGCTGTTATCACCTCTTCTGTCAGATCCAGCAGAGCCCTGTGCTTTGATTAGCTTCTTGTCTTGTTAGAACTCTGCTCTTTCTCTTTCACTCACACTCCCTCAGATGAGACTCAATCTCTTTCTGGAGATACAGATGAACCTGATGGACAGTCTCAAGAGCCGTGGCTGAGGACACGAAGAAGGGAACTGATTTGTTGCAGACAAAAGCTGGAAGCCTCTGCATATTAAAAGTGACACACATCATGTTCTGGAGACAAATGTTATTTTTAGTGGTTGCAGGCCTCATAAGAAATTACCAAGACCAAGTTTATATAAAAATAGCTTTTCTCTATTTTCTTATGAGGACACAACCCCCTAAAACAGCTAGACAGCTACTTTCTCATCTCGTTTTTTAAGCAATAGTTCACAAATTATATAAAGTAGGTTCAGTTACCAAGAACTGTAAAGAACCTCAGGCATGACATGCAGAAACAAATTGATATCATGGCCACAATTCAGGAATTTGTTCCCATAACTTTTGTTTCTCATTTAAGTTAAATCATTCCCAAGTTTTTAATTAACCTCTTTTTTAAATTTGTTAATTAGTAAATTGTAGTGGCTACAATTTATGTAACACAATTTGCCTAAAGTCAGTTGCTCACAGTATGAATTTGGCAGCGATTTGCCTGCCTGAGATCAATTTTGCAAATCCTAAAAGATTCCTCTAAGCCTAGGCTAAAATCTGTATTCTTTGATTGCTTGTTTGACGTGCTAGTTTGGCTTTTCCCACGACAATCTTCAAATCAAAAACCAATATGAACCCGATGACGCGCAATTAGTGTGACGACAATTAACCAACACTTGCTCCACACATGTCTCTCTATATATATTTTCAATTTTTCTTTTCAAAACAGGTCAAATTTGACACTAGGGCTTCCTAGCCACTATTTCAATGGCTCATGTAAATACAACTCACCGCCACAGAACGTGTCAGGGCTTGATGATGTAAAACTTCTTAGGCTTCTTAGGCGTCTCATGTTAATGATAACTGAAATCCCAGTGTGACATGGCTTACAGCGGGGATCATGTTCGTACAATCTGAAAAGCAACAATCATAAATTGGACCGGAGCACCGGGTTTAAAGGTGCTCTGCGTAATTTAATTGACTGTGCTAAAGCATATACCATAATACGTTTGCTGAGATATAGGAAACATGCTACGTTCAAACACTCTAAAATCTATTTTAACGCCAATCATTGTACTTTGAAATGAAATGGCCCTTGTGATCCCTCCAGCTGCCAATTTACTTAATAATCTCCCACCTCATCAACTCACACCATTAATACCAAATATTTTGACACTCTGGGTTGCCAGTTGGCAGAAAGCAAAATAAAACCCATCCTAAAAAGCCTCAGCAAAAAAAAAAAAAATTGCAAACATGTACAAACGCATACTGCAAGGCTTGTCACTTACATCAATTGTCAAATATGATTGTTTCTGTTGCGTATCCATGATCTGGCAACCCACTATGGAGTCTGAGGAGGAGGTGGCAGGGAAAAAAATATTGCCAATGTTTTCAATTTGGTTAACTATAGCTGTCAATATTACATAGTGCACTTTTAAAATGAAACAAATCAATTTAGGCCCCGTTTACACGATGGGAAAACGCAGATATTTCTCTGCAGATATTTCTCTGCGTTTTGCCCTCTCATTTACACGAAAACGCCGTTTTTATCACTGAAAACGATTACTTCTAAAAACTCCGGGCAAAGTGGAGATTTTTGAAAACGCCGGATATTTGTTGTCGTGTAAACTGGGAGAAACGGCGTTTTAGGTTCTCTCTTGTTCGATTCCAGGATTCTGATTGGCTTGCATGGCTTTATCCTTTAACCCCTACACTGCCGCCTTAGTTTTAGCATAGTTATGATGGCGCTCGACGGCGTCATTATGCGGGTGTGTAAACGATGTTATTTTTGAAAACGGAGAGGGGGAAAATATTCGTTTGCTAAATACCCGGCTTTGTGTTAAACGTGGCCTTAAAGTGGAACAAATGATAATTAATGTCCATTTTTTCCCCAGTAACATGCTATCAAGTGGCAAAAGTAAAAATACATTATTAAATCAAAAGTGTAATATAAAACCCTTTTGTAATATCAGACCATTTAGAAATGCTTTATAACAATACTTTATGTATAAATATAAGAATATTAATCAGACAATGTTGAATGTTTGGGTGCATTCACAAAGTCTAGGATTATAACCTACATGAATTAAAGTTGCATTATCTTCCAGAAGTACTATTCAGCTTGTTTAATGAGGGAAACAAGACTGAATGCACCAATAGTTAAATTTATACTTAACTACAAACATTTTGATATTCAAAACAAAGTAAACACTGTAATCCTTGAGGTACAGTGAATATTAGCTATGATTAAAATTAATGTAATTTTAGTAGAATCTAAATAAGAGCGAACTTTTCAAGCATTTTTTCTTTTTTTTTCATATTTGTAAAAAAAGAGAGAGATAAAAACCCCTTAATATATACAAATAGACACCCAGTGAGCACATTGTAAAATATTATAATGTATTATAGAGTTTGACTGAGTGAGATTGTGAGATGCTTTGGCATGTGATGCATGTGACAGGCTGGCCAGCAGCGTCGCACATGAAATGTATTCTAAGTATGTGGAGAAAAGGGCGCCCAGTTCATTCACTTTCCTCTGATGTCCTTCTCGCTTTGAAGATGTCCTCCAGGTCTGCTCACCTTAGAATATTTATCTAAGCGCAATAAATGAACAGTGAAATATAACCTCCAATAGCTGGGGATTCATGAATTTTATGCTGAAATCTCTACCATTTCAGGGATAGACTTTCACACGATATTTTAAAAAATAATATATATATATATATATATATATATATATATATATATATATATATATATATATATATATGAACAATGTAGCACATGCTTTTCTTCATTATTTTTTATCATTGTATGTACGTTCACCGCAGCAATTAATTTTCGCCAATTGCACAAATAAAGATGTTCAACAACTTACAACTAGTTACTAGTCACTAGGGGTGTCACGATTCTCCAAATCCTCGATTCGATTACATTATCGATTCTAAGGTCACGGTACAATTCGATTATCGATTTTTATTTATTTATTTTTTAAGCCGAAACCGGCCAATCAGGATGCTCTCTAGGGTTGGGTATCGGTTGGGTTTTATCCGATACCAGTACCTACTCTGTATTTTTTAAACGGTTCCGGTGCCTAAACGGTTCTTGAAATGGTACTTAAGAAAACGAAACCGCACACACTTTGTCAAAAAAAAATAATAATACCCCTTTATTTACAGGGCCAAACTGGACACAATATTAACTTACAATATAAATACAAGTAACATATGGTAATAATAAATAAACCAATATAAAATAAAGGTTCATATTTACATAATATCAAATTAAACAATATTATATCAAACAATGTAATTATACTGGAGATTAATAGAGATTACTACCAGGGTAATATAATATCGACATGGCTACGTCATCACCAACCCCGCATGTTCTGTCTCGCATGTGCGCTCTTGCTCGCTCACTCTAGATTCCGGGAGATTTTAACTCATTTGTGTGCATCAGGGAGCCGCTATCAATATGCAGGAGACTCCCGGAACTTCCGCGAGACTTGGGATGTCTGCAAACTGTGGCTATTTGAAACGCGAACGTTGTCAACATAACTCACTGGAAATCCAAAAAACATCCACACCTGCGACTTCAATAAAAGAGGAGGCGGTTCAGGTTCTGTCGATGGGTCTCCAGTATCTGCAGTTGGCGCATGCTATCTTTTGAATGCCTGTAGCCAAGTCAGGAGGAGATTGACCATAGACTGTTAACCATAGACATTTTTTTCCGCTTGGCACGCTGAGAGGACGTGATATGGGGGCGTGATAGCATCGACGTTTCATTTTTTTAATACGAATTTCAAGATTGTGAATTAATTTCGGTCAATTTCGATTTAAAATTGGAAATTGTGACACACTTACTAGTTCCCTTAGTTAAAGCTATTTCCTTCAGGGAACACAACAATAAAGTAAATTCCAAAGTAAAAATGATTGAAAACTTTTTTAATAGTGTTAAGGCTAGGCTTTATCTTGTAGGCTATATCTTCTTCGCCATATGTGTGCTCGGCAAGACCGTTTTTGTGTTTGAGTGGCCCCAAGTTGTGTTTTATTGTAACTTCAGAAATACCAGACACGTGAGCAAACCCGCCAATCTCGTTGGTCGGATAGTTTTTGACGCGACACATCAAACCAAAAAACGAACCCGAGGCGTTTTTTTTAAAAATTACGTTTTTATGCGTGCCGTTTTTCGCGTACAGTGTGAACACTCACATTGGCGCCCATTGTTTAGTCACGAGGCGTTAAACGTCGACAAATATTACGCGCAAAATTCGTCCCGGTGTGAACAGGCCTTTAGATTTAGGTTTAATTGACAGTAACAACACTGCAGGATCACTCTGTATTATTGAGTAAATGAATCAAAAATGAAAACCTTAAGCAGCCATGGACATTATTTTTTTTATGTTTCTTTACTGTATCTGCATTCCCCATTCAGCTGATTGGTTTCACATGTCTATAAGCATCACTTTACCAGTGTCTGTGTCTGGAACCGATCATAAATTAACAATCACTGTGTGGAATGTGTTTGTGTGTCTGTAGTTCTTATTTCTTTAGCAGTGGAACTGTTCAACTCATGTGCCTTTAATCACTCACACACTCCCTTCAGGAGAACTATAAGAATGGGCCAAAAGATCTAAATAAACATGAATGATTTACACACCCACCATCGTAAAATCAAGGAGGTGGACGTCAGAGTCTTAGACCGGCTGAGGGGACTGTTCCTGGACAAATCGTGTGACGGAAGCAGCTGGAAAGACAAAGAAAAAGAGATGAGGGAGTGGGGGTTCCTCAGGTCAACATCTCTCTTATCTTAAAACATCTGTTTCCTTAAGCTTCCACCAGGGTGACGATCACTATTGGAATACACAGATTGGAGGAAACCAGAGCTAGTGTTTGGCCAGTCATTTGGAGAAGACGTAGTGGAAGTGCCCAGCATGAAGCTACTGACAGGAAGTGATATCCTCCAGCAGCATTGCATCATCAATGTATTGTTGTGAAGTTAAAAGAACTGCTCTTTAGAATATTACTTTTCACAAACTATTATTAGCCGTGTTTCGCAAAGTTTTGTCTTGGGGTGTGAAGAAAATCCCATAGACAGTCATACAGTACAGTACATTGAAGGAATGACTCAAGACATCAGAATTCCATAGAGAGGGGTCGACTCATTTGACTTTGGCCAGTGAGAAACCACCTAGTGATACCACCCAGATCATCCAAACAGTGTGCTAATAAACATTCAGAATGTCTTAACCACAAAAGGAATGCTCTGGAAACATCATCACAAAATGGACTGACTCTAAATTCTGATTGATTAATAAAATGTCTGCCATCACAACAGTGTAATTTCTTAAAAAAGGAATTGTCCAAGAAGCCCTTTGATTAAAGGTATTAGGTATAAATGTATAAAATCTCATCAGCATGCGCTAGTGGTAAACAAATCACCCTGGTCTCATCCCAAGGCGTCATATGCTGACGCTTTTGACATTTCGTCTACATCCAACACACATGGCACCCTTTAGCGTCAATATGAGACACAGACATATATGGGGCAGAAGGCGCCTCCTAGTGGTCTAACCCTAACCCTACCCCAGACCGAAACCTACCCCGTAACCGAACAAAGCTCTGTGCGTGTTATATTGACGCTAAAGGGTGCCATGTGCGTTATATTTCAGCCCGTTCTCATCCCTAGGCGTCATCTAACTGATGCTTTTGACCATGCGTCATCTAACTGACGCTTTAGGCACCCTTTCACGTCAGTTAGATGACGCTTTTCTAGTGGTCTAACCCTAACCCTACCCCAGACTTAAACCTACCCACGTCATCAAACTGACGCTAAAGGGTGCCTAAAGCGTCAGATGTTGAAGCATGACAAAATTGTCAGTTAGATGACGCCTTGAGATGAGAATGCGTTGTACATTTAGATGAAATGTCAAAAGCGGCAGTATATGACGCCCTCAGGATGAGAATGCGTTAAAGGGATGGTAAAATGCCATTTTCACAAGATGTAAAATAAATCTCTGATGTCCCCAGAGTGTGTGTGAGTAAAGTTTTAGCACAAAATACGCCACAGATACTTTTATATAGCATGTTAAAGTTTTTTAAGCGTTTGCAAAACGCAGTTTTGTGTCTGGCCCTTTAAATGCAAATGAGCTGCTGCAGAGGGCGGGGTTCAGCAGCTGTGATTACCTCATGCAGACACACTAAAATAACATAAACTGTTCTCTCTTTAATGTTAAAATGGAGTCCGTCAAAGATGGAGAGACTCAAGTCGTCTCTGAATGGTTAGTTGGTGAATTTATGTTGCTGATGTGGAGTTAACTATCTTCAATATATTCTGTCATGATAATCTATGAATCGCTCGAATAGGAACTGTTGTGAGATGCACACAGAGTGACTTTTTAATCTATGTGAAAAGATGAATGCTAAAGTTTGAGTTGACTCACAAACCTACTGATATACAACAACTTTTCCTCTTCTCAACATGGATTGCGTGTTCCCGGGGGCGGGGTTTATGTACATTTTAGGGTTGGTGATGACACTAACCCCGGAGGTAGCTTGTGTAGTCCCTACCAGCCGTTTGTTGTAGTCCCTAAAAAACTATTTCTTTAAAAGCAAATATCTCCCTTTGCTTTGAATTTTGATAATGTCTTTTATGCTCAAACAGCAACATTTCACACTAACTAAAGTTAGAAAAGTGAAATAATACTTTACCACCCTTTTCAACAAATAGAGTAAGATGAATCGCACTTTAGCAATGGGCTATATGCACGCATAAGTTCCGCATTTGACGCAAGGATGCTCGTCCATTTCCGGTTGTGTAGATTAAAGCGGAAGAAAACGAGGAAAACGGGATTATGGCAGAGTCTTCAAAATTTACTGTCCTCCCGTCTTTGAAATGAAACGTACATGCGTTTAGATGTAATTTTATATATAGTTATGTTCATTTAATATAATTTTAAAAAGAAGCATAAACACAACGAGGGGTGTCTGTTTTATCTGTTTTTGTGTCTAACGTTTCTTTAGTATAACCATGGAGTATAAAATTCAATATAAATTCTCGGTATTGCATTGGACTCTACGATCGGCGGAAGTTCTCGAGCATCCTTAAACCTTCACCGGAAACACCGCCGTGCATAGAGCCCATTGTGGTTTTTATGTGCATCGAGAAGGAAGTGAAAGAGGAGAATGTGGAAGCAGTCAAGGCTGGCGAACGGAGACTAAAGGCCATTGCACACCGTCGAAATTCGCATCCGAAATTTTCGCACGTTAAAAAAAAAAACTCGACCTCACGTTATGTCAATCATGCTTGCACACCGCCTCCGAAACTTTCATCCATCATAAAATTAATCGGATCGGGTTCGATTTTCTGCGTTTGTCGCATCCAGAGCCAGCATTTTGAGAGGTCTTTTGACAATTCAGGGCTGGGGGGAGCTAGTCCTTAAATCATTGCACATTTGCGCCGTGCTTTCAGTTTCGGTTTTCAGTTCGATCAAGTGTTTATGTTCTCTTCTCTATATTGGATTATGAAATTAATAAACCTCCCCTTTCAATCAGATTGAAATTTAGGATCGAATAAGATGTGATTGAGCAGCCAATTCAATAACTAATGTATTATTTGGGCACAATATATCACAGCCTAGTTGTTTTGTCTGCCCAGCGCTTCAACCGGGCCACGCGAGGGTGTTTGTGTGTGTGTGTGTGTGTGTGTCGTGTCCATACCTTAGACATACTGCCAGATCTTCGTTCAGAATCGATTGGTTCACGGAAATTGGTGGTCTTGTTTTTAATATGTGGCTCCAGAATCGCTAGCAAAGCATCAAACTGTCCCACTGACATTCTGAAGTAAATTTGAATCGCTCAGGAATAAATACGCAACTCATTGATGAGGTGAAACTCTCCTTCCTCTCTGCGCAATTTCAGGATTGGATGGACGTAATATTTTCTCTTTCTTCTCTTTTCAATAAGAGAGGGCAACAAAATCATCCTCACTGCTTGACGAATCCATTTTTGGTATTTTTGCGTTTTTTCCGCAAATGTTTAATAAATACGCATCGGACTCAGTGTGGAGGTTTCTATGTGTGACGAATTTTTAGGCTGACGAACACGAAAAAATGCATCCGAAAATTTCGTACTCATTGTGCAATGGCCTTAACTTGGCATGCCGATTTTGTAAATGGAGCTTGAGGTTAGTAGTTTTAACATTTACCGCCATGTCACATTGATCAATACATGATTTTATGTTTCATTCTTCTTGGCTAGTCAGCAGTCACGTAGGTCGTAGCAGCAAACACACTTTAAGATGACACTGTCAGAAAATTATTGTAGGCTATCTTTGGTCACAAGACCGTGACAACAGACATCTCACTGTGCAACGTAGGACCACCGCTTTAGGGTCCATGACCACAGAAATCACCATGATTGTTCCATCTTTTGTTTTGGACAGCCCAAAATCATACAGTGTGTATCAGGCATAAATAATTAGAGCTTCATTGGAAATGACCTGTTGGCACAGCAAAGAGTGAGACTAGACCTTATTTGACCTCTCCAATTATTATTATCGAATTGCATATTTTGCTTTTAGAAAGTATACACCCAGAACAGGCTGGGAAAGAAATATTCACAATTAGTCATGTATTGTGTGGTCAGTATCACATGGCAAAGAGAGATTTACGGGTGTAGAAAAGTTCCCCACTCCACTGGAGTCTCTCCATCCATCTGTATGGCAGAAAATGAGCGACTGATTGCATTAGTTTCTCTTTCTCCTCTCTAAGGTCCCTGCAGATGTTAGAAGGAAGGGGGAGGGAGCGACACTTCATAGACGTGCTGGGATTCGGCCCACGGGGTTTAGGAGGAGTGGGTTAGAAAACCAGATGTAGCAGATAAACTCCGTCATTTCCCATCTCATCCGTGTTTACAAAGAACAATCCACATTTCCTCTGCTTTTTGAAAGGGTTGACAACACTTCATTTAACAGAGCTCGAGTTACGTCTTACCTAAGCAAATACTGAGTAATATTAAAGAGCCATGTACTTCAAGGAATAGTCCAGGTTATTTCCAGTATCCTTCAGTCTGTCCAACTAACAGGAAATGCATTTACAATAATACACTTATGGATTTAATGGAAACTTAGCAGGCAGAGCAGGCCAGAGGGTTAAAAAGAAGAAATATGAAGTTCGTATTTTTGTTAAAGCACATCAATTATCCAGGGAAATGTGTATCCTCTCTCTCTCTCTCTCTCTCTCTCTCTCTCTCTCTCTCTCTACATCAAAGCAACTCTTTATTTTACAGTGTCCTTGTTACACGTTACATGTAGTTACTATTGTAATAACTACAAATTATGTATAATTACATGCAACTGAACCAAATCATTTTCCTAACCCTATAGTAAGTACAAATAGTTAATCAATATTACTCAGTATTTAAATAAATACTTACACAATAACAAGGACACCTTAAAATAATGTGTAGCCAAAAATATATATATATATATATCATGATTTCCACAAAAAATATTAAGCAGCACATCAGGAATGTTTTTGAGCACCAAATTTGAATATTAGAATGAAGGATCATGTGACACTAAAGATTGGTGTAAAAAAAAATTATGTGTAACCTCAAAACTTTTTAATGGTTGTGTAATTACTGTAAACATGTCCCCATTCATCTACAGTATACACAATTGTCAAAATTAATCAAAATTCAAATTTTAAGACAATAATTTTGAACATATATATATATATATATATATTAGTGCTGTCAACGATTAAAATATTTAATCTCGATTAATGCATTAATGCCATAGTTAACTCGCGATTAATCGCACATTTCTATCTATTCTTAATGTCTTTTGATTTCTTTTTGTTACATTTTTTTCTCATTTTAATGCTCTTATCAACATGGAAAAGTGGATTGGCTTGTTTAGTGCAAATGTTTTTTTTTAATTATTATTATTGAAAATAACATTGGAATAATGTTCAATTTCACTCTAACATATATAGCCTAAATAATCTCTCACACAATGCAACACTGTCCATCAATAAAAGGGTGAAAGAAATACTGACGAGGTCCTGATATTGACGGAGGTGGAGAATTCGCATCATCTGTGTTTGTGTGTGTGCGTGTGCTTGGCCATCATCAAGTGGTGTTTCAGGCTGGACGTGCTGCGATGATGATAGCTCAGTTCATAATGACAAAACATACAGATCGCTTTGGTCTTGTCAATGGGACAATTTGGCAACTTTATAAAAGTAAACTTTACATTCAGAATCTCATTGGCATCCATTTCGGCGTCTCGCGCTCGTCATCCACTCAAAACATAACGTTACTATTTGGCCGGCTCGCAAGCTGAAACGAGTGTGCGCGGCACAAAACGTCCTCGTGCTGCGCTCTGAAACCCATTCATTTCAATTGCTTGCGCCGCGCGAGGACGTTTCGTTGCTTCTTCGACCAAAGCGCAAGCGGATCTAGCTAGACCGGAAACAAAACAACAGGCACGCCGCACACACTCGTTTGGGCTTGTGAGCCGGCTTTGAGTGGATGACGAGCGCGAGACGCTGAAATGGATCAGGACGCATGCCGCGTCCTGTTGCAAAAGTATGTGAAAAAACTACAAAGTTTGCTAGGACAAAAAGACCGTTAATCGCGCGATAAAAAAATTAACGCCGTTAAAATGGGTTTGCGTTAACGCCGTTAATAACCGCGTTTAACTGACAGCTCTAATATATATATATATATATATATATATATATTGTGTTGTGTTGTTACTTGTTAAAAATCGTTTTGTTTTTACACAATTTGTGGCTTAGGCAACAAGCATGAGCAACTGAATTCAAACAACAACAGTGCTGACATTGTCAACTATTTTTTCTATAGTAATTCATTCTTACATTTACTATGTGTAACATGAACACTCTAGTTTTAAGTAGGGGAGCGCGGGACACAACCTAACGCAGGATTAAATGTAACACGGATGTTTTACATAGTCAGTCAGGATCAAGCAGGCTGTCTTTCCGCTATTTTTCTCTTGCTGCCAGAAGACGGTCTCCCGCAAATTTGCGTAAAGTTTTGATTATATTTCATGAAGATACTGGACAAAGAGTGTTTTGACACCATGCAAGTAATTCTGCATGGTGTCAAAATCATAGATTTTGTTTCGGTTTCTGAGTTGGGTGTATGCGTTTCCAAATCCAACTTTATATTGCCTTAATCACTGTCTTGCTGGCTCAAACATAGCACCGTTTTGAAACATGTCAGCAATTCCTATAGCGACTGTTAACTAGGGTTTAAATATGTAATACACAGCGGGGTTAGTTGTAACACAGTGTTACAACTAAGCCGCCACGTGTACAATGATAATCAAATGAAAACGGAGCCACACAACTTTTCAGGTTTGAGTGTACATTTACTTTTGTTGGACGTTCACAAATAATGTTGGAATTTAAAATGTTTAAAATGTAGTGTACTATGAATGATAACTTGTTTTTTTATTAAAAATAAGGCCTGTTTTTAATACAATAAACCCTTTAAATTTTTATTTTAAGCTTATTTGTATTATTATGACTGTTATTATTAATAATAATCATAATTGTACATGCAGATGCCACACACAAACCTAATTTAATTGCAATTAAAATAGTTTTTTAATTTTGTATTTATTATTATTTATTGAAAACTATGCAGCCCTTTTCTTTGTCTCTATACATGATATTGATTCACAATAGAAGGATGATTGGATGAGGGATGTATGGATATCTGTCTATACAGATGCACAAACAATATCAAACTATACAAATAAAATAGTACTGAATTATGTGTGTTACACACAAGTGTTACAACTAACCCCTCTGTCTGTTACAATTAACCCCGTATATGGGGCAAGTTGTAACATTTGCACTTTCGTTACTTCCAGTACAACTGTACGAAAATGGTAGGTCCTGAAAAAACTTGAAGTGTTCATTTGTAGCAGAGATGTGTATGTTGCTTGTGTAAAAAATATGAATCTAACCTAATTATTTTTTAATGAATTGAGCCAAACCCAAAATGCGTTAGGTTGTGCCCGCTCTCCCCTATAATGAAAAATTTGAAAGACTTTGTTGGCTGTGCATCATCATCTCTCTCTCTACTTAAACCTGGGGCCTCTCTGTCATCCAATACATTCATTCCACCTCCAAGTACAAACTTAACCAGGGTGAAGCATTGTACTCCTCCGGCTGGGAGGTGGGCCAGTTCTTGCTTGCTCTGCAATCCTCCACAAAACTCAAGATGCCCCCAACCCCTTTCTATTGAAACAGCAATGAATGAAACCAGAGGAGGAAAAGGATAAAAACACAGCTATGGGCCAATCTACAAACCCACCTAACAAAGCTAGACATTTTTCTGAAGAAAAATGGCATTTGTCTGTTTAAAATCGACTGCCGTGATGCTAGGGTTTGCTATGCGGTTGCGAGGGTGTTTTGAGTAGTTTGTGATGGTTCACTTCGTTTGGGTATTATGAGTGGTTGTTAGTGTTTCTTACCAGTCTTATTCAAATGAGTTCCCTCCAAAGACTCTCACTGTGTCTGAAATCGAATACTTCCTTAATTCAATTCAATTCACATTTAATTGTATAGTGCTGTTCACAATACACATCATTTCAAAGCAGCTTTACAGAAAATGCATGAGTCCACATTACAATTTAGAGTGATCTGTTGTAATGATGCATTTCAGAAATGTACAGTACATCTACAAAATCACAGTTAGTGGAAAATATATCAATTTAAACAATGTAACAATTTAAGGCAGAAACAATGAGCTCATTGAAGTAATGAATACTTGTTTTGACTGTGGCGAACAGGACGAGGTCGAGGGCTGTGGGATAATAACGTCCTTACTATATATATACAGGATATGCAAAAACAGATATGCAATCGGACAAACTACTCTTTTGGCATACTTTGAACAACAATAGGCGAAAAGTACACGGATGACCTGTTACTTCTGCTGAGATGCTGAAGTGTGCATTTAATAGACACTTTGGGAGAGGATTCATGAACGGCAGTGATGTACTGACATTGGTAGGTCACATGACAGTAACAACGATGCAATGCAACAATGCATACAACCCATATTCATCATTTATAAAACATTATTTTTTAACGGCTGCAGAGTAAAATCAAATCCAAATGTAGTTTGTGATGCAGTGTCTATGATATTCTAGTCTTCAAATTTGACTACTTTCAATCAAACCATTGAATCTTTGGCCAGTTTTTTTCCGTCTTCTAGATAACAATTGTAAGTCACTTAGACAAGTAAAAGCACACATCTCAACACATCACATGATTTGAGGTATCGATTCCTGTCCATATGACAAATGGGATGAGATGAAGTCATTGCTATCATCTCTAAACGCTGTGCTGATGCCCCCTGCTGAGCTGCATTCTTCCTTCTTTGAGAGGAAATGTAAAAGCAGAACATTCAAATGTTCTCCAGGAACATTACAGGCTTTTACCTATTCATCTGGAACGGGTGTCATTCGAGACATTTTACTGCGCGTTGAATCTTCATGAGAAGGTTGAGCGAATGCCAAATAACTTTCCTTCAATGATCCCATCTTCACACACAATTCTAATGGTTCATTTGAAGTTCCTTCTTTGAAGTATCTGTAGAACATTATGTGACTATAATGCCTGTCAGCTATTCGATCTTCAAGAAATGAGAAGATCACTAATATCACAACGCTCCTCTTAAGGTGCAAAAAGGGATGCTGGCATTAATGCACAATGTTCCACTACCGGATAACTTTTCCTTATTTACCCAACCCCCCTCAAATGTGTTTTCTCCCATCTGTCAGAACAGGGTAGAAATCGATGCCCGTTTATGTTGCCTCACACATGGGAATAAGAACAAGAAACCCCGAAGACACTTTGAACAACACCTCAAGCAATGTAAGCACAGAGAAGTCCCATAAATGTACGGGCTTTTGTTCTGCATATTTGGTTTACATCTGTTCTAGTTGTTCTCGCCTTGTTCCACAAGTTTCCACAGTGTCTTCAAATAAAGACATTTTTAGTGTGGTACCAAAAGAGATTCGCAGAGCAGCGACATTAAGGCGGAAGAACACCAAGTGTGTATTGTATCGCTGAGCTTTTGAACATATGCTGGGGCGTTCTCAACTTCAAAAGCCAAGAGTAACAAACACAGTGTGCCGTTTCCAAATCAGACTCTCAAAAGATGATGTCTTCATACTCATCACTCGCACCTAAGAAGCAACGGCAAGATTAAAGCAAACAGATGTAACAGATTCGTCCCGGTTAACAAGACACGCAACAACAAAAACAAGCCGATCTGTGTCAGTCACATCTGCGTTTGCCTGAAGCCACCTCCGACAACTTGATTGAAACTCTATTTGATCTCTCAAAGGCATTGAATCTAATATGACAATTATACACTTGAACCGCATGCTAGCTGAGAGCTCTTCACAATAATGAAACCTCAATATGAGTTAATTACATCCTTCTGTGGCCACAAGCCCGGTGATGGCGCGCTCCAGCGTTTCATGCCACTTCAGAATGTGATTATTGCAAGGGCCATTGAGGAGATATTAACAAAGGGTTATTACAAAGGGATGTCCACAGGACCACTCAGCCAGTGTCTTTTCCAGTCCCATTCACACCCTGCCGATATCGCGACATTGTTCTAAAGATCCCATAGCCGCCATTAAATCAATGTCAGGGTGCAGAAATTTACAGATGGCTGCTGTCGTTCCTCCAGGGCAGAAGCATATGGAGCAGGGAGGAAGGGAGTATCTTACTCACCAATGCCTGCGTTCCAGACATCTTCCTGTGATCAGCTGTCGAAGAACTGACCAACAGCTGCTAAACTGCCTTTGCCTTGAGCTTTACTGAAGAATAGCTGAGTGGAAAATCAAGGTCATCACATTTGGCATATGGGTCAGTGACCTTTGCTATGAAGTTATTGAAAAATATACATTTGCATAAACTTCAATATACCTTGTCAATAATAAGCATGCTTTAAATTTCTCCATTAAAATTCATTTGGATTATTTTTTGTGGGACTCTGGTAATCAAAAATGCCTGAAATTCTTTGATTACATTCTTGTAATTATTATTTCCAAAGAGAGAGAGAGAGAGGAAGAGCTCTTTTTTGGTCAAATGTAAAATGGGATAACCCCAGGAAAAAGTTATAATAGTCATCACTTAAATATTCATGATATTTGCTTAAAATCATGTTAAAAAACCATTAGAAAAAATAATGATAAAGGTTTAGGAATATACTACTTATTTCAGTTATTCAATATTTATTGAAAATGGATTAAAAGCATTCACATTGATATATGAAACGAAAATTACGATTTCTTGGAATTTGGCGCACATTTATAACTAGTCATAATATAATTGGGTCATTCTTCATAACTTGGTACAAACTGTTGTCCCACAACCAAAAAACACATTTAAAAAGCATTTGAGTATTCACATTTTAGATGTTTACAAAGATCCTTCTGATTATCTATTGAACCCCACAATAATATTTAAAATATCAGTAAACTTATTATAAACTCACTCAAAGGATTATTAGGGGACACCTGTTCAATTTCTCATGAAAGAAATTATCTAATCAACCAATCACATGACAGTTGCTTCAATGCATTTAAGGGTGTGGTCCTGGTCAAGACAATCTCCTGAACTCCAAACTGAATGTCAGAATGGGAAAGAAAGGTGATTTAAGCAATTTTGAGCTGTGTCATGGTTGTTGGTGCCATTTGTGAAGCCACAACACGCACAACCCTGAGGCGGATGGGCTACAACAGCAGAAGACCCCACCGGGTACCACTCATCTCCACTACAAATAGGAAAAGAGGCTACAATTTCCAATAGCTCACTAAAATTGGACAGTTGAAGACAGGAAAAATGTTGCCTGGTCTGATGAGTCTCGATTTCTGTTTAGACATTCAGATGGTAGAGTCAGAATTTGGCGTAAACAGAATAAGAACATGGTTCCATCATGCCTTGTTACCACTGTGCAGGCTGGTGGTGTGGTGTAATGGTGTGGAGGATGTTTTCTTGGAACACTCTAGGCCCCTTAGTGCCATTGTTTCTGACCATGTCCATCCCTTAATGGCCACCATGTACCCATCCTCTGATGGCTACTTCCAGCAGGATAATGCACCATGCCACAAAGTTTGAATCATTTCAAATTGGTTTCTTGAACATGACAATGAGTTCACTGTACTAAAATGACCCCCACAGTCACCAGATCTCAAACCCAATAGAGCATCTTTGGGATGTGGTGGAACGGGAGCTTCATGCCCTGGATGTGCATCCCACAAATCTCCATCAACTGCAAGATGCTATCCTATCAATATGGGCCAACATTTATAAAGAATGCTTTCAGCACCTTGTTGAATCAATGCCACATATAATTAAGGCAGTTCTGAAGGCGAAAGGGGGTCAAACACAGTATTAAGTATGGTGTTCCTAATAAACCTTTAGGTGAGTGTAAAATCATCATTTATTGATTGGGAGGTGGCTATCCTGAACCTTAACCCCCTAAATCTCAACTTGTGAAAATGATATTGATTTTTTTTTTCCATTGTTGTATTTAAATATATGTTTACTGATTTTATTTTAAAAAGTAAAGAAAAAAAATAAATATATATGTATATATTTAAAGGCACAATATGCAAGAATCTGTACCTTAATATAACAGCTTCAAAGTCATTTTGGTGGCAGACAAACTCACCACAGGGCGAATCATCCTGGTAGTAAAGCTCTGGGGGACGCTGCCTGGAAAACCAGCTATGCAAGTTTGAGTGGGAGCGCCCCCGAGCAAAATCTCTCCGCGAGATCACAACAGTTTTTACGTCAACGCAGCAGCCGTTCTCATCCCAAGGCGTCATCTAACTGAACGCTTTCGACCATGCCTCAACGTTGGACTGCATATGGCACCCATTAGCGTCAGTATGAGACCCAGATATATATGGGGCCAAAGGCGCCCCTCAGAGGTCCCTAGCTCTGAACCCTAACTCTACCCCAGACCTAAACCTACCCATAACAGAAGCATCATCTAACTGACACTAAAGGGTGTCACGTGTGCGTCGAATTTACAGCGCATGGTCAAAAGCGTAGTTGGACATGACGCCCTAGAATGACAATGCATTGGGCAACAAACGTCACACACGTCAACCACAACATGAAACACAAAAAGACACTTGCACGCATTTTCAGGACGGTGATATCTCGACAATGTGGAAAAAGCAAAGAAAATCAGAAACAGACAAAAACAGAATCCCTGCATAGTGTGCCTTTAAGTCATGAAACTACTGAAACAGTGAGTGGTTTAATCCATTGGCTGAGACTTATTTTAACACACCCTACATTTTTGATCAGGAAATATTCCTGTGTCCCTCTCTTTCATTATTGGTAGGTAGCATCATTTTGAGGGAAACGTGTTCAAAGAACGGAAAATCTGTGTGTAACTTTAAGGATGTCAATACCAAACAACTCTTTTACTAGAATTGAGCAAACATTTTTTCTAAAAAAAGTTTTTGTCCGTGTTCAACTGCTGGTTATCATCTTTGAACTAAGCTCAAAAGTATCTAAAATTGTCACTACTGATGCAGTCACCACCAACATGTGGTAAGGTTTCTGTTGTTGACATCATGGTTTTTTGAGTGTTATGCGTAATAATTATTATTTGTGTGTATTTTTACAACAGAACTTTGCTTAGTTAATGTGCTGATTAGCATCCTTGAATAAGGCTCAAAAGTATCTAAAATTGAAATTGTCACTACCTAAAACAGTCATCACCGAAACATGTCAGTAGTGACAAAAGGGAACACATAATCATTTATTTGAGGGAAATAAACACAATTTTAGTAGTTATGCAAATCAATGGGGTTTTAGTAGTGTTTTAGTATGTGAGTTAAAATTCTGTAATGTGATGTGGTCGCTAAAACATTTCTGTCATTACAGAAATGTGCCGTACGACCATGTTCAGTACATGACAAATTTGGGGAGAGGAAAAATATTCCAAAACGTTCTGAAAATACAATATGATAATTAAATGTACAATTACTAGAAATGTGTACCTTGGATATTATACAATTTGCATGCATAGAAAATTTGTGGAAAAAGACTATTTTTTCCAAGACATTTTCCAAGGCCCACTTTTTTTGTCATTGACTCAACAGACATCACTGTGACATTAGGCATTAGCACATTCACACAAAATGACAATGCTTGAGAACTGCACGTAGAAGGGAAAATTGCATTGTTTTGAGTCTCATAATAATATTAAAATATATAATTTGAATGTTCCATTTATCCGTTCCATGACAATAACAGCACTTAACTCAGTTAATTATTTTAAAATACAGAAGCTGCAGGGTTTAATTTGACTTTTATGTGAAATGCAGGGCTCCTGGGGTAAAGGCTGTGCTGTTCGCTATCCATTTGAGGCAAAAGTAATCAAATGATTCTGTAATGCTCTTTCTCCCTCTGCTCTGTGGAAAAAGGGAAATGCTGCATCTTAAGAGATAAGAAATCAGTTTCTGCAATGTTTTGATTTGATCAGATCTGCAGCAGCGAGAGTAATGCTTCAAGGTACTCACTTACTAGTGCTCCAGACTCACTCAAGACAAATGATAAAGCTGACCTCCAATGCAAAACGCAGTCCCAACGCACTAAATAAAAGTGACATCAGTGCTTTCCTTTCTTCCCTTTTTTCTTATTCATGTCTTCCAAGCTGTGTGGAACAGTGTTGTAATCTTATTTTATATAAAACAAAGTGCCTTCTCAAATCTCACTAGCCTAAAGATGGCTGCAAACCTAACAGACATAGACTAAAAGCCACAAAACGTAATTTTGACTTAACATATTGAGTAATATTAATTATGCATTTCACGTCCAAAAATCCATTTCTCCACAATCAGCACAGAGAATGCCAAAAAAAGCCCACAGATGTAGCCAGCTGATTAGCATTTATAGCTCATTAGAAAATGCAAATCCAAGACTGACAACATTAAAATCGCACAGAGGCTATTCCAGTACTTTAACAGAGGAAAGCTCTTGAGCGGAGTCAATGCGACCAGTCTTGACCTGCGTGACTGCACATAATGGAGCCATCTAGAATTTGTAAACTCCCATCCCTGAGGCTTCGGAGCAAGTGATTTGATTAGGGGTCTTAACGTGACGGCCTTCTTCAGATACAACATGTCTTAACTATTGAGAAACACAAGGACCTCCTAAGCCCTCAGGTCACACAACCCTGGTTGAGTCCAATCAACATGGAAGAACTAGTTTGCTTTGAACGTACTATTTGAGGGATTTATCTACAGAAGTCAAATATAATCCATCATGTTCTATATTTTCATTTAAGACTAAAATAAGCTACATGCATCATGCATTTTTAAGGTTCTATAGGTTGATAGTAAAAACTGGAATTGAAATACAATACACTTTAAAAAAAAAAAGAGAACCAAAGGGTGTTTTCAGAGCAATGACATCAAAGAACCATGTTGGGTTAAAGAACCATTTTTTTTTCTTGGTATTATAAACATTTTAATAATCCAAGAACATTTTTCCACGAAGAGAAAAACCTATTGCCAATGGGAAGGTTCCTTGAATTTTAAAGGTGTATCACTTAACCTAACAAAATGATCTTTCAGTTACAATTCGCCCAACGGGACTGACATCTCCGTGTTAATTACAGAGCTGGGAGTGTGTGTTTTCAGACGCAGGGGTTACAGAATGTCATTAAGATGCATATGTTTTATATAATAATAAACACGTCATTAAAACATTAAAACCCTTTTTCAAATAAACTTAACATGAGTGTATAGAAGTTGTTTATAATAAACCCATATAAGTAAGCAGAGACATAAGCCATGTTTCCATTCGAACACGTTTTTATCCGAATTAAGCTATATTTGAATGAAAATGTCTTATGGAAACAGTAAAATTCAAATGAAATTTCATGAAAATCTACTCAAATAAAATACGTTCGGTCTCATCGTATTTTTTCTCTATCGACATACGGCTAATGCCAGAAAAGCTGATGGAAACGTTATTTGCCGAATAAAATAATGAATTGCGATCAAGTTTTATGCCTTTTTATGGTTGCAACACGTCAGAAGACGAGTTCCATTTCCGGCCAGTCTGTTTGCGCAGCACACTGGCGCATGTCAACAAAGACAGATGTAAGTGGACAAAGCAAAAAATAAAAAAATAAAAAATAAAAATGCTTCAACCAAAGGGTTTCCGTGCAGCGATCTCAGAACCAGGATCTCGCAGAACTTGATGGAAGCTGCTGTCGTTCCCACACCACAGTCGCCTCTGCTGTTGTCGGGCATTTACATGCATCGGCATCATCATAGCAATGTTTGTAGCGTTGTTGTTTTCTAGGTCAGTTTTGATTGTTTTTACGTGGCTTCGTTAAGTTCTAATGTATAATGTGGTCTGTTATTTCGGGTTAACAGACTGGCAGACCCCTTCAACAACCGCCTCGCATACAATATCCCATATGTCGCTATCAGCTGGCACATAAGCATTATTAGGCTTCAACTTGTGAAATATTGATCATTTGGTAGATGGCGCGAATCCATTTTGTCTAACAAAACTTTGTTCGCAAAAGTTTGCTTGAATGATGTTCGATTCAGTGCGAAAATGAATGGAAACACCTTAAAATGTCTCAAATCAATTCGATATACCAATTTGATTGCAAAACAGCATGTGACGTCCATTACGTACAGGTTTTTATTCGCTTTAAAGCCGTTTGATGGAAACACACTTTCACCAGCTTTATTTGCATGTGTTGTTTTACCGAACTTCAGATAATTCGATTGACAAGTGGATGGAAACATGGCTATAGACATGTATCTTATCTGACACTGATATTCAAATTGGCAGACTTAGCCATTTTCTGCGATTTGACTTAATTCATTTTAATAGTGTATTTTCTCATTCGATAGTTAGGCTCTGGGAATTGAAATTGATTCCAATTGCGAAATTGGATACTTAAGGTCAGGAATCGGATTTTTGTAATAAAATAACATTTTTAGATGTTTTGCAATTCCTGTGTGCACATTTTAACGTGATTTCAAACCATTTTCAAGTGCAAGAAGACGTGGAAGAGGACTCCTATTCGGCACTCAATCCGCACACATCCGCACTCATGTAGTGCATGATGCTAAATTGTGTTCTCGCACGCATTTCTTGCGCTTGAGCCGCACAAGCACACATGATTATGTCAATACCCTCATAAGCACAGTCGGTATTGTCTTCATTTAACGGAAACAGTTAGAAAGAAAATGCATGTGTAACAGGATTTTGCATGGGTTCTTAAAGTGACAGCAGCCTAATATTTCTGCTGCTCTTTGTCATAAATGATAATAAAAAAGATAAAAAAACTTAATTAATAAAATCAATCACTCACTGATCTTGACTGAATAACTTTTGTAACTTTAATAAAGGATTAATAAATATTTTATTTACAAAAAGAAAACTACACTGTAAAAATGAATGTGATTTATCTAATAAAAAATGTGGCAACAGATTAAAAGCAATATTATGAATTCAATTTAACACTATAATTAAGTAATAATTCATCAAATTAATTCCTTAAAAGTTAAATATTTAAAATGAGTAAAAAACAAACAAACAAACAAAAATGTACATTTAAGTCACCATTATGGTGATCAGTGTTTGTTTTAGGTTTGTTTTAAAATGACGGGTTTCTCCTTCAGTGATTCTGCTTGTTAAAATCAGGTGTCTTCAATGTTGGCAGTTTCAAATAAAGAGTTCTTAATTATTCTTTGATGTCTGTCTGTTATTCAGAATATTTTTGTTTAATTTTTGGTGTAAACTTTACTCATTTTAAATGGTTAACTTTTAAGGAATAATTTGATTTGATAATTTGAAGTATTACTCAATTCTATTTTTTTTTCAATTTAATTAATAATATTATTTGTAAACTGTTGCAACGCATTCTCACCCGAAGGCGTCACCTTTGACCATGCTTCAAATATTTGACGCTTTAGACGCCCTTTAGCGTCAGTTACAATGACGCGATCCTACGGCGTCATCTAACTGACGCTAAAGGAATTTGATCGACGTAGTTGGGTTTAGGTCTGGGGTAGGGTTACATGCGATCCTAGCAGCGCCATCTAACTGACGCTAAAGGGTGCCTATTGATTAGATTAAGCATATTTATTTTTACAGTGTTAGAAGTTACGGTAACACTTTACAATAAGGTTCATTTATTAAACATTAGATTCAGTGCATTTAACTAACATGAACTAACCATTTGTTACTGTATTTGTTATTCTTTTTGACGTTAGTTAATACAAATCTAGTTGTTCATTGTTTGTTCATGTTTTGCAGTTCACAGGTGCATTAACTGATGTTAACAAGATTTTAATAAAAGTATTAGTAAATGTTGAGAATTAACATTACCAAAGATTAACAACTGCTGAAGAAGTATTGTTCATTCTTTGTTAATGTTGTTAACTAAATGTGGTGACTAATTGAACACTTATTTGTAAAGTGTTCCCGAAGCTATTCTCAGATATGTTAACTCAGATTTTGTTCAGTTGCATTTATTTGTGCTATTGCTAATTTGTTCTTACTTTCTTAACTGGTTACTTGACTTTTATATATATATATATATATATATATATATATATATATATATATATATATATATATATATATATATATATATATATAGAGGGCTGTCAGTTTAACGAGTTATTAACGGCATTAACGCAAACCCATTTTAACAGCGTTAATTTTTTATTGCGCGATTAACGGCCTTTTTGTCCAAGCAAACATTGTATTTTTTGCACATGCTTTTGCAACAGGACGGCATGCGTCCTGATCTATTTCGGTGTCTCGCGCTCGTTATCCACTCAAAGCCGGCTCACAAGCCCAAACGAGTGTTTGCGTTCGTGCCTGTTGTTTTGTTTTACGGTCTAGCTAGATCCGCTTTGCGCTTTGGTCGAAGAAGCAACGAAACGTACTCGCGCGGCGCAAGCCATTTGAAATGAATGGGTTTTAAGTATCGCAGCACAAGGACGTTTTGTGCCGCACACACTCGTTTCGGCTTGCAGCCGGCCAAAAAGAAACGTAAAGTTTTGAGTGGATGACGAGAGTGATACATCCGAAATGGATGCCCTATGATTACTGAATGGAAAGTTTACTTTTAAAAAGTTGGCAAATTGTTCCATTAACAAGACCAAGTGATCTGTGTGTTTTGTCGTTGTGAACTGAGCTATCATCATCGCAGCACTGTCCAGCCTGAAACACCACTTGATGATGGCCAAGCAAACACACACACATACAGATGATGCGAATTCTCCACCCCCTTGCCAATATCAGGACCTCGTCAGTATTTCTTTCACCCTTTTATTGATAGACAGAGTTACATTGTGTGAGAGATTATTTGAATATGTTAGAGTGAAATTGATATATATGTTTTTACCTTACTGGAATCAAAACTAGGAATCAATGAGAATCAAGAATTTATGGAATAATGCACAATCCGAACCCAAGGGCACTGCGTTTTATAATTGCACAAGAAAAGAAGGCAGCAAAATAAACAAAATCATGAAACCTTAAACACCTCCAAGGTAACGAATCATATTGACAAAGATCTCAATTTTCAATCCCATCCGCTGTCAAGGCAGCACAACAACCAGGAGCACTTCCGAGTGCCATCGCTTATTTGTTTACTATGTAAATATCTTAACAGGCAACGTGTCGGACAGCCCAATAAATCAGTTAAGCCTGTGATCATTATCTATACCCTGTTTGCAGGCATTATGTAAGACAGCTATTTACTCAATATGTGTCATTTGCCAGCTAATGGACAGACATTCATTGCGAAAACTCAAAACAAGCCGTGGCATGAGGGCGCAATTGAGAGATGGTTTTCAGCCTCATTATTTACTTTTCACACAAACAGATCTTTCATTTAGCTGGTTCAATATCACAGACAGTCGATGTGTCATTTGCTGCATCTTTGGCTGCGCGCGTGTCTGGACTGAGCTGCGGTTTAGAGCATTTGAGCCGTTTTATTACGGAAAGTGACGTAGCAGGGCTTTTAGCGCTCACCTTTGTAGTCAGGGGTTAAGTGTTGACAACTGTTAGAGCTTCACATGGTGCACTTTAATTTGAAACGAGGTGCTGCGATAGCGAGGTCGAAGGGTCAAATCAGGGCCATGCTCTCGATCAAAGAAGGCCGAAACTTTAGAGATACTGGCAAAGGTGAAATACGTCAGACTGTTTGTTTTACCTCGATACTACACTTCAGAACCCTCCACGGGAGCTGTGCGTTTATGTTCTGAGGTTGTCAAGGAGCCCTCAGCCAGTTTTGAGATGTTACGTAAAACCACAAGTGCTGGTTCAAGTCAAGGATAGGGGTTGGATCGAGGTCTGATACGATCGTTTAAATCCTCTTTCTCATGTCTGACACGGACCAGCTGCATCTTTCTGTTCGCGCTCAGACCAGAACGTGAAGATATATCAACTAGAACAGCACTTTTCTTATCCACAGAGTCTCTCTCGCCTATCTGCACTTCACATTCTTGTAAAACCAGAGGCCTCTAACTTGTTTTGTTTACTACGATCCCTCCTCACGTCGCATTCTGGTTGGCCTTAACGTGTCACGTCAGCCGCAAAAATCCCAGCAATGCTAAAAATGCAACCTAAACGTTTGTTTTGCTTTTGGTGGAGCGTGCACGCATTTTGACTGGAGGCTACGGTGTAAACACAGGGGGAGGAACCCCACATCTGTTCAGCATAAGAGATGTTTAGAGTTACTCGCTCTCTCTGGATCAGACCTTGTTTGGATGCAGCGGCTTATCTGTGATTGAACAGACTCACGGCATACTGTACTTCTTTGCTATATGTGAAGAACTGCCTGCATCTTCAATATCTCAAAACTTTAAGCTCAGGATTTCCAGTGAAACGCATTTTAACGCACAATTCCTGTAAATCTTGCTGAAATTGTGAAATCCTGCAGCATACCATGCATGATAATCAGCTTAGATTAGCGATGGAGGCCAGCGGTATTCATTTGCTGAAGCTTGACTAAACTCGGCCTTTTACGCAATCCAAACTCCTTCAATGTTTCTGTAGTAAAATATGGGCGGATTTATAATTGGTATCAAATGTTGGTAACACTTTATAATAACTGCACGCTATTAATCATTAGTTAAGCATAAGTAAACAGTTAATTCATCATTTATTAAACATTAATAGACATTAATAAGCAGTTTATAAATATAGCTATAAATGCTTTTTTCTTGATTTATAAGCATATCTATAATGCGTTTAATAATTGTATTTTCATACTTTGTTAATGATCAATTAATAATTTCTAAATGAAGTATAGCATTATTTACAAACCAGTTGTTTGAGAGTTGTCAGTCATTCATAAGATCACTTAGAAAGTGTAAGTGGTAACACTTTACAATAAGGTTCATTAGTTAACATTAGTTAACTACATTAGTTAGCATGAACTAATAATAAACAGCACTTATACAGCATTTATTAATCTTTGTAAATGTTTATATTAATTAAAATCTTGTTAACATTAGTTAATGCGCTGTGAACTAACATGAACAAACAATGAACAGCTTTATTTTTATTAACTAACATCAACGAAGATTAACAAATACTGTAACAAATGTATTGCTCATGGTTAGTTCATGTTAGTTAATACATTAACTAATGTTAACTAATGAAACGTATTGTAAAGTGTTACAGTGTAAGTAAATGTAGTAAATACAGGTAGTTATAAAGCATTTAGTAGTGGTTAGTTAACTATTTTTGTGAGCTAATCTAAAGTGAGGACTATTCATGCTTTGTAAAGCATTTATAAAGGCGATTTAAAGACTTGTCAATCTTCTAAACAGTAAAATGTAACAAACACAACGCAGTGATACAGAACATAGAAATATTTAACAGCCTTTAAAAATGCTTTACAAGGCATGAATAGTCCTCACTTTAGATGAGCTCACGAACATAGTTAACTGACCACTACTAAATGCTTTATAACTACCCAAATTAACCCTGAATTACAGCATTAATACATGTTAATAAAGCATTTATTAACACACTAAGTAACCATCACTATATGTCTGAATGATAAGCTGTATGAATGTACATTTAAATAGTTTATTAATCATTTACTTACACGCTCTAAGTAATCTTACGAACCACTGACAACTCTCAAATAACTGGTTCATAAAAAATGCAATTCTTCATTTAGAAATGATAAATTGATCATTAATAAAGGATGAAAATACAATTATTTAACAAATTATAGATATGCTTTTAAATCAAGAAGAAAACATTTATAGCTGTATTTATAAACTGCTTATTAATGCTTTATTAATGATGAATTAATGGTTTACTCATACTTAACTAATGATTATTAGCATGTATGTTATTATAAAGTGTTACCCAAATGTTTCATTCATTTTTAACTGTGCTAAAAGTTGTTGTGTGCGATGGACAAAGAGGTTCAGCATTTTGTCACTATGTCAAAAGTTACCGGTTGGTGAGTGCTAGGATAAAAATCCACCCAGGCTGTATAATTGGAAAAAAGGCCATTTGAGCATCCGACTTGTCCATTTGTTTTTAAAGCTATATTGATCCAAGAGAGATCTAAATGGTTCCACCACCACAACATGCATTTCCTGTTTTTAAGATATGTGACTTTATTTATTGGCCTGGGTTCAGTGGTGAGAGTGAGCTGTGTTTGGAAGCAGTGAAGCTAATTAGACTCACAGTAAAAGTCTCTCGCCTCATTCTTTGCACTTAAAACACCAAAACAACAAAAACAGAGACGCTTTTATCACAGAAGTTTTGTACTAGCTCTAAGTGTCTGAGCTTAATGATGTAGGTTATCATATTCCTCTTTGAATTCTTCACACGGCCGCTTTATGTTGATTTATGCTTTGTGCTACTGAGAAGATACAAATCATTTCATCTCTGGGCTTATGAGAATGAATTCAAGCACCGACAGTGCATACACTTTTCCAGGAAAATATATGTGGGTGATTCTTCAGTTAGCAGAAGTTTTCAGCTCCCTAGGATGAAAAAAATAACAATGATTCGAGTTTCAAAGGATACATTATTATATCTTTGCACTTTATTGCGTCCTTTAAATTACTATGTGCACATTTTTTCATGTTGAAATATTACATGCCTAAATTTCATTCATTATGTTTTTCGTTTTCTTTTGAAATGTAAAAAAGTGTTCTCTGCATTTTTCTTAAACGTAAAATCTCTCATTTTTAATGTATTAGGTATTATGAATGATATGGTTTTAAAAGAATTATTTTACTGCTATCATTACCATCTCTGCAAACTTTATACAATAAATCCCAAATTACATACACTCACCTAAAGGATTATCAGGAACACCATTTACTAACACTGTATTTGACCCCAGAACTGCTTTAATTCTACAGTGGCAATAAAAGCATTATTTCTTAAATGTTGGCCCATATTGATAGGATAGCATCTTGCAGTTGATGGAGATTTGTGGGATGCACATCCAGGGCACGAAAGCTCCCGTTCCACCACATCCCAAAGATGCTCTATTGGGTTGAGATCTGGTGACTGTGGGGGCCATTTTAGTACAGTGAACTCATTGTCATGTTCAAGAAACCAATTTAAAAATGATTCAAGTTTTGTGACATGGTGCATTATCCTGCTAGAAGTAGCGATCAGATGATGGGTACATGGTGGCCATATGATGGACATGGTCAGATACCATACTCAGGGTAGGCCGTGGCATTTAAACGATGCCCAATTGGCACCAAGGGACCTAAAGTGTGCAAGGAAAACATCCCCCACACCATTACACCACCACCACCAGCCTGCACAGTGGTAACAAGGCATGATGGATCCATGTTCTCATTCTGTTTACGCCAAATTCTGACTCTACCATCTGAATGTCTCAACAGAAATCGATGACTCATCAGACCAGGCAACATTTTGCCAGTCTTCAACTGTCCAATTTTGGTGAGCATCAGGCAAATTGTAGCCTCTTTTTCCTATTTTTAGTAGAGATGAGTGGTACTGCTGCTGTACTGCTGCTGGTCTTCTGCTGTTGTAGCCCATCCGACTCAAAGGTTGTGCATGTTGAGGCTTCACAAATGCTTTTTGAGTGACTGGATGTTTTTCCCTTTTTCACACCATTGTTTGTAAACCCTAGAAATGGTTGTGCATGAAAATCCCAGTAACTGAGCAGATTGTAAATACTCAGACCGGCCCGTCTGGCACCAACAACCATGCCACGCTCAATATTGCTTAAATCACCTTTCTTTCCAATTCTGACATTCAGTTTGGAGTTCAGGAGATTGTCTTGACCAGGACCACACCCCTAAATGCATTGAAGCAACTGCCATGTGATTGGTGGATTAGATAATTCCATTAATGAGAAATTGAACAGGTGTTCCTAATTATTCTTTAGGTGAGTGTATAATTTGGTGCTGTCATATGTATTAATCGTGATTAATTGAATCTAACATAAAAGTTTGTGTTTATATATATATATATATATATATATACATATGTGTGTATGTATGTAAGTATAAACACAAACTTGTATGTCAGATGTGATTAATCGATTTGACAGCACTAATATTATTATCAGGTGTAATTGCCATTACACATACAAAAATCCAGGTTAATCAAGGCAATGATCGTTTCTGTAATTATTATTCATAATAATTAGATGTCTCATTTTCATAAAGTAGCCTAATTGAAGAATCAATCAAATACATTAATGTGTTCTCTTCGAATCGATTAAAGAAAACATGAAAACATATTTTACAATATATGGATTGTTGCAATCTGTAACTTTGTGGCATCAGAAATTGTGATCTACCACAAATGATTGTTCCATATGTTCACTGAACCATTGTGTTCATAATGTATAATCTGAGCAAAAAGAAAAGTAGAAGTTCCTGAGACCCTAATTCACCCTAACAGCTGTTCCCAGGTTTCAAAAGAGAGAATATAGAAAACAATGCTGTTAAACCTGTACCAACATGCCTCCTTATACATGTTCTTATAGAAGGTCCATCTTGGGTTTCACAAGCGTGCATTTTAACATTGACAAAACTGTGTCGGATCTGACTGTGGTGAGTGAGCACAGATTTGAGTAATTTCAGGCCAGTTACCTGTTCGAGCCACCATTTTCAGCTCTGTTGCCATGCGGTGGCCCGTAAGAATATGTATATCACCAGATTTTTTTTATTTTTTTTGATCCCTCACGTCTGAATGAAAGCACTGGGTGCTGGCGCAGTCTTTGATGATAGCAGTAAGTTTTCATCTGTCAGCCTTCATGACTCCCCAAAGGTTCTCTCTGGGTTGCTGTCTATTAAATTGGGATTGATTGAAACAATACGAATCATACATTCAACACTGTGCCACAGAAAGAGAGATTTGTTCCTTCTGCTGTCTTTCCTTTCTTCTGCTTTCATTTTTTGACAGGCCCTGGGGGCTTGTTACCGTTTCCCAAAATGCATTTCACTGCACTTTTGCAATTTAAGGTGACCGCTGAGATTCTTTGCACCAAGGCTGTACATCCATTCCCATCCTGTGTAAAAAGAGTTTTATGCTATTAATATAGAATCAGGCTGTGGGTTTCTGTACATGATGTTATGAGGATCAATAAAGAATACTTAGATAATTGTATTCTAGCTGCTCTGTGTTGAAGCAGAAATATTGAGTAAATATTCTTACTGATTTCTTCTTATGGAAAAGGATTTAATGACTACAGATAACAATATACTCAGTTTATTCACATTATTTAATAGAGTTAACTCCGTTTAGAGAGTAATGCAAAATATATTTCAAAACACAATAATTTTGTAAGAATTTATATCAGTTTGCTTGTATCCATTCATCACTATTACATTTTCATTGCTCATGCAATATTGCTTTTATAGAACACAAAATATCATTTATCTATGCAGTTTTATGTCTGTACGCTTTTGTATTTCTGTATTGTCCATGAATCTTTTGCTCAACCCTGTTAACAATTCTCCTGTAAAATATTGCTTTCATAATATTGACCACATAGTTCAAACACACCCTTGTAAAACTGAATTGAAAGTGCTTAATTTTATTGAAAGTGCACTTGCAGATAATTTAAGATTAATTAAAGGACACGGAGTAAAAAACTTTTGCTGATAATTTACTCTGCCTCATGTCATCCAAGATGTCCATGTCTTTCTCTTCTTCAGTCGAAAAGAAATTAAGGTTTTTGATGAAAACTGGATTTTCTTCATATAATAGACTTTATTGGAAACCAAACAGTTCAAGGTCCAAATGAGAGTTTCAGTGCAGCTTCAAAGGGCTTTAAATGACACCAGATGAAAAAGGGTGAATAAGGGTCTTATCTAGGACCTTTCGAGTCATGACTTCAAAAAGATTTGTTCATTTTGATGAACGAGTTCGAACAGGAAGAGTCACGAACGCTCATCACAGAACAGAGCAAGGCAAGCATTTGTGCTTATAAAACTTAAACATTTTTTATTTATTTTTTAAATGACCAATCGTTTCGGTGGATAAAACACTTATTCATCATCTGGTGTCGTTTAAAGCCGTACTCAAACTCTCATTTGGACCTTGAACCGTTTGGTTCAAGGTCTACTCCTTTAAATACACAGCGTTAATGAGATTATGATTGGATGAGTGTCCATGACAACTAATGCCCGGCGTAAAACTAACACAAAGAAATTGAAAATAATTATTGAAAATAACAAGCCAAAAGTCCATGAAACTTAGAGCAAACAAAACTTAATATCGGCAGACATTTTCACACTTCATTAGCCTGACTTCGTCAGTACTCATATTCGGGTCAGAAAATGAGTCTGAGACCATTCCGTACACTATAAAAAAATATTTTCAAGATTTGTTATCACAACATATTTTCTTTTGTCAAATCAACTTTATAATAATTTATTTAGTTGAGATAACTTATTATTTTGAGTTTCTGACGATTAAATTAATCTCCTTTATTGTACTAACTCACTTTTTCCAGTTCAATCAACTTAACATTTTAAGGCAACCCAGGTTACTTACTTTTTTAAGTTAAACCAACAATATTTTTTTACAGTTTAGTAATCACAAAATTTTTTCTTTTGTCAAATCAACTTAAATAATTTATTTAGTTCAGATAACATATAATTTTTAGTTTCTGATGATTAAATCATTCTCCTTCATTGTATTGACTCACTTTTTCCAGTTCAACTTAAAATTTTAAGGCAACCAGGTTACTTACTTTTTTAAGTTAAACCAACAATATTTTTTTACAGTGTAGTAATAACAACATTTTTTTCTTTTGTCAAATCAACTTAAATAATTTATTTAGTTCAGATAACATATAATTTTTAGTTTCTGATGATTAAATCATTCTCCTTCATTGTATTGACTCACTTTTTCCAGTTCAACTTAAAATTTTAAGGCAACCAGGTTACTTACTTTTTTAAGTTAAACCAACAATATTTTTTTACAGTGATAGGGCTTTGATTATGAGGCGTGTCTTGAACCGAACCACAAAAAAAAAAAAAAAAAAAACCTCTGCACTCAATTGAGCAACGCAGTAAGTCAAATATTTGCATGGCATAGTTGTCAACAACAGAACTTATTTATTTTAGAAGTAAAATAACGAGTGTTGCTTCTTTCACTTGGTCCTTCATGAGTGCGACCAAAGGAGAAACCACAACGACCACAGGCTTTTCATTACGTCCCATTTTCTTAACTTAGCGACCGTCAGAGCCAGCTGATAAGTTACACTTTTGCCTAATATCTTTCCGATCGACAAATGCCTTGATTGCAGTTTTCTGTTTGTCTATTAAAATTAATGCGCTGTCGATTAATTTTAAAAACAGACACAACAGCGGAATCTATACATCTCAATTCTCCAGCTGCAGTCATCTCTGAGGGAAAACAGGTAGCACTCTTTGATAACGTGATGATTACGTCCCTGCAGATCATCTGTCCATCATCGTATAAAGCCCGCCCTGGCAATCTGATTGGCCAGATCATTTTTTGTCTGATCACAATTACTCCTCAATGGATTCGAGTCCAGGTCGAACTTCCTGACCAAAAAATGTTGTGGGCGGAGTTCGGGCTGGCATCCAAGGCTAACACTTCATCCAACCTTACAATAATTTGAATATAACAGGGTTGAGCATGTTACAACCCTCTTATCAAATAAAGCATAAAAAACAGCTTGAGAATGACTTATGTACGTGATTATATTCCTGCACAATAATAGGAGGGACCACAATCCCACCAAAAATGTTGATGAATTGATTTCCGAGAAAAGAGATTTCAAGGATTTAAGAGTTGAAGAGTTTAAATATGACTAGAAACTCTGAGGTACATCTACTCCAGATACCCATCTCTTGTAAGTCCCTGGTGTTTATTTGCAGGAAAGCCTTGAGAAATGAGGTTAATCTGTGATTAGCATAGCTATGGCCATGCTTGAGTCACAGAAGAATGAGGTAAAGGAGTGAAATGATGAAGAACAGAAGAAGAAATGGAGAGGGCACCTCTGAGCAAGAATTGCCCCCTGCGGTTGCCTGATGTCAGGTGTGGGAAAGCAGATGAAAGTGGGGAAGGGGTGCCCGTGGAGGACTTTGATCTAGCCTTTGTGTGTGCTAAACACTGACTGTGTGCCAACTCTCTCTGAAGGTGCAGCCTTTGAGTGCTTTCCCATGTGCTCGCAATGCCAGTCTGTATGCCAACCTGCTGTCTTGTGCTTCCACAGAAGTGTCTGAAGTATCTTGTCCACCTTCTGCCGCTCTCTTTTTCCCTTAAAAGGTCTGTGCTCAGCACGAGAACCTCTGGATTCAATTGCTAAAAGGGGGTTCTCGCGCTCCAGAGGCACATGTCATGCTGAGTCAGGCCTATCTTTTCCACTTCGCTATCATAGAACAAGCGCTGACTGACTTCCTGCAGTGCAATGATAATGATATGCATGCTTAAATGTTTTATGTGTGCTATGCCTTTGAAATGCGCCCGTAGTTAACCCGTTTAATCTCACCAGTCGCATTTGTGACCGCCATTTAGTTTTGAGTTTGAAGAGTCTAAAAAGAGTTGACGCATTTCACACCTGTCAACTATAAATGAAAGTGGAGGGCTGGATTGAATTCATGTGAACATTTTTACATGGCCAGGGTCAAGGATGTCTATAATACCTGGGGAAAACCATTCGTTAGCATTCTCATTCATCTAAATGGCAGATGCAGAACCGCCTGGAAGTACGTGATTTGAAATCAGTCATGGAGCGATGTTTTGAGACCGACGGAGACGACAGCACGGATAAAGCCGCTCATACCGGTCTCCTGTGTTTCTGCTCGCTGCCTTGGAAGATGCAGTTGACCAGCGTGGCGATACACACATCGTCATGTTGTAAATAAGACAACATCTGTATTACAAACTCCTCCATGTTGCGGTTTCTGTTGTTGTTTTTGGCGTTTGCCTCCCAATGGAAAGGCATTGCCATTGAAACCAATGTAGATATTCCGGAAAACGAAAGCAGCGGCATGGACACACTTGCAATACACAATGTGGAAAGTCAATAATTTTAGGTCAGATTTCCAATCAGATACACATATAATCAGATTTGGACTGACAGTGTTAACATAGCCAATACAGCATTTCATGTGATGTTTTTGCCGTTCACATATCAAACCAGTTTAGTCCTTATTAAACCAATACTCTATTACGTACAAAAATGTTGTTGTTTCTAGGTAAAAGCATGTTTTACCATGTCTTGCTAGACATTACTAACATTTTGCTAAGCATTGCTTGCACTTTTGTTCCTAACATTCTGCTTGTATGTTTAGCATGTTAACACACCGCTAGCATGTTTATGATATGTTAGAACATTGTTCATTTTATCATGTTTATGGCATGTTTTAGCATGTTTTTAGCATTTTTAATTTTTATTAACATGTTTAAGCACATTGATTTAACATGTTGTTAACATGTGTTAATGACACAATGCTAATATAACAAACAGCCACCATGTTTTTTTAACATCTTGCTAATGTTTTATCACATCATTAGCATGATTTAGCATGTTGATAAAATGTTCCTTACATGTTTGAACATGTTGCTAGCATGGTTATGTTTGTTAAGCCAACATAATAAATATTAGGGGTGGGAATTGGCAACAATGTGACGATTTCGAAATTATCGCGATATTTGGGCCACGATTCAATATTATTGCGATTCTCAATATATTGCAATACAAGCAATATATTGTGATTCATGTTCCCCATATTATTCAAAGACATCACAAAAAATTAGCAAAATAAGACTGCTCAACTCACTTTAATTAAATGACACATTTAATTCTGTAAACATTATCTTCTACACATTAACTGAAGTGCAAAAACTTGTTCTTTAAAATTCAGGACACAGGACAGGACGTAATTATTCTCTGAATAGGAGACCTCTCACATGAATGTTGAGAGTAGGCTTGCTACAGATAGTTGGTGTTACGTGTTCAGTCGTAACACCGGTTTCATCACTTGCCCACCGCGGCAACGCAAGAACAAACTATTTTTTTAACGCAATTATGCAGTATCCGTACAATCCTGCCTAGCAATAAAGTTGCTTTGGTTAAAATTTTCAAATGCATAAATGTAAATGAATAATTCACCCAAAAATGTGGAACTCGTCCATGGTTTTGAAAATCTTAAAAAAGCAAAATCTACAAAAAAGTATTCTACACTGTGGAAATGATACACTATGAATATTTTAAAACTGTGCATATTGATTCTCTCTTGAAATGACAAATTAGAATCTGAAGTAGAGAAAAAAAAGATCCACTGTAAATAAAAGTAACAATTAGGGGTGTAACGGTACATGTATTCGTATTGAACCGTTTCGGTTCGAGGCTTCTGGTTCGGTACGCATACAAACCGAACGGTTGCTTGGACCATTTTTCCTGCCGGCAAAATTCGTGCTGGCGCGGCCAACACAACGTTGCGCAACATCAAATGGCAAGCGTAATGAAAGCAGAACGAAACTGCGCTACTCATTATGTGCTTCACGGATTGTTTATCAGTTCGGACCAGCAACATCTGTGCAGCGTGAGCTGATCTCGATCAAGCAACACTGTTACCACACCGCTGCTAAGAGATCCGGTAAAGAAAACATTTGAATTCGCCACTGAGGTAATAACATCGCTGCGAGATCTAGTGAGATGCATTCACATTTCTCCGTTATTAACCGTAGATCTCTATTAGATCAAACAGCGCTGTCGTGGAAACCAGGAGAAACATTGTGCCGTGAAAGAACTAATAATACTTTACATCCACAGACCAGCAACATTAACCATGGATTAAATATAGTAACACTAACTGGAACCAGTTTGGCTGGAATGGTGAAATGCTTTCAAGTACTTCACACATATTTTTGTGTGACTTCAAAATTCAAATATTATATAAATTATATAAATACTGAAAGTTTCAAGATCTAGGAAAACTCACACTTATTTAAAAATATGTTTTCTTTAAACAAATAGAAAATTTATCTGGCATTTCTTTCTTTTTTCTGTATCGAAAACGTTTCGAACCGTGACTTGAAAACCGAAGGTACGTACCGAACCGTGATTTTTGTGTACCGTTACACCCCTAGTAACAATACAAGACTATAAACATGGGCATCAACCTATTATTTGGTTACAGTAAAGTCCCCTTACCATTTACTGTAAATAAATTTTTTTTACTGTAAATTTAAGTTAAATTTAAGATTTACTGTAAATTTTAGGTTTACTATATGTGTATTTTTTTTATTTAAAAACTTACAATTTTGCTACCATATTTTTTACAGTAACCTTTTGGCAACCACGTTTACATTTTTTTTATTTTTATTTTCCCTATTTCCTGTGAATGTGTGAGACTTCTGAATTCATAAGCCACAGTGGTTTAAGTAACACCCGGTAACTTATGCTCTACAGTTGGGAAACAGTATTGTCCTCTACTACTGTCGTAAACTCTGTCTATACATGCACATGCATTTGTTGACAACCATGATAGCCCTGAACACTGTAGGAGGAGGTCACATGCAGGTGTTCTGCTTGCGTCGCGTGTGAAATGTCTTAATCCCAGGTACAGTGGCATATATTTCAGCATGTCAAATGAATATCATTTCATGGGTTTTATTTTTTTTTAATCGACAAATGATCTGCTGATGCTCACGTTCACAAGACAGCGTCATTATAGTAGCCTAGTCTATTGGTTACCGCTTTACTGAATCTATATGATACTGCAATGCAATGTTTGAGTTGTAGATAATAACCATATATCGTCAGTATTATAATATCAAGCTACCCTAAATTAATCTGCGAATTTTACAAATCGATTTGCATTATTGAGTCAAGAAAAATAAATGAATATCACGTACATGTTAGGTAACCTAAACATATGATTTTGCACATCTTATATATTATCTACTTGCAAGAATGTAGCCCCTAGCAAACTTGTACACGCCATTTAGATGATAGCTAATCATCAAAAACTAGAATATCGTTTACTAGCTACCAGATTGATAATTCACTACTCTAGATAAACGGAGGATTAGATAGCTTCCGTAACATAGTCAGGCAGACAAAAACAAAAAAATAAAGAGATGCAAGTAGTATGCAAGCAAAATAATGTACTTACTAGTCCAAAAGCATGACAGCCAAGTCCGCATCGGTCAGCCCCCGTCCTCTCCTTCAGCTCACGCCAGAACTGGCCCAATGTTGATCCTCGTTCTGCCTTTAACGCGATCACTTTCTCTTTTTCTCTTTTTGCTTTGCTCCGATAAAACCTTTGGTTTCTTGTTTTTCTGTGCTGTTTCCTCCATGACTATAACATTTGGCTCGCACATCCAATTTTAAGGAAGTGGGGTGGTGGTGGAAGTGACGTATATGCCGTCAAGCAATTGAATTTTGTAGTTCTCTTTGTTCGCGGGTTGCTACCCGAAACCCTAAGTTTAAAAGTACGATTAAAAACGCTACAGACCCCGTCAGGCTATGGCAGACGTGTCATTCAACCTATTGTAAGTCGATGTACCATCACAAGAGACTTGAAAATATATTATGAAGGTTGAAAATGTTACCTGGTGTTACTTTAAATCGTTTTAAAAGTCCACTAAACAGTTTGAACTAGAAACCAGTTGTTTATATTTCTGAATGAATAAAGAAAAAATAATACAACAAATATTTAGCAGTAAAAAGCAGATTAACGAAATATTTTGTACAGCTGAAATAACTGGAAGCCTTGCACATTCAAAAGATATAAATGGCACTTGTGTTATAAATGAGGAGAATTAAACGATTTAACTAATGAGCCACAGGTACACAAACACTTTAACTGAACTTTTTACTTTTGTTTTCTGTTGTACAAGTTGTTTCTAATCAGAAGGTGGTGAATGGAAAAACAATCATGGTTCAGGCTTCATGTTTTTGTTTTGTTTATAATTTCTCTAATTGCATTTGTGTCACTATAAGATTGTGTATCAGATATAATATGAAGTTAATTCACCATGACAGAAGACGTTTTTTTTTTCCAAGAGCCCAGTTACAGTAAGTAAATAATGTGAGTTCATCAATAACATACCAGTGGAGTTAGTCATCAGGAATAGAGCTGCTGGCGGCATGTGCCAAACGCTCTTTTCATTTGTGTGCATGTGTGAACTGCAGTCTGTGGATGGATTATATAATATGACAGGCACTGGAACACACTGATGTCTTAAAAGCTTTGCTGCAAAATACTGGCTTGCTTCTTCTCGGATTCATTCTGAATTGATTGGTTTTGCCTACCCTATCTCACGACCAATTCGTAATCAGAATTTGTACGATTAAAAAGTGGCTAATTCGTTACGACCTCACTCGTACAAATTCGTACGATTTGTCTAAACCCACGTGACGGTTAAGTTTAGGGGCGGGGTTAGGGGTAGGTCATTCGTACGAATTCATACGAATTGGCCAATTCGTAAAATATGTACGATTTAGCAAAATCGTACTAATTTGTAAGAGTGAGGTCGTATGAATTGTTACGAATTAGCCACCTCTTGTAAAATTCGTACAAATTCCCGTAAGATCGGGTTGGGTTTTGCAAACAGAAAACCCAGATATCAAGGAGATCTGTTTTATAAAAGAGCTGGGCCACTTTCACCTGACAGTACAAGGTGAAGATCTACAGGAAATATTGTGATTTTACAATTTATTAGTCAATCTTCCAAAGCCAAGGTTTGCATCCCATGCATCTGGATATAAAACCCATGCATCTGGATATAATATAGAACAGGTCAACTTATGGAAGAATGTTGCTTGCATAGGCCGACTCCATGTTTATAGGTGGTTTGGCGGAAGAGGTCGGTTCTGGTCTGAGTGAATTCTTTTAAGTGCTTCTTTTTCCATTATGCATTTTACTCTGAGTGTAATGATTAGTTATTAGACTGAAACCTGTGAATATCTGAAGCTGGACAGTCTTATTTTTTATGTGATTGCAAGTTGTGCATGTAGTGCATTTTGCACACATGCTTTTTACAAGCCCTGTCCCAAATGACACACTTCATGTGCACTTATGGTCTTGTGGGCTCACAATGGCCACCGAATACACGTGCCTGTTAAGTCCGCAAGACTTTGTGGCCCATTGTCATTTAGGTTTCTGAAGGGTGCTCATGAGTTCTTAGCCAATATGCCCACTTTTTTGGGCCCCTCTTTGATATGAGCACCTGACCGCAACAGACTTTAGAATATCATTAACTTCATAATGCACAAAAACTCCTGAGATCTTTGAATAGAAATCTGTTGGTTTTGACAGCGTGGTCCAATATACAGTACAATGAAATCTATTGGTTTTTATATAAATGATATGTGACTCCAGGAGACTTTCTCATTCAACAGCTAAAAGCACAAAATGTCATGTCAAGCTTGACATCTTTCTGTGTTGTCAAACTTGTAAGGTGGAGTTGCCCTGTGCATTCATGTATCATGTGTCTGAAAGCGCTCTCCCATTCACTGACTCATTTCAGTGAGAGCTGTAAATAAGTGAATTCAGACACAGTTTGGCTACTGCACTGTGTGTAATGTCACCGTCACATTGAAAAACTGGAAATTGTATTCAAATTTCATGCGAGTTTTATTTTGTGAAAAATAAACTTTCACTCTTTTACTCTTAGAAAATAGGTTCTGTATAGAACCCTAGATGCCAGACTTAATACTAAAGAACGCTGTGCTAAAGGTGCTATAGGAGAAATGTGAAAACTGCAGTGAACCAAAGACAGTCTCAAAACATGGTTTGAAATCACTTGTGTTTCTGACTGTCACAAACTACCTTCAGGTAACCAATCAGGTCACAGTGTGATCGTACAACGAGTGGATCTCTGAGCTCTGAGTGAGTGGAGGCAGGGCTCATTTGCATATTCATAGAACCACTTATACTAAACGAGGTAAGGGTTTAGAGTTACATTCAAGCTATTTTAAGGTATGAATAATTTTTCTTCCAAGAAAAAAATGCATTTTGGTGATCAAAGATGAGTTTTAAAGAGTACATATCATGCTTTTAAATCATTCATTTTTACTTATAAATCATACATTTGTGGTCTATATAAAGCATAACTGCGATGCTTGGGTCTGAATTCCTCATTATTATAGCTCCACAGGCCCCTTTCTACCCCTTTTCTGATGTGCTTCTGTGAGCAAGTCGTTTCAATGCGGCCCCTTTAAATAAAAAGGCGTACCGTCTTACCCCGCCGCTTTCCAGGTCTCTGAGTTCACGGTCAGTTCAACTCAGGTTCAACTCTCCTGTTTGGCCATTATTGTAGTTTGATAAGAGACACGATTACTATAGCTTCAAAGAACATTTTTATTCACACGTTAACAAAATGTCAACAACGGAAGACTTGTCCACCAAGCCTTACATATTCGAGCCAGAGCGAGCGATTTGAAAAAGATGACGATGACAAACCTGCAGGTCTTCATATGGAGGCAGGTATGTAAGTTAACTATGTTGTGTTATTAGTGAAAGTCGACTATTTCTCTTGTTAAAACAAGCACACTGACAAGATAAATGACTGCGGTCTGATCTTACCACTAAAAATCTGTATGGATAATTAAATGATAACTTACGTTTAGAAAGCAGGAAACACAGCAGCTAAATGATAGAAGGAATTTACCCCGATCGGCAAACCCTTCTGTATACTGGCTGAGGTTGTTGAAGTGGGGATCCTTGAAGTGCTTCAGGTCACTACATCCAACAACCGAACATTTTGACTAGCCCTCTCGTAACTTCTGCATCATTGAGCTTGGACTACAAAATCGGAGCGAGAATAATAATGGCGGATTGCTCGTAGTGATTGGATTCGGTAGTCAATGTCCTTGTTTGTCAGTTCCGCTGCAAATACAGTGACGTACTTGCTCTAAAAAACATCATAGACAACAGAAAAATCTGAACAGGTTGAAAAATATGACCAAAACAGAATATAAAGATATAAACAAAGCACCTGAAGATAATAATTTCATCTTTTCTGTACTTATAAACACTCCAAATTTACAACAAAATGCATTTAAGGGCTAAAAAAGTGGATTTTGCATGAAATGTCCCCTTTAAGGGGGAAAATCATTGACTTCAGTGGGACTTGAAGAAAGCATCTGATTATAACAAAGTGGATGTTTGCACAAGCTCTCCAATTCGGCACTCTATAAGTCAAGTCAAGTTTATTTACACACCACTTTTACAATAGATTGTTTAAAAAGCAAGCAGCTTTACAGTATTAAGCAGGAAAAACTCTTAGTATCTCTTTCATTTAGAAATACAGCCTAATTTTCTACTATAAAGCAGCTCTCCAGTGTGTTAATGTTTTTACTCTGTGACGTCCGGCCTTAAAGGACTGATCGGAATAAATTTCCACGTCAAAGTCACCTATAACTGACCAATGGTAGTTTGGAGGTGTTTACCAGCCAGAGCAAACGTTTCCGGAAAAGTTCTGCGCTCTTGGCTTGCTGTCTCAAACTCCTGAAATGACTTTGGTTTAGCCTGATTGTGTTCTGAAATTACATCACAAGTTAAGTCTTTGCTTTTGCTTGAAGTACAGTATTTCATAGCCTTAACTGAACGTATTAGTCATGGTCCCACATTGGCTCATTTTGCAACTACTTGGTTCAGTTACGTATTGCTTCGA